>MU226361.1:714549-730373 GCA_018584345.1 Thuja plicata | reverse complement strand
ATATATATATATATATATATATATATATATATATATATATATATATGTAGCCACTATCATTTTTCTTTCTCTCTATAGATTATTTCAAACAGGGGAGACAAATATCATGAACAAAGATAAGAAAGATAAGTATTACCATATCAAGAATAAGAATAAGATTAAACAAGAAAAAAACATATAAGCTACATGTTGGAACAAACAAAATCAATCATCATAAATGCACTCAATGAAAAGAGAAAACATTTAAAATTTTTTTACATACATTAATATATTAGTTAAAATGAAAAGAGAAAGAGACCAAATAAAATAGTTGAAATAAATGAATCAAATATTTCCCACTAAATCTAAATATTCTTTTGAGTTTACCGCAAATCTATGACAAACATGAAACCTTCTGAAATTAGAGTTAACTAAAGTTACACAAAATATAGTTCCCACTTGGATTTAAATTAGATTAAATAAGTTGAATTAAATTTAAATTGTTGTCATGAACAATAGAAATGATGGCGGAGTGGAGCAAAGCCCATACGGAAGAACGTAGTTTGCTTGTCATACTACATGCCAGATCAAATGCAGATATGTAGAGAAAAACTCACATTTTACATAATGATACTCTTGAGTGGTCATTGTTTGTAGGAACACATGCCCATGATTGGCTAACCTTTCCAAACAATAATCCAATACTTCAGACAATGTCTTCAGGAGTCCTAGTTAATCCGCCTCTACCAAAAGTATTATGGACTCTACAATTATGTCCAATCTCAAAAGTAATAGATGTTGTCTTAAAGCCTTGAATAGGGCAACTTGACATAGAGTTTCAAAGAATAAATTGATTTAGGACACAAAAATTGGGTTTTCTCCTAAATTTCTCCAAGTCTTGAAACTCCACAAGGATATCTGCTAATGATAGGGTTTAGGAAATCACACCTTGGTTCTTGGGGTTCAAAAGAAGAAGTATCCATGGATAGAGTAGAAATGCAAATCTCCTTATATATGGAAGCATGAATGCACACATTAGGACAAATGAAACATAGTCCTTCCTGCCACCTTTCCAAACAGTATAACCATTTCACAAGAAAGATTGGTTTTTTCTCCTCAAAAGATGGAAAGCTAGGCGAAGATCTAGAAGCAGATACTTTAGATGTAAGCAGCAATAAAATCCTCCAAAGAGAAAGATGTGGGTTCCAAAAGTTCAGAGATCATATTTGGGAGAAGAATCATTGAATAAGTTCTTAGCTTCAAATAATAGTCTCAGAATAACTTTTTCAGATCAAATCCTTCAACCTTAGATTCACGGGAGCCCTTGTGTGCAAGTTTTGGAATCTCTCCCTTAATAAAAAAATTATTCAAATGGGTAGAAGAAAACTGGATTAGAGTCAATGAGGTTTTCTTCATTGACCAAAGCCAAGGCTAATTTGGGGCAATCTTTTCTACTAAAGAGATGAGAGATTTGGTCTATTGAATTAAATCTTGATTTTTCAATAGTTTAGGTTTGCATATGACAACTTGGAACCCAAATTTTAATCTTGCTTCTGCAATTATTAATTTCATCCCTATCTAGATTTAGTTGCAAACAATTCCCTTGGAATATAGGCAAATAGATATCTTGGAAGTAGTAGGAAATCAAGTGGGAATCTTTCTCAAAATTGACTCAGTATTTTTTGAAAACCCAAATCTTCTATTAATGATATCAAATTTTCACAATCCATTGATATTATTATAAAAAAAAAATCAGGGTAGATTGTGTTGAAAATTTTTCCATCAACATTTTAGATCATTGAGTTTGATCCCAAAAGCTTGATGAAAAAAACTTCAACACAATTTGCCAAATCTTCTAGTTTTAATTTGTGTGCTAATGAATAAAACTCAATCTTTTCCATCTGTGTTGCAAATTAAATCAGAAAATGGAATTTTAGACCGAATTGTTTTTTGGAGGGCTTAACTTTGTCTGTAATATTTTTCATTTATCATATCACCTTTCTGTTGATTCTCATATTTCTTCTTGCCATCATCTCTTGTGCAAGTTTTCTCTTTTGTTAAAAAAAGTGCTTCTAATATTTTCCTAGAAATAGTAGAGATTTCTCTTTCATTTCAAAACTTCTTGAGGTAAATTTGAAAAATAGTATTATTTCGAATAAAGTAAATCCAAGCCATGAAATATGTCCCATTGACTCACCATGTTGCTTTCTTAGAAACCTTCTCAAGGTATTCTCCTCTTTGTCCCAACAATTGCATGGGAGAATAGGGGGGCTTTCGTATTTGATCCGCTACATAAATTTATTTTCATGACCAATCTATCAAACTTAGTAATTTACTCTAGAAGGATATCCATTTTTAATCATAGAAATGAGGAAGGTATGTTGATGGATGCTAGAGATAAGTCCTTGGGTCTAATAGAGAAAAAATTGGTCTTTCCATTCAAGATTGAGATGATTTTAGATGTAGGAATTGGAGTTAAAATATTGTTAGAAGCCCCCCTAGGAATCAGACAATACCTTGGAAGCCAAAGAGAATTATCAATGGTCCATAGGAAAAAAAAATTTTGTCAAGAGCTTATTCTTTTGTCCAAGATTACGTAATTGAGATAAAGAAGTAGAAAAAAAAAAGAAGTTTAGAGACAAGGGGAACAATATAAATAACACACCAAAAAATGAATCATGAAGGGTCATGAAGTGTGACTTAAAATATTTATTGACTTAAATTGGAGAGCATATATTTTAAGCATCAAAATTATCACTCTTGATAACTATGACATTTAGTACAATGAAAAACTGCATAAGTTTAAGCACCTTGTTCTGTTTTTCAAAGATGTCCAATAGATTTTATTTATAATCTTGTTAACATTCAATTAATCATCTTAACTTTAATTATTATGTATTTTTTAATAATAGATCATAGAACACAATTCAAATGTTAATGAAAAACCTTTATAAATAAATTCAAAAACACAATTGCATACAACGATAAAGTGTGAAAATCTAATATCTTTAATTCAAGATACATAATTAAATTTCTATAAATCATAGACTACAATTTAAATTATACATAATAAAATTGCAACTTACAAGTTCTAATGATACCTCTCTTGTAACTACGACATCTAAAGCATAACACTAACAATTCATTTACCAATAAAAAACTAAAGAAAAATAACAATAATATAGATGGATATGAGTCTTAAATACTCTCAATGATGCCTAATGTGAAACCCACAATAGTGTTAATGAATATGGAAAAATTGAAACAATGAGAGCTTGCCAAGCAATGGACTGCATCAAAATTCTCCAATCCAAATGGGATAGTTTCTTTCCCAATCAAAATCCTGATTGATGAAATTAACTCCGGTGTTATCAATCAAATATTGCAATGTTGAGCCTATCTCTTGTACATCAAAGTAATCAATGAAATCATATGTGGTTTGTTCTTCAACCTCCTCTTTTTCACATTTCTCCACCAATGTAGAATATATTGAATTCTTTTTTCCAATTTCATCGCCTTCTTGATTGACTATATCATGCCAACCTATCTGTGTAATACTCTCAATGGATTTTGCAATAGGTTACATCCAGACATGAAAATTCCTTTAATCTCTATTGGATCTTTCCGGCCATTCAGACACAAATCTTGGCTCTTGGAAATGCACCCTGCATTAAACTTAGCTGGGCTTAACATTTTTTTTGGATAAGTGTAGAAATATTGATTGCATGCTAGATTATATAATGCTACATTTAAGCTACATGATGGAACAGAGGAAACCAATCATAGCCTTAAATGCACTCAATGGAAAGAGAAAACATTTAAATTTTTTTACATACATTAATATATTAGTTAAAATGAAAAGACAAAGAGAGCGAAATCAAACAATTGAAATAAAAGAAGCAAATATTTCCCACTAAATCTATATACTCTTTTGAGTTTAGGAGAAACCTATGACAAAAATCAAACCTTCTAAAATTAGAGTTAACTAAAGTTACACAAAAGATAATTCCCACTTGGATTTAAATTAGAATAAATAAGTTGACTTAAATTTAAATTGTTATCATGAACAATAGAAATGATGGCAAAGTGGAGCAAATCCCATAGGGAAGAGCGTAGTTTTATTGTCATACTATATGCCAAATTAGATGCAAATATGTAGAGAAAAACTCACATTTTGCATAATGATACTCTAGAATGATCATTGTTCACAGGAACACGTGCCCATGATTGGTTGAATTTTCTAAACAATAATCCAATACTACAGACAATGTCTTTAGGAGTCCTAGTTAATCCACCTCTGCCAAAAACATTATGGACTCTACAATTATGGCCAATCTCAAAAGTAATAGATTTGTTGTCTTAAATCCTTGAATAGGGCAACTTGACATAGGTTTTCAAAGAATAAACTTATTTAGGGAACAAAAATTGGGTTTTCTCCTAGATTTCTCCAAGCCTTGAAATTCCACAAGGATATCTCCTAATGATAGGGTTTAGGAAATCACAACTGGCTTCTTGGGTTTCAAAAGAAGTATCCATGGATAGAGTAGAAATGAAAATCTCCTTATATATGGAAGCATGAATGCACGCATCAGGAAAAAGGGAACATATAGTCCTTACTTCCACCTTTCCAAACATTATAACCATTTCAAAAGAGAGATTTTTTTTTGCTCCTCAGAAGATGAAAAGCTAGGCGAAGATCTAGAAGTAGGTCGTTTAGATGTAATCAACAATAAAATCCTCCAAAGAGAAAAATGTAGGTTTCAAAAGTTCAGAGATCACATTTCGGAGATGTATCATTGAATAAGCTCTTTCAAGGGAGGAAAGATTCAAATAACAGTCCCAAATTAACTTCATCAGATGAAACCCTTCAACCTTAGATTCACGGGAGCCCTTATGTGTAAGTTCTGGAATCTCTCCCTTAATAAAAAATTATTCAAATGGGTAGAAGAAAACATGATTAGAGTCAATGAGATTTTCTTCATTGACCAAATCCAAGGCTTATTTGGGGAAATATTTTCTACTAAAGAGATGAGAGATTTGGTCTTTTGAATTAAATCTTGATTTTTCAATAGTTTAGGTTTGCATATGCAAACTTGGACCCCAAATTCTAATCTTGCTTCTGCAATCATTAATTTCATCCCCATATGGATTTAGTTGCAAACCCTTCCCTTGGAATATAGGGAAATAAATATCTTGGAAGTAGTATAAAATCAAGTGGGAATCTTTCTCAAATTTGACTCAATATTTTTTGAAAACCTAAATCTTCTATTAATGATATGAAATTTCCACAATCCATTGATATTATTATAAAAAAAAAATATTTCCGGGTAGATTGTGTTGAAAAATTTTCCATCAACATTTTAGATCACTGAGTGTGATCCCAAAAGGTTGATGAAAAAAACTTCAACACAATTTGCCAAATCTTCTAGTTTTAATTTGTGTGCTAAAGATTAAAATTCAATATTTTCAATCTGTATTGCAAATTTAATCCAAAAATGGAATTTTGAACCGAATTGTTTTTTGGAGGGCTTAACTTTGTCTGTAATATTTTTCATTTATCATATCACCTTTCTGTTGATTCTCAAATCTCTTCTTTCCATCATCTCTTATGCAAGTTTTCTCTCTTGTTAAAAAAAGTGCTTCTAATATTTTCCTAGAAATAGTAGAATTGTTCTCTTTCATTTCAAAACTTCTTGAGGTAAATTTGAAAATTAATGTTATTTCAAATAAATTAAATCCAAGCCATGAAATATGTCCCATTTACTCACCATGTCTCTTGCTTGGAATCCTTCTCAAGGTATTCTCCTCTTTGTCCCAACAATTGCATGGAAGAACAAAGGGGGCTTTCGTGTTTGATCTGCTACATAAATTTATTTTCATGACCAATCTATCAAACTTAGTAAGGGACTCTAGAAGGATATCCATTTTTAATCATAGAAATGAGGAAGGTATGTTTATGGATGCTAGAGATAAGTCCTTGGGTCTAATAGAGAAAACATTGGTCTTTTCAATCAAGATTTAGATGATTTTAGATGTAGGAATTAGAGTTAAAAAATTTCTAGTAGCCCCCCTTGGAATTAGACAATGCCTTTGAAATGAAAGAGAATTATCAATGGTCCATAGGACAAAAAAAAAGTTGTCAAGAGCTTATTCTTTTGTCGAAGATTACGTAATTGAAATAAAGAAGTAGAAAAACAAAGAAGTTTAGAGACAAGGGGAACAATATATATAAATAGCACACCAAAAAATGAATCATGAAGGTTCACGAAGTGTCATGAAGTGTGACTTAAATTGTTTATTCAATTAAATTGGAGAGAATATATTTTAAGCATCAAAATTATCACTCTTGATAACTATGACAATTAGTACAATGAATAACTGCATCAGTTTAAGCATCTTGTTCTATTTTTCAAAGATGTCAAATAGATTTTAATTATAATCTTGTTAACATTCAATTAATCATCATAAGTTTAATTATTATTTATTTGTTAATAATAGATCATAGAACACAATTCAAATGTTAATGAAAAAAATGCATAGATAAATTCAAAAACACAATTACATAACACAATAAAGTGTGAAAACCTAATATCTTTAATTCAAGATACACAATTAAATTTCTATAAATCATAGACTACAAGTTAAATTATACATAATAAAATTGCAACTTACAAGTTCTAATGATAGCTCTCTTGTAACTACGATATCTAAAGCATAACACTAACAATTCATTTACCAATAAAAAACTAAAGAAAAATAACAATAATATAGAAGGATATGAGTCTTACATACTCTCAATGATGCCTGATGTGAAACCCACAATAGTGTTAATGACTATGGAAAAATTTAAACAATGAGAGCTTGCCAGGAAATGGACTGCATCAAAATTCTCCACGCCAAATGGGATCATTGCTTTCCCTATAAAAATCTTGATTCATGAAATTGACTCTGGTATAATCAATCAAATATTGCAATATTGAGCCTATCTCTTCTACATCAAAGTAATCAATGAAATCAGATGTGGTTTGTGCTTCAACCTCCTATTTTTCACATTTCTCCCCGAATTTTGAAGATATTGAATTATTTTTTCAAATTCACTACCTTCTTGATTGACCATATCATGTCAACCTATCTATGGAATACTCTCAATGGCTTCTACAATGAACGACATTTCTGAAACATTGATGTTGCGATTGAAAGATGGAGCTCCAAATAGGTTACATCCAGACATGAAAATTCCATTAATCTCTGTTGGGTCTTGTTGGCCATTCAGACACAAATCTTGGCTCTTGGAAATGCACCCTGCATTAAACTTAGCTAAGCTTAACAATGTTTTTGGACAAGTGTAGAAAGTTTGATTGAATGTTGGATTATAATGCTACATATAAGCTACATGATGGAACAGAGGAAACCAATCATCATCATAAATGCACTCAATGGAAAGAGAAAACATTTAAAAAAAATTACATATATGAATATATTAGTTAAAATGAAATGAGAAAGAGAGCGGAATCAAACAATTGAAATAAATGAAGAAAATATTTCCCACTAAATCTATATACTCTTTTGAATTTAGGAGAAACCTATGAGAAACATGCAACTTTCTAAAGTTAAAGTTAACTGAAGTTACACAAAAGATAGTTCCCACTTTGATTTAAATTTGATTAAATAAGTTGACTTAAATTGAAATTGTTATCATGAACAATAGAAATGATGGCAGAGTGGAGCAAAGCCCATAGGGAAGAGCATAGTTTGCTTGTCATACTACATGCCAGATGAGATGCAAATATGTAGATAAAAACTCACATTTTGCATAATGATACTCTAGAATGATCATTGTTTGCAGGAACACATGCCCATGATTGGATGACTTTTCCAAACAACAATCCAAAACTACAAACAATGTCTTCAAGAGTCCTAGTTAATCCACCTCTACCAAAAACATTATGGACTCTACAATTATGATCAATCAAAAAAGTAATAGATGTTGTCTTAAATCCTTGAATAGGGTAACTTGATGCAGGGTCTCAAAGAATAAATTGATTTAGGGCACAAAAATTGGGTTTTCTCCTAGGTTTCTCAAAGTCTTGAAATTCCACAAGGATATCTACTTATGATAGGGTTCAGGAAATCACAACTAGGTTCTTGGGGTTCAAAAGAAGAAGGATCCATGGATAGAGTAAAAATGAAAATCTCCTTATATATGGAAGCATGAATGCACACATTAGGACAAACGGAACATATAGTCCTTCTTGCCACCTTTCCAAACAATATAACCATTTCACAAGAAAGATTGGTTTTGTTAGAGTACATAGTCATCTTCACTTATTAATTATATCATGTTGATATTAATTATTAAGTTAGTCGTACTCTATTTTTCACTTAAGCTTTCTCTTAGGTTAGCTTTTTTCCCTTGTTAAGGTTTCATTCACCTTTAAGGTTGAATGCTTGTATTTGTTTTTGCACTCTCTGAATACATTTGAGCTCTCACTTTTTGAGCACATAAGGGTTTCTGCTTTTTCTGTCTTTGGCTTCATTCTTTGTAACAGGTATTTTGCATGTAGACTGGTCTTGGAAGTCAAAGCTATATTTATCAGCTTCTACATGGTATCAGAGCCACACTGCTACTGCCTGATTTGAAGGTTTTTGAAGTTGCGATTTGAAGACGACAACCACAACCTCTCTGGGGTTTTTTTTGTCATTTCTAAGGAGGCACTCTTTTTGGAGCTGTTTGAGCCAAAACGGACTCTGCCATCATGCTTAGAAGGCCCAGGAGAGTCAAAATACATATAAAGTTTGACATATTTGGTCACAATGACCTCTGGAGAAATTTTTTGGCCTATTAGGGTCGTACAACACAAAAATCGAGGCAAAAATAAAAATTTTTTGAAAAAAATTGCATTTTTTTATAAAATTTGAGGCTATCAGAGTGCGCTGCCACCGCGCCACCCCGGCGCCACTGCTGCACCACCCACGCACTGCCCCCGGCCCGCGTGCCACCCGTCGGCCACTGAGCTGCCACCGAGACCTGCCGCCACCACCGCGCCACCCGGCCGCCTCTGCCACCTAACCCGGCCGCCACCTCCGACGGTGCCGCCGCCCACTGGCCACCCCGCCTGACCAAACATCCCGTGACGCCCATACGGCCGTCAAATTATTTGTCGGGACTGTGTTTTTCAAGGGACCTTGAATTTTGGGGGTACCTGCACCTTTTTGGCTCTACAGGACTCATATGGACTCGGATTTTTGACTTCCATAAATCATCGAAAAGCTCTTTTTGAGCCCGTTGTTCTCATCTAGGTCTCATTTCCTAATTTTTCCATTTTATTTCTAGATTTTGTAGTCAAAGAAGCACCTTCTTTTGTGCTCCTGCTCTGCTTCTGGACCTCAGGTTTTTTCTTGTTTCTTGTGCTTTCATAGTAATTTGTGGTGTATGGGGGATAGTATTATACATTGTGGGGAGGTGCATTTTACTTTCTACAATTTCCTTCAGAAAGACCCTTCTACTTCCGTCTTATTCTTCTCTCAATGTCAGACCCCTCTGTGGCCTGGCTGACACCACATAGCTACCACACATGGAAGCCACAAATGAATAGACTCCTCATGTCATGAGGTTTATGGTCATGCATGGATGTAGCTCAGCCAGTTCTGCAGAGGCCTTATGAGGCTCTTATGCACAGAAATAGGATGGATGAGACAATGGGCCTCATTGCCATGAATATTTCAGATGGGTTGTTGTTCCACCTGGATGGTCTGACCACACCCAGGGATATGTGGGACAAGTTTTCCACCTTGTTTGGCACCATGAATCAGTTCAGGATTCTCCAGATAGATGCAGAGTTCACCTCCTTAGCACCTAAATCATTCACCAGCATTGAGGAATTCTTGATGAAGTTCAAATCTCTTCGATCTATTTTACAGGTTGCTGGAAAGATGAAGTCAAATGATGAGTGTATCTTTCTGATACTCTCAAAACTTTGTGGCCCTTATCATATTTTCACTTCTACCTTCTACTCCACTATGGATGCACAGGGTACACATCATGTTATGCCCTCTTTTGAGACCTTCTGTGACAGGTTAACTCGTGAGCAGTCTAAGCTCAATCAGATTGATTATCTTATAGGTTCACAATCACAGGCATTGCTTGCCAAGTCATCTCAGGATACTTAGACACCGAAGCTGATGCAGATATCTGATTCCTCTTCTCAGCACTCTAGTAGCCCACCATCTTATTCTAAGAAGGAGAAACAAAATACTCAGAGCTCTACTTGTTCCTATTGTCAGAATGGGCCCCATGATGAGTCACAATGTTTTCAGAAGAGATTTGATGGCTATGAGAAACAGATTGCAGATTTGCAAGCTCTCCTTCAGAAGAGTACTATTTTCTCTCCATCCTCTTCCACCTCACAGGGGTCTTCTTTCTAGTCTTTTGCCTCATCTTCGACATCTGGACAGGATTTTAGACAAGGTCATGCATTACGGGCTCCCATTGTATCCCCTTCACAGGTCCCTTGGATACTTGATTTAGGTGCTTCTCACCATATGGCATCTTCTCTGGAGATCTTCTCTTCCATTGAGGCTTCTCCTATTCCCCACATTCTCATGGGAAATAACACTATTATGCTAGTCTACGGGAAAGGTTCTGTACGCATTCAGGATGGCACATTCAATGATGTATTGTATGTTCCATCTCTGTCTTCAAACCTTCTCTCGATTTACCAGATTACACATAGTGGATTAGGGAAGACAGTTGAGTTCACGCCAGATTTAGTCTTCATTTGAGATAGTGCGATAGGTGGCATTGTTGCTACAGGGACAGTTGATCATTCCACCCATCTCTACACCTTCACACATTTTGGTCCACCATCTCCATTATCGGAGCACAGCTCTCCTCTTCTGTGAGAGCATCATGTGGTGCAGTCAAGTCACTTGAACCTCTGTGTTGTTCCTGAGACTCCTGCTGTGACTACCATGCCACATCTTGTTGAGGTTTCTTCTCTTCAGCAGGACTTTTCTTCAGCACTGCCAGACCCTCCAGCTCCATTTATCGAGCCACCAGGCGTAGTTTTTGAGGATTCTACAGAGGACACTCATCTCCTCTCTCATGACAGTGTCGACACACCTGTCATACCACTTGCATTGGGGATTCCATTTCAGGATCCTCGTGTCTACTCCTTTGAGCATCAGCTTGGCCTTCCAGTGACACACCATCTCTCGAGATTGCCTCTTCACTGCTCACTATATTTCACTCCTTTGCATTGGAGTCACAGTGGTTTTTTCATTGATTCAAGGTTTCTTTCATTCTGGGGGGGCTTTGGAACCTCGACCCTCTCTCACGGGGGGGTTAGCAACACGCATTGTACTCATGGCTTTGAGAGAGTCTCTTGAATTCATTCCTTGTCTTTTGCTTGCTTTTTATATCTCTTTTTGGAGAGGAGTTTTTCCCACTGGGTTTTCTCCTTTGTCTCTAGTTTATAGAGATTTCCTTGTTTGGATACCTGATCAGGCCTTGTTGTCGGGACCCTCTTTTCCTGCTTTCATAGCTGTGCTAGGTTTTCTTACCTCCCAAGCTTCGCTTAAGGGGGGGTGTTAGAGTACATAGTCATCTTCACTTATTAATTATATCATGTTGATATTAATTATTAAGTTAGTCATACTCTATTTTTCACTTAAGCTTTCTCTTAGGTTAGCTTTTTTTCCCTTTTTAGGGTTTCATTCACCTTTAAGGTTGAATGCTTGTATTTGTTTTTGCATACTCTCTGAATACATTTGAGCTCTCACTTTTTGAGCACAGAAGGGTTTCTGCTTTTTCTGTCTTTGGCTTCATTCTTTGTAACAGGTATTTTGCATGCAAACTAGTCTTGGAAGTCGAAGCTGTATTTATTAGTTTCTACAGGTTTTTGTTCCTCAGAAGATGAAAAGCTAGGCGAAGATCTAGAAGTAGGTCATTTAGGTGTAAACAGCAATAAAAATCCTCCAAAGAGAAAGATGTGGGTTCCAAAAGTTTAGAGATCACATTTCGTAGATGTATCATTGAATAAGTTCTTTCAAGGGAGGAAAGCTTCAAATAACAGTCCCAAAATAACTTTTTCAGATGAAACCCTTCAACCTTAGATTCACGGGAGCCCTTATGTGTAAGTTTTGGAATCTCTCCCTTAATAAAGAATTATTCAAATTGGTAGAAGAAAACTTGATTAGATTCAATGAGGTTTTCTTCATTGACCAAAGCCAAGGCTTATTTGAGGCAACGTTTTCAACTAAAGAGATGAGAGATTTGGTCTTTTGAATTAAATCTTGATTTTTCAATAGTTTAGGTTTGCATATGCAAACATGGACCCCAAATTTTAATCTGGCTTCTGCAATCAATAATTTCATCCCCATTTAGATTTACTTGCAAACCCTTCCATTGGAATATAGGGAAATAGATATCTTGGAAGTAGTGGGAAATCAAGTGGGAATATTTTTAAAATTGACTCTGTGTTTTTTGAAAACCCAAATATTCTATTAATGATATCAAATTTCCACAATCCATTGATATTATTATAAAAAAAAATCAGGGTAGATTGTATTGAACAAAATCTTATCAACATTTTAGATCATTGAGTGTGATCCCAAAAGGTTGATGAAAAAAACTTCAACACAATTTGCCAAATCTTCTAGTTTTAATTTGTGTGCTAATGAATAAAACTTAGTCTTTTCCATCTGTATTGCAAATTTAATCCAAAAATGGAATTTTAGACCGAATTTTTTTTTGGAGGGCTTAACTTTGTCTGTAATATTTTTCATTTATCATATCACCTTTCTGTTGATTTTCAAATCACTTCTTTCCATCATCTCTTGTGCAAGTTTTCTCTCTTGTTAAAAAAAGTGCTTCTAATATTTTCCTAGAAATAGTAGAGTTGTTCTCTTTCATTTCAAAACTTCTTGAGGTAAATTTGAAAAATGGTGTTATTTAAAATAAAGTAAATCCAAGCCATGAAATATGTCCCATTGACTCACCATGTCTCTTTCTTGGAAACCTTCTCAAGGTATTCTACTCTTTGTCCCAACAATTGCATGGGAGAACAGAGGGGGCTTTCGTATTTGATCAGCTACAGAAATTTATTTTCATGACCAATCTATCAAACTTAGTAAGGGACTCTAGAAGGATATCCATTTTTAATCATAGAAATGAGGAAGGTATGTTGATGGATTCTAGAGATAAGTCCTTGGGTCTAATAGAGAAAAAAATAGTCTTTTCAATCAAGCTTGAGATGATTTTAGATGTAGGAATTGGAGTTAAAATATTGTTAGTAGCCCTCTTGGGAATCAGACAATGCCTTGGAAACCAAAGAGAATTATCAATGGTCCATAAGACAAAATTTTTTTGTCAAGATCTTATTCTTTTGTCCAAGATTACGTAATTGAAATAAATAAGTAGAAAAACAAAGAAGAAATTTTAGAGACAAGGGGAACAATATAAATAGCACACCAGAAAATGAATCATGAAGTGTAATGAAGTGTTTTATTCACTTAAACTGGAGAGCATATATTTTTAGCATCAAAATTATCACTCTTGGGTGATCCCACAATAGTGGGTTAGACTTTTTTGCCTAAACAGACAGTGAAGTCTACATTTTGAAAGAAAATTTCATATTCGGATGCATATTGTCGTTAAACCGTTTGAAATCTAAAGATGAAGTAAACTAGAGTCTTTTAGGATTTTCTGTCTAGATTATATATATATATATATATATATATATATATATATATATATATATTTGTTTTTTGAATTTATTTTAATATTTTTTTTTCTCCCACTAAAACTGCTATGTTGCTGAAAATGTCATTTTCAAAAAGTTACATTGACTTCATAGGGCATAACTTTTTTTCTAAAATAGATATCAATGTGTTTCTTTCGAATTTGGTTTCGTAACATCCATATGGAGGGCATGCAATTGGTTTGACGAAATTATCATGATTATTGCATATTTTATGAATGTTTGAAGTAGTGTAAATTGTAATTTTGACATACCTTGACTGCATAGCTTATAACTTGTTGTGTATTTATCAAAATTCAATTTTTTTTGATAAAAAGAAGACTCGAAGCCGAAGGGAACTCTTATTTTTCAAGTCTTTTTTTCTTTTTTTCATTGAACATCAAACTTGGAGGTTTATTCTCGATAAAAAACCTACATTTGATGCACGTCACAAAACATAGACCTAATGAATTCAAAAAATTTCAAATCTATATTCGTTAGAAAGCTAGTTTAGAGCACTTGTGTGATGCAAAAGGATGTCTCCATATTCTTCCATTTGAGCAGAGCACTTGAGCCCTGAAGCCATGAAAATTGTAGATTTTTTCTAACCTCTGCAAATGGACATAATTTTAAGGGTTTCGATAGAAAGTAGTTTCATGATTTGGCATTTGTTAGTTATTTACCAAAGTACTTTCGATCGAAAGTTTCAAGTTTTGATAGAAAGTCAGAGATAACTTTCGATAGAAACCTATGTCGGCCTATTTGGTGTTGTTTTAGGTTCAGAATGATTACATATAAATAAATATATGTTTTCGTCATCTTATTAATTTGAAAGTTTCAAAATTATTCGCATTTTGGAAAAGGAAGACGATTTTGCAAATTGTGATGGGAAATAAAAAAAAGAAGACTAAATAACAGTACACGACATTATTCAGAAGTGACTGAACAAAGATTACGTGAAGAAGCTCAGGAAAGATATTATCATAAGAAACAAGGTACACCTCTCTCTCTCTCTCTCTCTCTCTCTCTCTCTCTCTCCATATTTTAAGTTGATGATTATTACTTGTCTTAATGAAACATGTAATCATGATATTACAATATCCTAATTTGATAAAAAAGACCTAATTAGACCTATTACCTGACATAATTAGACCTAAGACCCTAAACCCTAAACCTTACCTAATTAGACCTAAGACCCTAAACCCCAAAAATCCTATGTAATTAGACCTAGATTAGGACATAATTAGACCTAATCTCCTAATTCTAGACCTAATTACATGACCTAATTAGATCCAATTAGACTCAATTAGGACCTAATTAGAACCAATTAGACACAATTAGGATGTAATTAGATCCAATTAGATCCAATTAGGACCTAATTAGACCCTTTAGGGCCTAATTAGATCCAATTAGGACCTAATTAGACTATTAAGGGCCTAATTATATCCAATTAGGATCAAGTTAGACCCAATTAGGACCTAATTACATCCTATTAGGACAATTAAATCCAATTAGGACCTAATTAGATCCAATTACCCTTTAGGACCTAATTAGATCCAATTAGATCATCCAATGAGGATCCAATTAGACCCAATTTAGACCTAATTACATCCAATTAGGACCTAATTAGAACCAATTATCCTTTAGGACCTAATTAGATCCAATTAGGATCCAATTAGACCCAGTTATGACCTAATTACATCCAATTAGAACAATTAGATCCAATTTGACCTAATTAGATCCAACTAGATCCAAATTTAGGGTCCAATTAGATCCAATTACGACAATTAGATCCAATTAGAATGTATTGGGACCTAATTAGATCCAATTATACCCTTTAGTCCACCTAATTAGACCTAATTAGACCTATTTGGACCTATGATAGGTTAAATATGACCCCTTAAGACCCCATTAGACCCAATTAGACCCTTGATTATATACATGTTAGACCTTATTATACCTATTAGGATGCACTTAGACCAATTAGACCCTTTAGGACCTAATTAGACCCAATTAAACCCTTTAGGACCTAATTAGGTCCAATTAGATCCAATTAGGACCCAATTAGACCCAATTAGGACCTAATTAGATCCAATTAGGACAATT
>MU226361.1:666437-682141 GCA_018584345.1 Thuja plicata | reverse complement strand
ACATCTGGCACCCTGACCGTGTCACTAGAACTTGCCCGCAATGGTGATGGCAGAGGAGCCTGACACTTCTTCTCAATTTTCATGTATTTACTCAATGGAGCCACGTCCCAGTTATTGGATAAATCACGAGGAGAGAATTGTTGGATGGCAGGGTTATATAAAAAAATATTATAGATCAATTATATTAATTTATATTTAATATAATTTTAAATAATTCATTAAATATAATCATAATATTATTTGAAATATATATATATATATATATATATATATATATATATATATATATATATATAATTTAATTTAATGAGCCAAAAGAATATAATTTAATTTCTAATCTTTAAAATATAATATACATTAAATTATAATGTTTATAATTAATTTATAATATAATTATAATTTTATGAATAGAAAATAATGATTTTATTAAATATCTAAACTATATATGTGAAAGTCAAAACCTTTTTGACATATGTTGTGTTGAAGGAAGGTTTTCCCTATTTTACAATTTTATTTTATTAGCGGATAGGCTTTCCTTGGGGAGAAAACTTTGATCGGCAAAGTGTCTCACACAATCAGAAATTTTCTCGGGAATATTTTACGCCATATTTTGCATCACCAGGACTGCTCATTTATCATTTCATGGAGGGTGAACGATCAGCCAGAGGTGCACATAGACTGAGCCGCTCGAAGAAATTGCAGATGACAATGTGGTGGTTAGAGAAGTGTAAAAGGAAGAGGTGAAAAAGATTGAGGGGAAGAAAAGGCCAAGAAGAGCAGCTCAGGGCAGGGACAGAACTTCTTTCGGGTTGTCTCAGAGAACAAGGAATGTGAAAAATGGGCTTACACAGAGCAAATCGAATGTTGCACCACTCTTAGATTCACACCCACCTCCACCTCCACTGCCCGAAATGATCTAGAAATATGAGAATTTTAAGCTCATCCATAGCCAGGAAAAAGATGTGGTGGCATGGGAACCAATGATTTATTCTCCTGCTGACCATTTCTAAGAAGAATCAAGAGTTGATGGGTCTTCCACTGATGGAGTATATGCAGAGGCGGATGAATTCATTAACACTTCCCCGAATCTTGCATCTTGGTATTATTTGAACGAGGAATGAGGGATCCCAGTATCGGTGTTGAGGAACTGCGAAGCATCATTGCCATTGAAAATTTGAGTTTGACAGAGAAAATATTAACCAAATTTGCAAAGATTGAAGAAATGTGAACCTAGGGTTTGGTTAAACCTAAAACTTAATTTGAAAGAATTTGTAAATTTCGGGCAGATATGCATATAGTAGCCAAATTGAATGATAACAATCCTAATTCTGCAGTTCATAGCAGAAGCCTTGTGAGTGAAAATGCTACTATTCCTGCTATTGCAACTGAGAAAAAAGGCACATCATCTATTCAAAGTGTTAATAAACCAACTTTGAAGATTCATATGTTCCTCTATCTCCTTTCCTTCATTTCTCAATTGATAAAAAATTCCCTCTTCTTCCCACCCTCGTGAATTTAGGAGATCAAGGCACACCCTTTGAACATAATGAAGAAAATATAGGAAGCCAAGAAACCATTGCACCCTTCCTTAACAATAATTCTATGCCAGCCCATCACCAAAGGATGAAGATTTTTGATATGGAAGTAAGAATGCTGTCGATCTCAAGTCAGGCTTCTATACTTGAGTATTCATCTTTTCAGGGATGTGGCATAATACCCACAACCTACAATAAATTGAGTAATACAAATTGTACCAATATTGCTTTCAATTTTTCTTATCTGAGTATAACAACTTATATGGGCCTAGCTTTTGGCAATTGCAGCTCAAGTATGTTTTCTTCAATCATAGAATCTTTTGCTAATGAGGGGTGGGCACATGTTACTTGTACAGAGAACCCTTCCAAGATTAGTTGCCATCTATTCTTTCTCCATCTTCTCAATTTCATCCATCTAAATAGCCTAGAAGACGAAGATGTTTTTTGTGATTTAAAAAAAAAATCTGTATGAGGAACAAGTTTTCAGTTTGAATCAATGATTTGTATTGGTTCATTGCTCTATTATTTTTTAATTTTCCCTCCTCGATCCAACTGCATTCAATAACTTTTCAGCCTCCCTAACATTGATCATTTTTTTCTTATTTCCTCAAATAAAAAATCACTAGAAAATTTAAACATAGATACTTGATATCTGGACATAAGATGAGACATACTTAGAATCCAAGTCTAAAAGATGTTCTGCAACATGTTCTTCTAAATCTATGTTGTCATGTATTCTATAGATTTCTTATTAAATGAGAATTCTTGTAGCTGTAACTACTCTGATAGACTTGTATACAAAATGTGGAAGCATAGATTGCAAAAGAAATTAAGTTTCATGAAATGCCATGATTCTAGGATATGCACAGATTAGATTTTTTTGATAAGTCTGGAAACTTTTAAGCAATTGCAATCACATTTTCCAGCGTCCTCCCTTCCTGTGCCAAAATAGGATTTCCCCAATAGTGTATGGATATCCATCAAAGCATACCGAAAGGGGTACATTTGTCAGAATTGTTGTTGGAAATTCTCTGATAGATGTATATGCAAAGTGTGGAAGCATGCATAAGGAAAGTGGAGCTACAACCTCTCTCAAACATGGACATGATTTTGTCGTAATGTTTAAAAATGTAGTCGATGTAGGCTCATTAAGGTTATGGGAAGAAATAATATAAACATATGTAAATTATATTTTTATTTAAATTGAAGACCCTACTCCAGCGAGCCATGACCTACTGATATGTTTAAATGGGAGAAGCTGACTGTGGAATACACAGAAATTCTAATAGGATAGATTTTGTCTATCTGACCTTTCGCACGATGATGGAGAAATTTCCATATGTCTAGTTGTGAGATCATGGGAGCCTTTTTGTAAGAGAAGGACAGAGCTCAAGGTTGAAAATGGGAATGGACTGTCCAACGCAATCAAAATAAGGCCTGCATTGGCTCCATGTCAAATCGCTTCATGTGTCCACAATCACTACAATGGCTACCCTCTATATGCCAACTACCACTTTCATCACAAATTCCGCTTTCCCGCTCTTCACATATGCTCCCAAATTTGTTGTCTTGGTCTTTCCAATGTGTCTTGCATTGATACTCTTCAGCTTCTCCTTGCTTCTTTCATCTATCTGTTCCAACCGTTTAGAGTAATTGTGATTTTCACATTGTGTGATGAATCTTTTCAATTTCATATTTGTCACTGCTGAACTCTTTTTTAGTGGTTAGTGTTTAAAGTTTCAAATTGTGTAGACAAAGTGTAATCTCAAAAGATAAATGTCTTTTTTCAGTCTTTTTGGCCAATTTTTTTTTAATGCAATTATTTTAAGCCTTTGATGAATGGTTAATTTTGTGAAATGGATGATTTGGGACTCTCTATTGTTTCTAGTGTAATTATGTTAAATCTTTGATGAATGGTTAACTCCAAAAAAATTAAAATAAAGAAAACTTTTGTCCTCTGTTTTGTACCTCGGCTTATTAGGGTTCTCATATGTTTATTTGCATGACTACGTCATCCAAAGTTGTTGTAATGTTTAATAATTAATAGACTCCTCATGTTCTTTCCAAATACTACAACACTATCGGCTTCACCCTTGCACATTATCTGGTGCAAGCGCTAGTTTTGTTTTTTCCGTAGAAAGCAAGCAAAGACTTGAAATGGAAATATCCATACAGATATAAAACATAAAAGAGAAAAGAAAAAAAAATGAAAATAGACAAAGCAAATGAGGTGGAGACATCAATTTATTTTTTACTCATCAAGGAAGCTCGTCCATCTTTCCTAAATAAACTCCTTAGTCATAATAAATATTTAAAAAGTTAAGAAATATATCTAAACTAGGAAACCCCTATTTAAAAAAAAAATCAAAATGATAAATTTGAATCAAGGGAAAATCTGAAAATTTAGGAAGTTTATACAGGATAAAGCAATGTTAAAAGGGAAGAAAGCGTATATTAAAGCTGGATAAGAATTACGTATGAACAACACTAATTCTAAAAATAGTAATATTGAGATCTACAAATTTGTCAATGACGTCACCTTCTTTTCAGCTCTTCCCACCCTGCTGCCTCAGAATCATTACTGGGAGCTCTGCTCTAGAAATCAAAAGCAGAAGCAGAATAAGTGTTTGATCGTCAGAGATCAACAAAGTAACAAAGATCTTGAACAGTTTTGTAAGAGGGATTGAGAAAAACAGCGAAGCAGAACTCCATGATGAGAAGTGGGCATGAACGAGAGGATGATCCTCTTGCAGTTCTGAATACTTTGAAGGAAAGATTGGTCGGAAAGAAATTTTCAGATCTACCCAAAGAAACCCAAGATGAGATTGGAGAAAAATTGAGAGCATTGAAGCCACGTTGCCCTAATTGTTTATCAAAGGATTGCAAATACAGGTTTCTCAACAACAGAACTCGCTCCAAATCCATACAGGCCAGATTCTTGTGTCATTCTTGCCATGTTGAATTCACTCTTGCAGGAAAAAGGTACAATTCTAAGATGTTCATGTCTTCTTATAATTATGATCATCATCTTACCACTAAATATTCTCTTCTCCAGAATACCCAAACAATGAACAATATGCTCACTGAATCATTCATTCAAGTTCCAAAACAATTAGGTTTTGAAAACCCTCATAGAACAAAGAACAATAATCAAGGCCTTGAGCTACATGGAGATAATGGGTGTAATGCAGTTATTGGAGAAAATTTCTATGGTGAAGCAGATAATGTGTTTACTCCTTGTATTGAGGATGATATATGTATGCCCAATTTGGGTTGGGCTCCAATGGCTAATATAAATTATCCACAAAGCAATTCTAAGAAGTTATCCATGGGTGGTGTGGATGATGGTTATGGAAATCATTTGTCAAGTTTTGATGCAATGGTGGGAGGCAATGTAGGAGTCCCTTATGACAATGGAATGACTGAAGAAAGCTCATGGAACACTATATATAGTCAACATCTATGGAACTATTATAATGCTGATACTGAGACTCCAAATATGTTGAAGGGGTGCATGGATAATAATTTGGGGTGCAGTTGTTTAAGTCCCACCTTGGGAATGCCATTGGAGGACATCATGATGGACAATACTCTTCAGCAACAAATGGTTTCTCAATTCTGGGAAGAGAATCCTCTCTTTTAATAGGAAGGTGTTATGGTTGGCAAATCAATTACTTCTTATCTATGAGAAATTTAATTATACTATGTATAAATTTTGAAGTTTGATAGAGATATTACTTTATATGAATTTGTCTCTCTGAAATTTTGACAAATCTATTCCTTACTATATATGAACGATTTAACTATACTGAAAATATGTATAAAATTTGAAGTTTTCTTTAAATCTTTCTTGAAAATGATTGTCTTTCTGAAATTTTGGAATGTTATGGTTGATAAATGAAGTTCTTTTTATAACTTGAATTAAAGTCTGATTTATTCATGGGTGCAAGTAGATTTGCTCCAACTCTATGCCATATTCTGGTTGTTTTATTCACTGGTTAGCAAATGGATATTTACAATTTTGCTCAAATCCATGATTAAAATAAGGTCTTTTTGCTCAAATTCAGGATTAAAATAAGGTCTGATTTGCTTTAATCATGGTCTGATTTGTAAATGGGTATTAGTAGTTTTCTGCACTATAAATTTTTGAGAGGCCATGTTCGCGTTAGTAAATGGTTTGTATGTTCATAACTCTGTAATTATCAAATCATGGGTTTTACCAAAGCATATTGTTAATGTTAAAAATATTTGTATCTCATGACAGTTTTTGGTGCGACTAATGATCTCAGAACTATAAAATAAAACAACTATCCCTCTCTCATATTTAATCAAATTTAAACATTTCAAGACGAGCAAATCCTGAAAGTTTAGTTTCATAACTTGCAGTTGAGAATTTTACATCAAATTTAAGTTTGCAGCTGCAAAGATTTGGTTCGCACAGGCCAAAGATTTTAGTGGTGGAATCTTTTCCCATATTCAACATTTAGCTGAAGTATCACATTCGAATTCATTTTAAATTTCAATTGATGTAACATTTATTATTTTTAGTTGTAGCTCATTATTTTAGGCTAATTTGTTTATAATTGTGAAAGTTTGTTTATCTGAAGGTTGTTTCACTTTCTTACATCATTGATTTTGGCTTCAAGGTTTATCCGTTTTTTTCATACAGGTTTTTAAATTATATTTTGTTGTACTTCATTTGTTTTATTTTGTTTTGGTCCATGTCAACGTTATATATTAGAATGATCACACAGGTGGGTTATGGCTTATGGCTTCTGAATGGGCTTTAGTATTTTCAAGCATTCTAATGCATTCAGCATTGTAAAATACATTCAATATTGCAAATGCATATAATATGTAATATGTTGGTTTTGTTTGGAAAGCTTTTAGTAAATATTTTTCTTTGTTCCTTCTTACTTTCTTACTTATGTCTAGATAGGAGGTTGCTCATATCACCTTTTAAGTGTTTTGGATCTCATATAGCTTGGAGGAATAAGTATTTTATATCTTACATAGCTTGCAAGTATATTATAATTTTATGGATGTTAAATAATAAAGTTTAGAGTTTTAAATGCTATCTTTTTTTCATATTCTTTTGTAATTATTTCATTGGGGTCTTTAATTTTTTGGTATTTCTTAAGTTATATTATAACCTTAAAAAAAATGTGTAGATTATATAGTTTGTTAAATTCTTTTTGTTGTTAATTAAAGAAATTTTTGCATCATTTTTTTCATTGGTGTTTGATATTTCTTAGTATTATACCATAAAGTTTAAAAATTGTGTAAATTATATAATTTCACATTCATTTTTCCTATTTACTTCTTTTATATCACAAGATTACCAAAAATTGTGTAGATTACATAGTTTGTTAGATTTTTTTGTAATATTTATTTCATATTTTCTTTCAAATTTGGTGTTTGGTATTTCTTGGTGATATATTACAACATTACAAATAAATTGTAGATCATATAGTTTGACATTATTCTATTATATTATAAGATTGCAAAAAAAGGTGTAGATTACATCTTGTTTTTTACATTCTTTTGTAATATTAATTGTATTAGCTTATTCCATATTTTTCTTTAATTTGGTGTTTATTATTTTATACTGTTATACCAAAATATTAAAAAGTTGTGTGGGTCATATAATTTTCCATTGTTTTTTTGGTGTTTCTTTCTATTATTTCATAACAATACACAAATATGTTTGTCAAATTCTTTTCGTATTGCTAAGTGTGAAAGTTTATTCTATATTTTTTTTCATTTGGTATTTGATATTTCTTAATGTATACCATAACATTAAAAATTGTGTAGATCATATAATTTGACATTCTTTTTTTATATTTCTTTTTGTTACATCATAACATTATGAAAGAATGTGTAGACTACATAGTTTGTTACTTTCTTTATCTAATGTTAATTGTAGAAGTTTATTCCATATTTTATTCTATATGGTGTTTGAAATTTCTTAGTATTATATCGTGACATTAAAACAATTGTGTAGATTATAAAATTTGATTTTTAATATTGATTGTAGAAATTTGTTGTTTTTTTCATATGATGTTGAGCTTAGCCAACATATTAGAGTCATGAGAAGAATAGGGCACATTCCTAATATTCCTTCTTATGTTGAAGTAGGACTTTTGTTGTTGTGATCTCATTTTCAAGATGTCACCATAACAAGTACATGATAACTATCTTTGAATGGTAATAGTATATAAAAAGTTGTCATACACAAAATATAAAGATTAAAAGTGTTTGATTTAAAGGTGAGGAGTCTCGTGAGGCTTCCTTGTGGATTCAATTTGATGACACATTTTGTCATTAGTATACAAAGGAAAAATAGTTTTTGAACCATCGGTAACACTACACCGAAAGACGGGTTTCAGTACAAACCGAAAGTACAAATAACAAAGGTCACCGAAAGTGCTAAGTATAGAGAAACCAGACAAAACAAATCATTGTGTAAACTGATGACACAATTCACAAACGGAACCCGAAAATGATGAAGTAGAACCCGACAGAGGAACTCGAAAAGAACATTACAATGTAAATCGAAAGAGCAGACAAGAGAGGAACCCGATAGAGCAAGGGAACCTGACAGACAGTTCATAGAAGGAACACCGAAAGACTTTTAGAGAAACCCGAGCATCAGTCACCAAAATTAGTTATATCCCGAGAAATGTGGATCTGACTTCCACGTCAGATAAAACACTTATGTTTTATATTTAGATTTTTTATTTTATTTAAAATCATTTCTTGAGGGACAAGAAATATAATTGTAATTATTTTAATCAGTCTAATTGATTAAAAACATGCAAACTAGGAGATCAAGGTCAAGTTGGAAACCTTTGATCATAGAGTTATCTTTGTAATACATGAAACTGAATTAGGTCACTCTATTGTAAAAATAGATGTGTAATCATTCATTTCAAAATGGATGCACCTTTGATCATAGAGTTATCTTTGTAATACATGAAACTGAGTTAGGTCAATCTATTGTATAAATAGATGTGTAATCATTCATTTCAAAATGGATGTGATGATGATAGTAGCCAAGGAGCACATCTATGGATCAAACTAAGAGTTTCAAGCAAGAACAACAAAAGATGAATTAGGTTATTAAGAACTAGATTCAAGGATACCAAGAAAAAAAGGTATTAATCAATCACATTAGGTGATACATTGTTAGAATAGTCTCAAAGGATAACTGAGAGGGGGGGTGAATCAGTTATCTGCTAATTTAATTATTTTCTTATATTAACTCCAAAATAAAATAAAGTAAATGCACATTCTAATAACACAATAGACAATACCATAATTTGGTTACAGGGAAACCAAATGGTAAAAACCCCAGTGGGAATTAACACCCACAATGAACTATACTTGTTTATAATAATCCATGTTAGAAGATCTTGCAACCCTGTTAGGAGTTGTTCTTTACAATGCAATAAGTATAGTGACCTGGTTAAGGGTCTGACCCTATTAGGAGTCTTTTACAAATAACCTAGTTAAGGGTGAGAACTCACTGTCCAAAAGCTCACTTCTTCAATGGTGAAGGCTACAACCTTTTTGTAGAACAGATATGCACTATATCTAATGATGAACTGTAGAGTAGACCTACTATCCTAATCAGTTCTAGTGTATTTTAATCTTTCACTTCTTCTTCACATAGATCCTTGATGAATGAAACACAACTGATATTCTTCTCTATACATTTTATGTCTCTTTTCTTATCATTCACACTTAGCGTTCCACAAATGAACTGCTATAAGTATCTTCCTCAAAGTATGAAATCATGGGACCTGTTAAGAAACTCTTTATAATATCCTTGTAAGCTTAACTAACCATGCAAGCATAATTACAACCACGCAATATAAACTGAATAGACGTGACGCTTCACTAAGTCGGCCTTACCAAATTTACTCTATCTTTGCAATCTTGTTGAAACATGTTTGGCACCTTTAGATAACTGTCTTCAACTCATAACTAAACTTGAATATACACACGCATATCCCGAAGATAGGCGCAACTCAAGAACCAATGCAATACGTCAACTTTGTACAGACAAACTCCAGAAACTGTAACTGCCACTAACAGAATTACACAACACAACTGAAACTTCATATCTGAGTCTGCGTGTATGAACAAAACATAAACAACATGTCTACAACATGATTATAACTGCGCAAGGCTTGATACCATCATTCTGATAAGTACATACAGAATACTATTCTATATTATATATTGTCATCAATGACAAACATACAATCAACTAGCTGCCAGAAGTAGATCTCCAACAATCTCCCCCTTTGACATTGATGGCAACATATGATATTAAAAACATCTTCAGCACATGGTGTCTTCTTCCTTTTTACAATCTTCTCAATATCCTCATCATAGATTCCTCTACACCGCTGCAGTTCCTCTGTCTGTGTTTATACTCCCCCAAAGTATATGCTCCCCCTTACTATATACTCCCCCTTTGACATCAATGGCAAAGGGCACCATAAAAATCAAGCACATGTACTACTCCAGAAGTATATTAGTCAACCATTCATCAGTCACTAAGGACTGATGTTCTTACTACTTTATCTAATCAAACTCAGGAGAAGGAATTACTCCCAACTTCTCCCTGGGATACTCAAAAGTATCTTTTGATAAAGGCTTTGTGAGAATATCTGCCAACTATTCTTTGGTGCACACATAGTCTAATTTTACTTTATTATCTGCAACTTTTTCTCTAAGAAAGTGCTATTTAATCTCAATGTGCTTTGTCTTTGCGTGCATCACAGGGTTCTTGGACATGTTGATTGTACTGGTGTTATCACAGTGAATAAAAATAGGATAGTCAACCTTTATACCAAAATCTTTAACCATCTACTTGATCCAAACCATTGTTGAATAATTTAATGTTGCTGCAACATATTCAGCTTCTGCTGTCGACTGAGAGATACAATTCTACTTCTTGCTTACCCAAGAAACCAACCTATCTCCAAGAAATAATGCTCCTCCAGAAGTACTCTTCCTGTCATCAAGACAACCTGCCCAATCTGCATCTGTATACACATGAAGTTGTATATTCTCTGATTTAGGATACCATAAACCATAGTCTATAGTTCCCTTTAGATATTTGAATATCCTATTTATTGCCATTAGGTGATTTTGTTTTGGTTCAGCTACAAATCTACCAACAATGCCAACTGCATTAGATATGTCTGGTCTAGATTGAGTAAGATATATGATTTTTCCAATCATAGACTTATACAATGTCTTTTCAACTGCTACGGAATCATCTTCTTTAGAAAGCTTGCTTCCTGTTATCATAGGAGTGCATACTGGCTTACAATATTCCATCTTGAAAGTCTTCAATATTTCCTTCACATATTTGGATTGATTCATAAATATTCCTTTATCTATCTAATTTACATTCAATCCCAAAAAGTATTTTATAGGACCAATCATGCTCATTTCAAATTCATTTTGCATTTCTTTTGCAAATTCTGAGCTAAGCTTGTGATTACCTCCAAAGATAATGTCATCAACAAATATGGGAACAAGTAATAATCCATCAGGTGTCTCTCTTATGAATAGATTACAACCTGCTACTCCTTTCTTAAATCCAATCTTAGTAAGACAACCATCTAGTCTCTCCTACCAAGCTCTTGGGGCATGTTTAAGTCCATAAAGTGCTTTCTTCAATCTCCATACCACGTCTGGTTTATCTGACAGATTAAATCCTTCAGGCTGTTCTATGTAGACTTATTCCTTCAAGTCACCATTCAGAAAGGCAGATTTGACATCCATTTGATATACTTTAAAATCCTTGAATGTTGCATTTAAGCCAAGAATAACTTTATGGCTTCTAATCTTCTCACAGGGGCAAATGTGTCAGTGTAATCCCTTCCCTCTGTGCATATCCTTTACACACTAGTCATGATTTTTTTACCACTGTACCATCTTCATTCATCTTATTCCTAAATACCCACTTTGTTCCAATCACATTTTTGTCACTAGGTCTAGGAACCAATTCCCATGTGTCATTTTTAATTATTTGATCTAATTCTTCTTCCATCGCTTTCTGCTAGTCAGAATCCTTGCAAGCATCTTCAACATTTAAAGGTTCAATCTGTGAAAGTAAACATACCTCTTCATCCATTGTTAACCTTTTTTCTTTTGATCTAGTGAAAATACTACTGCTCTGATCTCCAATGATATCATCTTTTGAATGATACCTAGATGTGAAATTTGAAACTTTTGGGGTGACATCCTCATCTGTAATCTGTGATACTTCTTTGCTTGATTTAGGTTCATTACATGATACATCAATACAATCAAATATTTCTTCAATAACAGTGTCTTTACTGCTAGGCCTGGGTTCATCCTCAATCATAGGTGCATATTCATAGTACCTTTCTTTAACCATGAACTTCTCATCAATCTTTACATGCGTACTTTCAATTATCTTCTTTAATCTCAAATTAAAACATTTGTATGCTTTGCTTTTAGTAGAGTAACCAAGGAAAATACATTCATTGCATCTAGCATCAAACTTACTGTTGCCCAAATTTTCCATCATATGCAATTTGGCCTGACCTGCCCTGTGTTAGGTGTTCAAAGTCTAAGCCTTGTTCAATTCACAAAAAACCCAAAAAACCCTAGGTCTTCCATGTGTTAAACGATGAAATATGCCCCAAGTCTTGGTGTGTTATGTTTTGTAGTTACCTTTTTCAAGTCACTTATGGCATGTGTTTTAAGTCAAATTGCTTTGTCGTGAGACCCCAGCCGAATATTCCCTGTGCTTTCTCGACTTTGCGTTTCCTTTGTGTCGCGTAATCTCGTAATGAATCAGAATATTCTTTCTGCCTTCTGAGACTTAGCGATCTCCTCGTAGTCGTTTAGTCACAGAATAGCCATGTTAGAAGATGGGACCCACTGCTCAGTCGGGTGATCGCATGAAGTTTTCATTGGTTAGCAAAATGTCTTCCGACTTCACGATTACCTTCAGTTGCTTTGTCGCCAGATCAAGCCAGAGTTAGCAGTTAAACAAGCCTTCAGTCGGGTAATCACGAGAAGATCCTGACGGTTAAGGATATGTTCTCAGACTCAGCGACTACTTCATGTTGCGTGATCGCTAGATTCAGTCACAGCTAACAGTTTGGTCAGGCAGTTAGTCGCGTAGTCTCCAAAGTAAACAGCGGTTAAGACTTTTCAATCGAGACTTCACGACTAACCGTCTGTGGTCTCCAGTTATCCTCAGTCAGGATGTCACCAGAACAGAATGATGACTCAGCTCTCCAGTATGCAACAAATGAACCAATGGCTGTGTGACATGTGTCATATGGAAGGTGGATGCTGAGTGTTTGTCGCCTGATCGCCAGAAGAAGGGAAATGGGTCCAGCGACTTTGAGACTAAGTGTTCTTTAACTTCAGTCGCAGAGTCTCAGAAAGATTTAAGGGCATGCTAAATCATTAAGCGATTAAACGGCGGCCGTCAGATGCAAAGATTAGAAGATCCAACGGTGGTTGCGAAGTCTAGGAAACAAAGTTCTCTATGAAGGAAGTCCTCCCAACTTAGTGATTAGGGGTTGTCAGGATGTCGCCAGATGCAAAAGGGACACTTAGGAACTATTATGAAAAGGTCAAAGGATCAGGACTAAGATCTCCCGACTTGGCGACTAGGCATTGTCGCGCAGTCTCGAAATGGAAAATAGGAATTCAGCGACAAGGAGACAACCGTAATGGCTAAGCGAAGCAGTTAGTAGCCAAGTCGCAGAAGGAATGGTGAGTTAAGGTTAAATCCTCGCGACTTTGATTTTAGTTATGTCGCCCAGTCGCCAGATTGTGACTCAGGTTTGCCAGGGGTTAAGAAAGCACATTGTCGGCAGGTCTGGAGATGATACTAGGGTTAGTGACATTGTCCCGTGACAAAGAGACTTCATGCAGTCGCAGGGTCGCTTGATCCTGAGATTTAAAAGGTGGCGGTCTAGTTTTTTTTATGTGATAGAGTAGATCTCCCGGCAGCCAATCACAGACTTGTATTCTGATCACTGTGCAAAAGGAGTAGCTGAGATGGACTACAGACAATGAATCACAGTGTGACATGTCAGCCCTATTCAATACAGTTGAATCATTCCGAGGATTCATTTTTGAAATTTTGATTTCCTGTTAAGCTCAGGACCTACAGCCAGTTTTTTTTTCAAGTTCACAGCATGTCAAATTTATGACAGAACTGATGTTTCTGAATTATGAGCTGTGTACTCTAAATGACGGCTATCAAGGGTTCATGGTGCATTCCTTTTTCATTCACCGTGTTTTCATTTTTCAGAGCCCAGTTGCATTTTTGCAGACTTTTGAAGGGCTAAGCGGTGGCTGGACAGGCCAGAATCCGATCAGGAAGTTATTGCTCTCCAAAATGCAGTTGGCTAAAAGACATAATTATGAGTTGAGGACTCATTGATGAAGAGGTTTGGGCAGCCATCAAGGGTCATTTCTTGTCCTGGGAAGGTATGATCAGTTGGTGAGCATTCATGGCAAGGCCTATTTGCAGAGTAGAACTGATGGACCCGGGTTGCTTGTCTGCGGGCATGATCAAGTACAGGGATGGGCGCAAAGGAAAAAATCTGATCTGATTGAGATTCATCTTTGGAGCACATTTATGATCGGATTGGATTTGTTCTAGGGTGGATTATTCTATTATAAAATCTATAACCCTGGTTAAGTTTTTGGGACTCCTGCCTGCGTGCAGTTGAGTGTTGTATTTAAGGTTTTTTTTGGGAACCTTAGTAGGGAGAATAGGCAATTGTAAAGAGATTTTTTCTCTCAGAGACCAATTTGTGGCAATCTTTCTGCCCTTGTGGTTTCCTGCATTTGTGATTCCCATTGATGATTAAGACATTCTTGAGGTACTTGTGATATTTGTTTCATCCTTGTCTTCACTATCTTGATTATCTCTTATTGGATTGAAGTTTATGAATGTTGTTAATGGAAATTGGGGTTCCTAGTCCCTCTCACTTTCTGTGCTTTTGTGTGTTACTGCATCTGATCTGATTTTAGATGTTTAGTGGGTATACTACAACCCCTAGCAGTCTTGTCTCATTCCTACACCTAGTTGCAGAAAAAGATGTTTGTTTGCAGGTCATAGGTCGAGTCCTTTGTTCAGACCTTCCTATGAAATACTTATGCAAGCGTATCTAGTGAGTTGTGACTTTTTGGACCTGATTCCTCCATTGGTTTCATCCCTCTATAATGAGATCCAAACCCTAATTTCGGTGCATCACCTAGTAGGTAATTTGCTTTCATGTTTTTTCCCTTTCATGCACTCCTTCTATCCCTTTCCCTCCAAAGTTTACTTTCCTGTAAAAGAAGCAAATTAAGGTGATTACCCAAGAGGAACCAGCCTAGAATCTGGAGGTTTCATCTCGGTTAGCATAAGGTCCCACAACCTTGAGATGACTCCCTTGTTATACTGGATTATCAAGACCAAGAGAGCTTGAGATCAGAGGCGCAAATTCGGTGTATAACATTTCTGGCACGCCCGGTGGGACAGTAAAAGAAGTTCATTATAGAACATTATGTTACCTCTGATATGTAGGTCACATAATACAAACTTTTAAAGAAGTTGTTCTGACAAGTATATCTGGCGACTCCACTGGTTTCAAAGTTTCAGGCTAGCCTTGTTTAAGGTATATGAAAAAGATTGCAACTAGGAGCTCTAAACCCACTGAATTTTCAGAGTTTCCCTTGAAGAGAAGTCACAAAGGTAGGTCAACTCACAGGGAGTCCCCTGAAAGGAGAGTTTAGTCTACACCTCCTGATTCATCAGAAAGGAGAATTTTTTCCTTTCATCACAAAAGAAGAGGAAGGTCTCTAACCAGGGATCTAGAGGAGGAAGATTCAAGTACAGATCATATTGTTGTGAATCTTCAAGTTTCAACTCCTGCAATGGCTAGAAATTTTTCCTTCGCACCTTTCAATCAAGGGAGCCCGTTAAATTTTGCAGTGCATCATGATGTGCGCTTGGTGGCATTAAAAAGCTTGCTTGATTTCATAGGTGAAGGGAAAACCACAGCCTTTGAGCACATAAGAGATGTGACTACCATCTGCAGCATCCACAACATTACTCAAGAAGATGTAGCCACCAAGTTATTAGCAGCATCTCTAAAAGGT
>MU226361.1:649476-661079 GCA_018584345.1 Thuja plicata | reverse complement strand
CTCTAGACTTAGCCACTCAGTATGCCCTGTTTGATGAAGAGGATCCCCTACAAATCAGGTATGCTCAATTGATGGAATTGGAAGAAATCAGAGACAAATCTATGAAAGATATGGAATTCCATCAGAATCAAACTAAGAGAAGCTTTGAAAAAATAACTAGGGGAAGGAACTTCAAGGTTGGAGATGTAGTTCTCAAGTGGGATGAGTTCAGGTCCAGACCTGGCAGGCACACAAAATTTGATTCATTTTGGGGTGCACCATTTTTTATAATAGAGTGCAGAGGATCTAGCGCTTTCCAGCTTTCGACTCTTAATGGAGATGCCCTGCCAATCTCAGTGAATGGTTTCCACTTGAATCCTTTCTTTGAGGTTAATCCCTCTCTGTAGGTCCTTGTTTTCTTTTAAGCAGTTCCCTATTTTTTCCTTTTCCTGCTTTCTAGTGTAGTTTCCTTGCTTTTCAAGAGGTGCTTGTGCACAGTTTTGCCCTGTCAAGTTTTGTGCTCAAGAGGTGACTCCATGCCCAATGGATTTGTCAAGGCTACTGGTTTTCATGTCTAGCAGGCTGACATCCCGTAGAAGTCGCCAAAATGTTGCCCAAATTTTCCATCATATGCAATTTAGCCTGACCTGCCCTGTGTCAGGTGTTCAAAGTCTAAGCCTTGTTCAATTCAAAAAAAACCCAAAAAACCCTAGGTCTTCCATGTGTTAAATGATGAAATATGCCCTAAGTCTTGGTGCGTTATGTTTTGCAGTTACCTTTTTCAAGTCACTTATGGCATGTGTTTTAAGTCAAATCACTTTGTCGCGAGACCCCGGCCAAATATTCCCTGTGCTTTCCCAACTTTGCGTTTCCTTTGTGTCACGTGGTCTCGTAATGAATCAGAATATTCTTTCTGCCTTCTGAGACTTAGCGATCTCCTTGTAGTCAGGTAGTCATAGAATATCCATGTTAGAATATGGGACCCACTACTCAGTCGGGTGATCGCGTGAAGTTTTCAGCGGTTAGCAAAATGTCTTCCGACTTCATGATTACCTTCAGTCGCTTTGTCGCCAGATCAAGCCAGAGTTAGCGGTTAAACAAGCCTTCAGTCGGGTAATCGCGAGAAGATCCTGACGGTTAAGGATATGTTCTCAGACTCAGCAACTACTTCATGTCGTGTGATCACCAGATTCAGTCACAGCTAATAGTTTGTTCAGGCAGTTAGTCATGTAGTCTCCAGAGTAAATAGCGGTTAAGACTTTTCAATCGAGACTTCGCGACTAACCGTCTGTGGTCTCCAGTTATCCTCAGTCGGGATGTCGCCAGAACAGAATGATGAATCAGCTCCCCAGTATGCAATGAATGAACCAATGGCTGTGTGACATGTGTCATATGGTGGGTGGACGTTGAGTGTTTGTCACCTGATCACCAGAAGAAGGGAAATGGGTCCAGTGACTTCGAGACTAAGTGTTCTTTACCTTCAGTCGTAGAGTCTCAAAAAGATTTAAGGGCATGCTAAAACATTAAGAGATTAAACGGCGGCCGTCAGATGCAAAGATTAGAAGATCCAATGGTGGTCGCGAAGTTTAGGAAACAAAGTTCTCTATGAATGAATTCCTCCCGACTTGGCGATTAGGGGTTGTCGGGATGTCGCCAGATGCAAAAGTGACACTTAGGAACTATTACGAAAAGGTCAAAGGCTCAGGACTAAGATCTCTCGACTTGGCGACTAGACATTGTCACATAGTCTCGAAATGGAAAATAGGCATTCAGTGACAAGGAGACAACCGTAACGGCTAAGAGAAGTAGTTAGTAGCCAAGTCGCAGAAGGAATGGTGAGTTAAGGTTAACTCCTCGTGACTTTGATTTCAGTTATGTCACCCAGTCGCCAGATCGTGACTCAGGTTTGCTAGGGGTTAAGAAAGCACATTCTCACTAGGTCTAGAGATGATACCAGGGTTAGTGACATTGTCCCGTGACAAAGAGACTTCATGCAGTCGCAGGGTCGCTTGATCCTGAGATTTAAAAGGTGGCGGTAGTTTTTTTTGATGTGACAGAGTAGATCTCCCGGAAGCCAATCACAGACTTGTATTCTGATCACTGTGCAAAAGGAGTAGCTGAGATGGACTACAAAAAATGAATCACAGTGTGACATGTCAGCCATGTTCAATATAGTTGAATCATTCTGAGGATTCTTTTTTGAAAGTTTGATTTCCTGTTAAGCTCAGGACCTACGGCTATTTTTTTGTTCAAGTTCACAGCATGTCAAATTTTTGACAGAACTAATGTTTCCAAATTATGAGTTGTGTACTCTGAATGATGGCTATCAAGGGTTCATGGTGCATTCCTTTTGCATTCACCGTGTTTTTAGTTTTTAGAGCCCAATTGCATTTTTGCAGACTTTTGAAGGGCTAAGCAGTGGCTGGACCGGCCAGAATCCGATCAGGAAGTTATTTCTCTCCAAAATGCAGTTGGCTAAAAGACATAATTATGAGTTGAGGACTCATTGATGAAGAGGTTTGGGTGGCCGTCAGGGGTCATTTCTTGTCCTGGGAAGGTATGATCAGTTGGTGAGCATTCATGGCAAGGCCTATTTGCAGAGTAGAACTGATGGACCCGGGTTGCTTGTCTGCGGGCATGATCAAGTACAGGGATGGGCGCAAAGGAAAAAATCTAATCTGATTGAGATTCATCTTTGGAGCACATTTATGACCGGATTGGATTTGTTCTATGGTGGATTATTCTATTGTAAAATCTGTAACCCTGGTTAAGTTTTTGGGACTCCTGCCTGCGTGCAGTTGAGTGTTGTATTTAAGGTTTTTTTTTGGAACCTTAGTAGGGAGAATAGGCAATTGTAAAGAGATTTTTTCTTTCAGAGACCAATTTGTGGCAATCTTTCTTCCCTTTTGTTTTCCTGCATTTGTGATTCCCATTGATGATTAAGACATTCTTGAGGTACTTGTGATATTTGTTTCATCCTTGTCTTCACTATCTTGATTATCTCTTATTGGATTGAAGTTTATGAATGTTGTTAATGGAAATTGGGGTTCCTAGTCCCTCTCACTTTCTGTGATTTTGTGTGTTACTGTTTCTGATCTGATTTTAGATGTTTAGTGGGTATACTACAACCCCTAGCAGTCTTGTCTCATTCCTACACCTAGTTGCAGAAAAAGATATTTTTTTGCAGGTCATAGGTCGAGTCCTTTGTTCAGACCTTCCTATGAAATACTTATGCAAGCCTATCTAGTGAGTTGTGACTTGTTGGACCTGATTCCTCCATTGGTTTCATCCCTCTATACTGAGATCCAAACCCTAATTTCAGTGCATCACCTAGTAGGTAATTTGCTTTCATGTTTTTTCCCTTTCATGCACTCCTTCTATCCCTTTCCCTCCAAAGTTTACTTTCCTGTAAAAGAAGAAAATTAAGGTGATTACCCAAGAGGAACCAGCATAGAATCTGGAGGTCTCATCTCGGTTAGCATAAGGTCCCACAACCTTGAGATGACTCCCTTGTTATACTGGATTATCAAGACCAAGAGAGCTTGAGATCAGAGGCGCAAATTTGGTGTATAACACTTACCAACACCATCATCTCACTTGATGTAGCACTTGCTGCCAAATATTCTAAATTATTTTACTTTAGGTACATTACCAAACCAAAGTTCATAAGGTGTCTTATCCACGCTTGGCCTTAGTTGTGTTCTTTTGATAGTATAGACTATTGTATTGACTGCATCTCTCCAATAGGTGTATGCAACTTTTCCTTCATTTATCATAGTGCGCACTGTATCAAGTATGATCCTATTCCTTCTTTCTGCAATCCCATTCTGTTGTGGGGTTATGGGTGCACTCAACTATCTTTTAATTCCATGTTCTTCATAGTAGTCATAAAACTGGTCAGAGGTGAATTCTCCTCCTCTATCTGATCTCAGACACTTTAGTTTTAATCCAGATTCATTTTCCACTTTGGCTTTGAATATTTGAACTTCTCAAAGGCTTCAAAATTCTCCTTTAAGAATGCAACCCACATCATCCTTGAAAAATCATCAACAAACAAAATGAAATACCTTTCTCCATAATATGATCTGGTTTGAGTAGGACCACATAAATCTATATGAACCAGGTCTAACTTGTTTTCAGCTGAGTTCTGCTTGCTTCTGAAAGAGCTCCTTACATGCTTTCCCATAACACATTCCCTGTATATTGTGTCAACTGGTCTTGCAATACTTGGAAGATCTCTAACTACTTTGACATTGCTTATCTTTACTATATTATCAAAATTGATATGATAGAGTCTCTTGTGCCATAACCAGTTGTCATCTACTTTTGCAACAAAACAACTTACATCTAAATTGAGCTGAAAAACATTACCTTTTGGTTTTGAGCTTGATGCAATCATGTCTCCTTCTTTGTTTCTAATAATGCATTTGTTGTCTTTGAATTCCAAATGATAACCTTTGTTAAGTAGTTGTCCAACACTTAATAAATTGTGATGTAATCCATCAACATAGAGAACGTCATTTGTCTTGTTCTTTCCATCCAGGGTGATAGAACCTCTACCTATGATGGGTTTGGGAGTGTTATCTCCAAATCTAACCATACCACCTTTGTTCTTGTCTAGATGAACAAACCTATCTTTATCACCTATCATGTGGTGAGAACATCTGTTGTCAATGATCCAGTCATTTCTGATGTCTACTTTGGAAATTAGGGCTAACTCATGTGCTTCCTTTTCATCTTTAATGTCCATTTCCTCAAGCAATTTTTCCATGTCTTCAAGGGAAACGAATCTAATTTCATCTTTTCCTGAATCTTCATCAATTACACCTTCTTCAGCATGATAGAATTCCATCCTATATTTAGGTTTATAATCAGATCTGAATTTCTTTACTCTTGTAGGACACTTGGATGCAAAGTGACCGATCTTGTTGCATGAAAAACATTTGAATGGAAGTTGTCCTTCATATTTCCCTTTGCCTTTCTTTTCTCTTTTAGCAATCATTGCAATGATTTCTTCTAGTTCTTCATCAACTTCTTCTTTCTCATTATTGCAAGAGATGTGAGATTTCTTACCATGGACTAAAGCTTTGAAGGTTGTTTCACTTTTAGGTTCAGTCTTCAATCTTGATATCTCAAATGTAGAGATTTTACTGATCAAAGTCTCTCTCTTGAAGTCCTGTGAAAATTGCATGGTTTCCTCTAGAATATTGATCTTGTTCTCATAGTCTGTTGTTAAAGTAGTCAATAGCTTGTGCATTATGTCTTCTTCTGATATTTCTCCACCATTGTTTTTGATTCCAAAAACTACTTCAGTTATCCTCTGATTATAGGCTTTAATGTTCTCTTCAGGTAACATCTCAAGATTGTTATATTTATTTTTCCATGTCTTCCTGCGTGCATTCTTTGCTTGAACATCTCCTTCAAACATGTCTTCTAAATACTTCCATATTGTGTATGCCTTGTCTACTTTCTTGATCTCAGAAAATTCACTGTCAGATAGTGCACTTATAAGGGCTTCTTTGGCAACGACATTGGCTGTGAATATATCCTTTTGTTTACTAGTAGCATCATCTCTTGAGAGGTATTTTAGAGAGGGAATAACAACTTCTTGTGTCGCTATCTCAAAGATGTCAAAACCAACACACTATAGATGTGTTATCATTTTGTTCTTCCAATCTAGATAATTTTCTCCATCGAACTTAGGACTCTCTTTTCTAAAGTATGCCATCTGATCTACCTTAAGTTGTTAGGATTTCTCTCCAAGGCACTTGGCTATGATACCAATTGTTAGAACAGTCCCAAAGGATAACTGAGAGGGGGGGTGAATCAGTTATCCGCTAATTTAATTCATTTCTTTGATTAACTCCAGAATACAATAAATTAAATGCACATTCAGATAACACAATAGACAACACCACAATTTGGTTACGAGGAAACCAAATGGTAAAAACCCCGGTGGGAATTAACACCCACAATGAACTATACTTGTTTATAATAATCTCTGTTAGAAGATCTTGCAACCCTGTTAGGAGTTGTTCTTTACAATGCAATAAGTATAGTGACCTGGTTAAGGGTATGACCCTGTTAGGAGTCTTTTACAAATAACCCAGTTAAGGGTGAGGACTCACTGTCCAAAAGCTCACTGCTTCAATGGTGAAGGCTACAACCTTTTGTAGAAAAGATATGCACTATATCTGATGATCAACTATAGAGTAGACCTGTTGTCTTGATCAGTTCTAGTGTATTGCAATCTTTCACTTCTTCTTCACATAGATCCTTGATGAATGAAACACAACCGATATTCTGCTCTGTATATTTTCTGTCTCTTTTCTTATCATTCACACTTAGGGTTCCACAAATGAATTGCTATAAGTATCTTCCTCAAAGTATGAGATCATGGGACCTATTAAGAAACTCTTTATAACATCCTTGTCAGTTTAACTAACCACGCAAGCATAATTACAACTGCGCAATATAAACTGAATAGATGCGATGCTTCACTAAGTCAGCCTTACCAAATTTACTATATCTTTGCAATCTTATTGAAACATGTTTGGTGCATTTAGATAACTATCTTCAACTCATAACTAAACTTGAATATACACATGCATATCCCGAAGATAGGCACAACTCAAGAACCAATGCAATACATCAGCTCTATACAAACAAACTCTAGAAACTGTAGCTGTCACTAACAGAATTGCACAACATAACTGAAACTTCATATCTGATTCTGTGTGTATGAACAAAACATAAACAACATGTCTACAACATGATTATAACCATGCAAGGCTTGATACCCTCATTCTGATAAGTACATACAGAACACTACTGTATATTATATGTTGTCATCAATGACAAACATACAATCATCTAGCTGCCAGAAGTAAATCTCCAACATACATTGTACATGTGATTTTAATGAAACTGTAATCAGCCATTGCAGATTGCATACACGCATGTCAATGAGTATTTTTTTCTACATTCTAACAAGTGTAGAAAATAGAAGAAATCCTTTCAAGAAAGGTGGATTTAACAATCCTTTGTAAATCTCTTAACCGGGTGCAACCTAAACAGTGTTGTTAAAGCTCTTAACAGAGGGGTGTGTGCAAGAAGATGAGTCCACTTGAGGCAGAACTTTTTACCTTGGTCATTTTTTAGAAATCATACTTCAAGAAACGGGGTGACATTTTCAAAAAGTGGGGTAACATTCTGCTTCATGACCCTGAGCCTAAATTCAAATCATCACCCCGTAGGAGATGGGGTCCCGAGGCTAAACGGGGTCCCACTCAAAATGGGGTGACGTTTGAAACACTACCCCATTTCAGAATGGGGTGACGTTTCAAACATGACCCTATTTTGAAAACTATAAAAAAAATTTTGGGCGATTATTTTCATTTTCAGTGAGCGTGATCCCGCTTTTGTACTCTACCTTGTTCTGTTTTAGGAAAAATTCCCTTAACTGATGACGTTTTCAACATTATTTTACTTTTATCGTCATTGTTTTCAATTTTTTAGTATTATTTACTATTTTTCTAATAAAATTTGTTATTTTTTTTCCTTCAGAGCTGCACCTCTTCAGTTGTTGTCTACTCCACCTGCACATCTTCGCTTGCCATCTACACCACCTCCACGTAGGTCTTTTTTAAATATATTCAGTTTAATTATTGTTTGTATTGTTTTTTAATAGTATTTATTGTTATTTTTATTATTAAAAATGCATGTATGTCAAATTTATTTAGTAAATTATTGTATATAAATGTTAAATTTAGTTTCATATATGTATTTAATTTTTTCTTGTATTTATTATATATAGATACATAATTTTGTTTGTATTTTGTTAATGTTTGTAGCTTCAGTCGTATGATCATTAAAATACATATAATATATGTTGATTAATAATAATATATTAAATATGTTATATTATTATTAATCATATGAAATTTAATATTCAATTTAAAATTATTATATTATTCTTAATTAATAATTTATTGATGAAACATTACAAGATTGATTAAATTATAATTAATGGGAAGAGGCATGTCCTTATAAATAATAATGAATGGACATGTCCTATGAAGGGACATGTCTCTCCTAGCCTCATTACCAATATAAATAAAAGAGAGATTATTGCATTTGGAAAACACATAAAACATAGAGTGATATTACATTTGCAGCTATCCTAAAAAATTAACATGGTATCAGAGCCAGACTACAAATGTAAGATTGTAGTTTGTTGATGGTGGATGTGTGATTGTCTCAGAAAATCAAGTCTCAGTACAAGGACCATATCTCACAAATCCACTGTTGGATTTTTCTAAATTTTGGATATGTTGGTGAAAACCAAATTTCAGATAATCTCATAGAAGTGATTGGAAAGAAAGTGTGGGGTTAAAAAGTTATGACAAAATGTGTACGGGTCTATATGAAATTCCTGAAAGTGACTTTCATTAAATAGATATATTAATTTGTAATGATCGTGATCAAGCATTAACAAAGAAGCATGAACTCAAACAAGTGTGTCTCTTTCTAGAAAGAAAGCATCAATTATATAGTGTCACCTCTCTTGGAGAAATCAAGTCATTTCATAAGAAGACATGAGAATTGTTCAACAATATAAGAGTGAGAATTGTACATTGTGGGGGGAGAATAATAACCAATTTTACATTTCCAATTGAACCATTCTTAGTTGGGAGATAATTCAAAAGGGAGATGTCTCTCAAATAATCTAAGGTGTTTTATGATTTGATGTATATGGACCTTCATTGAAACAACTTGTGTCAAGGATGTTGACGTGCAGATAAGTATTTATTATCCTTGAATATTACATTTATCTACTCATTGTAGTATCTATCTTTTTTTTTTCTATATGTACTATAAAAGATACTTCCTTGATCTTTTCTGAGGATTCTCTTGCAGGAAAAGGAGAACTGACATCAAATTCAAATGGAGTCTGATGCTCCATCAAAAGAATCATTGATAAGAATATCATATGATTGATATTCAGAGGGAGTTCAAAAGTCAATATGTGTGACTATATGATTTTAATGGGCCTACCTCCTATGTAAATCATAAGGAAGTGACGACTTCCAAATGATTATCACTTGCATAATTTATTGGAAGGTGATGACCTTATAATAACTTAAATCATGATATACATTATTTATAATGTTGAAATAGATCATGATGAATTAAAGCAACAACTAAGTGTTAGATGACATTAAATTGATGGTCTATGAGTTGTTTGCATAAATATATCTTGTAAAGCAACAACTAAGTGTTAGACATGATTAAATTGATGGTCTATGAGTTGTTTGTATAGATACATCTTGTAAAGCAAAAACTAAGTGTTAGATGTCATTAAATTGATGGTTTATAAGTTGTTTGCATAGATATATCTTGTAAATCAACAACTAAGTGTTAGATTTCATTTATAGTCTATGAGTTGTTTGTATAGATATATGATAAGTATTTGGTGAATATCATGTGTTGATGTTCTGCAAGCCAATACCTTATTGAGTACTTGGTGAATATCATATGTTGATGTTCTCATAGGCCAATACTCAAAGTATTTGGTGAATTTCATGTGTTGACATTCTGATAGGCCAATACTCAAGATATCAAATGTGATATCAAATGACGGAAATCTTATATTATGATAGACATCTTATGATGGTTGAAACAAATCATAATAGATAGAACTTGTGGATAGAATCCTTGATTGAGGCAATCCACATTAAAAATTTAGGAGCTTGTGGATAGAATCGTCGATGGAGGCAATCCACCTGAGAGCTTGTGGACAGAATCACCGATGGAGGCAATCCACCTGAGAGCTTGCGCATAGAATCATCGATGGTGGAAATCCACATCTTGAGACTATGTTTCTACTGATTACATCATGAGGATGATGCTTTTATTGATTACATCATATGATTGATGTTGTCAAGTGTCATATAATTGTTGACATTGGATTGATTTATCCTCCCCAGCTAAGAGGGAGTGTTAATGTTTTGTATAGCTATGGTGAGGGTCATAAGTGTTGACATAGGAGACCACTACACATTTTGTTTGATCATCCTCCCTAGCTAAGAGGGAGTGTTAATGTTTGTAGCTTCAGTCGTATGATCATTAGAATACATATAATATATGTTAATTAATAATAATATATTAAATATGTTATATTATTATTAATCATATGAAATTTAATATTCAATTTCAAATTATTATATTATTCTTAATTAATAATTGATTGATGAAACATTACAAGATTGATTAAATTATAATTAATGAGAAGAGGCATGTCCTTATAAATAATAATGAATGGATATGTCCTTTGAAGGGACATGTCTCTCCTAGCCTCATTCCCAATATAAATAAAAGAGAGATTGTTGCATTTGGAAAACACATAAAACATGGAGTGATATTACATTTGCAACTATCCTAAAAACTTAACATATTTTCATCTGAAAATGTATAAACCACACATGTAAAATAGAAAATTAAAACAAATGAGAAACCCACACCACATACCTGAAACTGATAACTTGTAATTGTAATCTTAAATTTTTAATACATAATAGAAACCCTATTTAAGACATTTTATAGAAACAGTAGGTAATCTGCATTAAACCAGTTCCACTAGATCTTAAGACAAAATATTTACATCATAGAGACTCTAGACTATAGCCCTAGTATGTATATTAATGGGTCTTAAGGGGTCACAGGATCTATTATGACCCCTTAGTACTTATGGATGGGTCCTACCACCCCTTAAGACCACTTTGGTGCCATTAAAAGCCCTTGGGACCTATTACATACCATAAGGGGTCATAAGACCCATTAAGGACTAAAAGTTTCTTTATGACCCCTTAACACTAACTAGTTAGCCCCACAACCTATTACAAACCCTAAAGGTTTCTACGACCTATTTATGACCACTTAGGATCAATTTGTACCCCTTAGGCCCTATTATGTATCTCAATGGGTCGTATGATCCATTATGACCCCTTAGTACCTATAAATGGGCCCTCCCACCCCTTAAGACCCCATAGGAAGCATAAGGAACCCAAAGGTATCATAGGAGCTATTATGACCCCTTAGGATCAATTCACACCCCTTAGCTCCTATTATGACCCCTTAGTCTTATGAATGGGTCCTACCACCCCTAAGACCCCTTTAGACGCATTCAAATCCCTTAGGACCTATTATGTACCATAAGGGGTCATAAATACCCACCATTAAGGACTACAAGTTTCTTACAATACCCATTAAGACCCCTTAACATTAACTAGTCATCCCCACAACCTATTACAAACCCTAAGGGTTTCTACGACCTATTTATGTCCACTTAGGATCAATTTGTACCCCTTAGGCCCTATTATGTATCTTAATGGGTCTTAATGGGTCGTATGATCCATTATGACTCCTTAATACCTGTGTATGGGTCCTCCCACCCCTTAAGACCCCCTATGAAGCATAAGGAACCCAATGGTATCATAGGAGCTATTATGACCCCTTAGGATCAATTCATACCCCTTAGCTCCTATTATGACACCTTAGTCTTATGAATGGATCCTACCACCCCTAAGACCCCTTTAAATGCATTAAAATCCCTTAGGACCTAT
>MU226361.1:618663-649426 GCA_018584345.1 Thuja plicata | reverse complement strand
ACCTATTACAAACCCTAAGGGTTTCTACGACCTATTTATGACCACTTAGGATCAATTTGTACCCCTTAGTCCCTATTATGTATCTTAATGGGTCTTAATGGGTCGTATAATCCATTATGACCCCTTAGTACCTATGATGGGTCCTCCCACCCCTTAAGACCCCCTAGGAAGCATAAGTAACCCAAAGGTATCATAGGAGCTACTATGACCCCTTAGGATCAATTCACACCCCTTAGCTCCTATTATGACCCCTTAGTCTTATGAATGGGTCCTACCAACCCTAAGACCCATTTAGATGCATTAAAAGCCCTTAGGACCTATTACGTACCATAATGGGTCATAAGACCCACCATTAAGGTCTATAAGTTTCTTACAATACCCATTAAGACCCCTTAACATTAACTAGTTAGGCCCATAACCTAATACAAACCCTAAGGCTTTCTATGACCTATTTATGACCACTTAGGATCAATTTGTACCCCTTAGGCCCTATTATGTATCTTAATGGGTCTTAATGGGTCGTATCATTCATTATCACCCCTTAATGCATGGGTCCTCCCACCCCTTAAGACCCCCTAGGAAGCATAAGGAACCCAAAGGTATTATAGGAGCTATTATGACCCCTTAAGATCAATTCATACCCCTTATCTCCTATTATGACCCCTTAGTCTGATGAATGGGTCCTACCACCACTAAGACCTATTTATGACCACTTAGGATCAATTTGTACCCCTTAGTCCCTATTATGTATCTTATATGTTTATGTATGGATGTTTAGATGGATGCATTGTTTAGATGGTTAATGTATGGATGTTTATTTATGTATGGATGTTTAGATGGATGTATTGTTTAGATGGTTAATGTATGTAATTACTATCATGCATTAAAATGCAATGATGTTAATTATTAATGTAATGGCCCTAATTTATGCAAATGTACTAGATATACATGATGTAGACGGATGCATGTGCGATGTTTCTTAGATGTTTATGTATGGATGTTTAGATGGTTAATGTATGTAATTATTATCATGCATAAAAATGCAATGATGTTAATTATTAATGTAATGGCCCCCTAATTTATGCAAATGTACTAGATATACATGATGTAGATGGATGTATGTCTGATGTTTCTTAGATATTTATGTATGGATGTTTAGATGGATGCATTGTATAGATGGTTTTAATGTATGTAATTATTATCATGCATTAAAATGCAATGATGTTAATTATTAATGTAATGACCCTAATTTATGAAAATGTACTAGATATACATGATGTAGATGGATGCATGTTCGATGTTTCTTAGATATTTATGTATGGATGTTTAGATGGATACATTGTTTAGATAGTTTTAATGTATGTAATTATTATCATATATGTATGTAATTATTTCAATTATATGTGCAGGGTATATTTTGTGCACATCATCATGGATGAATTTAATATCAATGATTTGATTAATCATGTTCTAGATCCTCCACCTCCACCCCCCCCCCCCCCCCCCCCCCCCCCCCCCCCCNCCACCCCCCTCCACCCCCACCTCCTCCTCTACCTCCACCACAACCCAATCCCAATGATTTAGAGCGCTTCAAAGCGTTATTTGGAGAGAACATTAATTCTATTGTTGGACACATTGATTCTCTCAGAAACCACCCATTTGTTCCCCCACATATGCACCGATACATTTCTACAATGAAAAGCATTGTAGATTTTGTGAGATCCATTGATGGGGATCTTAATGGCCATAATTCTTTGAGAGAGGAGATGAGGAAATATTATGTTGATGGCCTCTCCTACCAACAAATTAATGAGTTAAAAATAACAAAGGACACAATTGCTCCTTATTTCATAGACCCAAAAACAAATAATCCCATCCATAATAAAAAATGCATATCCATGAGGTGGTGTAGACATGATGGAATGATCAACAATTTTTGGATTCATCGGTGGATGCGTTTTGATTGCCCCCCCGCACATGCAAACCAAAAAGTGCCCTTCTATTTTTTGAAAAAATTATATGTTGAGTTTGTGTTGGGTAGAAAACCCAACCACTTTGATATTAGATATTTCCAGGGGTTGGTCTTGGCATGCCTCAAAATAGGCAAGGGGCCAGGATTAAACCTAGGAGACCCGTGCCACCCGCACCTCTCTTGGATCCTCCCTCTCATATATTACCTGTTCCTTTTTATCATCAGTCCATGGTCTCAACGCTTGGATCATTGAGCCAGTTGACTACCAACCTCAAGGAGCAATCCACACATATTGCAAGTCCTGCAGCAAAGCCTCATCTCTGCATGAATTGCAATGAGATGTGTTATGGTCCTATGCCTCAGGAGGGTGAGGCTACTTCTTTAGCACATGGAGCATCACATCACTTTTGATCATATGTGGACATGCTCACTGCTAGAGACCATCCTCTCGATCACCAGGATCCACAGGTACAAATACATTCTCACCTATATTTCTTTTTAATTTAATTTGAACACATGTACACTTTTTTATTTTTAGATCATATGTAATATGAATTTAATTTATTGAAAATACATGTATGTATGTGCTTGTGAATAGACTATGGGCGGAGAGCCATCGAGCTTAGGACTAGATGGGATAATTTTTTCCTCGACGCATGTTGGCACATCTCATGGGATATAATTAGAGAAATCAAGAGATTAGTGAAGTAAATTTTTAATTCACAATTCAATTAAGTCTTAAACCCATACATTTCTAAAAAATATGTGTTGTAAAACATGGCGTCATGATCCACTAAGACACACAATGCCCAGTGGTCCACCACTGTCCTTCGTACTGGATGCCAAGCCACCAAAGGTAATTTACTATCAGTAATCTTTTGTAATATTTAAATTCAAAATTTATCAATGACTTTCCATGCATTAAAGCACAATTTAACCTCTCACTACCAATTAGTGCAATTTCCTACACAACTAAATTTGTGAATCTTTGTATATGTAGGTCGCTGTTGGTAATACCACATAGATTGAGTCCCAAGAGGGACCAAGACAAGAAACGGATGTCCAAATGGTAATTTTAAATTGTTCTTCTCAATTTTATATAAATTGTATTAAAATATTCAAAATCATATTTTATAGTATTTGTGTTGATTAGTGAAGTAATCAAGAGATTAGTGAAGTAAATTTTTTATTTTTCCTTCAATTACGTGTTAAACCCATACATTTCTAAAAAATATGTGTTGTAAAACAGGGGGTCATGATCCACTGAGACACACTATGCCCAGTGGTCCGCCACTGTCCTTTGTACTGGATGTCGAGCCACCAAAGGTAATTTACTATCAGTAATCTTTTTTAATATTTAAATTCAAAATTTATCAATGACTTTCCATGTATTAAAGTGCAATTTAACCCCTTACTACAAATTAGTGCAATTTCCTACACAACTAAATTTGTGAATCTTTGTATATGTAGGTCGCTGCTAGCGATACCACACAAATTGAGTCCCAAGAGGGACCAAGACAAGAAATGGATATCCAGATGGTAATTTTAAATTGTTCTTCTCAATTTTATATAAATTGTATTAAAATATTAAAAACCATTTTTTATATTATTGGTGTTGATCATTTTACGCAGATAGAGTCCCAAGAGGGACAACACCATGAGACAGGTCATGATGTCCACCAGGATATTGGAGGAGACAAACAAAATTTCATGGTAATAAGTTTAATAAGTCCTTCTTAAGAGTTAATTTTTATAGATGTTATTAAAATTATTTTTTAAGATAATTTTGAGTAGTTTAAACATTGAATTCATGTATATATATTAGAGCCATTAAATTTTTAAACTATGGTGTTTTTTTAACAGAGTCATTCACATGGTATTGATTCACATGGACTGAAGAGGACTTTGGACTTCAGGGATGCTTGATTTCATGCATATTTTATATTATATACACTTGATATTTTACATTATGGACACTTGATGTTTTATGTTACGAACACTTGATAAGTTAGGACACATGATATTTTATGCTATGGACACTTGGTATTTTATATTATATACACTTGATGTTTTATGTTACAAACACTTGATACTAGAGACTTGATATTTCATGTTACGGACACTTGATTTAGACGCTTGATATTTACATGGGTTTTATTTACATGCTTTATTTGATGGGCAATTTATGTATATATCTATTGTACATAATTTGGTCATTAAAAGAAAATGACAAAAAGAACAAGATATAAGACAATGTGAAAATCAAAAGCTTCTCAATTTTCAAGATAGAATGAATAAACATGTCCTTGGTACTCTTAATAATATACCAATATAGGTCAGTGCAATAATAAAAAATTTTAGGTCATCAAAAAAAATGACATCATTATATACCTAAACTAAAATTGAACTAGCAACCTGCAACAATAGAAAAATATTTAATAAGTAACTAAAATTATGTGGACGTGGTAAATATGAAGTCAAAAGCATGTACAAATTAATGTTTGTGAGTACAAATGTAATACCAGCATACTTACCATGTATTTAAAAACAACGTTCATTAAAATTTCTTCAAAAAAAATGGTGTTGCTATGGACCTGAAGTGAAATTCAACTACGAACATGCAATAATAGGAAAAAAATTTAATAAACTTAACTAAAATTTTGTGAACATAGTAAATACGAAGAAAACTTAAACTACAAATTAATGTTTGTGATTACGTAAATATAATACCAGCATACTTACCATGTATTTAAAAAAAAAAATGTTCATTATAAGTTCTTCAAACAAAATGGTGTCGCTATGGACCTGAAGCAAAATTCAACTAGCAAGATGCAATAATGGGAAACAAATTTAATAAACTTAACTAAAATTTTGTGAACATAGTAAATGCAAAGAAAACTTCAACTACAAATTAATGTTTGTGAGTATGTAAATAACCATCATACTTATCGTATTTAAAAATAATGTTCATTAAAAGTTCTTCAAACAAAATGGTGTCGCTATATACCTGAAGTGAAATTCAATTAGCAATATGCAATAATAGAAACAAATTTAATAAGTGACTACAATATTTTTGAGAACATAATCATGAAATCAAGAACATGTACTTAAGGGGATAGATAGGATAATGGCTTGCGAGGATATCTTAAGGGGAAGTCTTAAGGGGAAGTCTTAAGGGGGTATCTTAAGGAGATATCTTAAGGGGATATCTTAAGGGGGAAAAATTAGGTTGATTGAAGGGGACATCTTAAAGGGAAGTCTTAAGGAGATATCTTAAGGGGATATCTTAAGGGGTGCAAAAAATGGGTTGACTTAAGGGGATGTCTTAAGGAGACGTCTTAAGGGGAAGTCTTAAGGGGAAATCTTAAGGGGAGCAAAAATTGGGTTGTCTTAAGGGGATGTCTTAAGGGGATTCCTTATGGGTATGATAATGCAAGTATTTAAATAGATAAAATATATTTCAAGTTATCAAAAAATTTAAAAATACACATGTATACTTACTTGTGTTTAAACTTATTCCATTGTACCACAAGCCTCAATTTTCTGCAATGCATACATAATAAGATTATGACATGTTAAGATGATGTTAAAAATGAAATAAATTATATATAAAGTTATCAAAAATTCTAGAATTACGCATATATCTAAATACCTATATATACTTATTCCATTATACCATCTGCATCCTCTCTTTTTTGCAAAGCATCTATAATCATCTCATGTTCTTCCATAGAAATTGACCACAACTCTTTCTTAAATGGTCTCCCATGATATCTCGATAGCTTTATATTAGTTGCCAAAACAAAATGCGAGTAGTGTATAATCTTCTTATGTTTTTCATAGTCTTTGAATGCAGGAAAACCATTCTTCCTTGTTAGGTATTTTTGTAACCAGGTGCCAACAACCACCACTGAACCTCTAGGATAATGAAAATCATCATCATCTTCTCTAGGTTGTACTAACTTATGTTTGGTTTCAATGCATCTATCCAACCAATACTTTGTTTCCTCTTCATGTTCTCAGGTGCAACAACAACATACACATGTCCTACAAATTGAAATATAAATTGACAATAAATTAAATTACCATATATTTTAATTGCAAAAAAAAAAACTTAACCAATATTTGAATTCAAATATAAATTGATATATAAAATAAAATTACCTTCTTGTACAAGATCTGAAAGATGATTGTAGTCCTCTGATGCAAATATTTGATCATTGTCTTCAAGTTTTGTTTCATTTTTCTCATATGTTTGATCAAGTGTTAGCGATGTTTGCTTCAACTCTTCAACCCACTATTTATTCTTGCAATAATTCCAATCGCCTGAAATACAAAATTGAAAAAAACATGCAAGCTCCCTTGTCCATAAAGTCCATGTGCTGGCATCTGAAATTTTAAATGAATGTCATGATGATGATGCACTAATTATCTAACAGTCAAGTATATGTGGAATGTCATTTTCTTCAATTAATGAAAAATATCATTTAATTGTACGGTTCTCATTTGATGCTACAAATAATCTTGAATTATACCAATCCACAATAGCATGTGCATCTTTAAATTTCGCTGCATCCTCAAATTTTAATTTCTCTCTAGCCAAAATTCTCTTCACACATGCACCAACTCCATCATGTTCTCCTTTACCATATCCAGCTTCAAAAAACTCCACATATGTGGTATATTGGTTTCCTTGTGAGCCCTACTAAGCCAATAAAACATTCAATCATTCTTAAATTGACACGTACAATTATCAGACCACATAAGATGTTCTCTCAAGTGGATTTCTCGTTCTCTTAAATTAATATAAAATTTGTCAAAACAATGTTGAACAAACTTTGTCGAGTGCATCCAATTATCACTTAAATAGAAATGATACTCCCTCATGATTCTTCTATCGTCCTATGTACTATCATGTGCATGTCTATAAAAAATATGAAAAAACATAGACAGTTGCATTGAATTGTAGTATTGGTCTTGAGTTTCCTCTTGTGGAGCAAGAGTATAATTTTTTGCAAAGTCGACCACTGATAGTATAGTACCAATTGGAAATATATTTCTACATGTGCAGAATTGACCATCGAGTGATCTAGCATATTGAGAGTGTTTCGCCTATTTTGGAACAATCTTACTCTTGAATTCTAAAATGAATGCATGTACACTAATTTTTTTTGTGATTAATTCGCATCTCTTTCCAATTTTTCCATCTTTTAGAAGATGCTCAATATTCTTAAATCTTTTAACATCCACTAATTGTTGTCCAAAATCATTTTCACTAATTTCATGCATGCAATGTCCTATTAATGAAAAATTTCCACAAATAGTGCATTGTCCAGAAATACATGAACTTAAGAAAAATATTTCCCCATTTGATCTTTCACAAAACAAACTTGCTAAAAACTCCTTGATTGTCTTAGGTGGTATATTAATGTCACAATTCTTTGTAATCTTGTTAGCATGTAAACTACACCGTATATATCGAAAAACATCATAGTGATAACAAAATTGAACATGTGTTTTGCAACAAAAAGATATTCGTTGCTTATTGATTTTCACATACCAAGGCTTGCATTTTTCAAATGATCTTTGACTAAGAGTAATTTTCCTAAGTAATACAACCTCATCTAAAAAATTCTTATAAAATTAAGTTTTTTTTGTGTCTAATAAGTGTTTTGGATGAGGATCACAAATTTTACATCCCACCCTTAATTTCAAAACATCTCTCGCGTTAGATGAAACCCTTGTATTATCATGCCAATACTTTTCAAGCAATGATTTGATTTCAAGACTCAATTTCATGTCAGATTGTGAGAATCTACCACTAAAACTCCAACATTGGTTAATTGGATCATTTTCAATACTTGATCTTCTTCTTGCTGCTCTTACCAATGTTTTAGGATGCATGTTTAAAATTCCACTGATAGTTTTAACCATTTTTTTATCCAAAGTGTTTTATTGACTATAGCAGTTGTTATGACTCATCATGCTACATTGCTATCTTTTGATGGACTCATTTTTCCAATAGATTGAATGGTACTAGAAATAGTAGATATAACATGTTTAACAGATGAATCTTTCATATTTTGTTTCACTTTAATGCCTAGTATTTTCATTACTTTTCTCATTTTCCACATTCTCATCAATGGAATCACAAGTTGGCATTCAAATGTTAATTTTTTCTGATTAAAAATTCCTTTGTATATTTTATTAGCATATTTTGTTATCTACCTCGAAGAAAGCTTACCAGAAAGACCATTCAAAATATTACTTTCAATATGTAAAAATTATTTTTCATTTTCATTTAGGAAAGGAATTTCATTGCTCTTTACATCAACATTAGGAGGATTTTCATTTGCATCAACAAAAGGATTTGCATTTTCAACGACATTAGGAGGATTTTCATTTGCATGAACATTAGGAGGATTTTCATTTGCATCAACAAAATTATTTTGATTTTCAACAACATTAGGGATATTTTCGTTCGCAACAACAAAAGGCTCTTCATTTTCAACAACAATAGGGGAATTTTCATTTTCAAATTCTCTAAGTTGAAAAACAAAATTAGTCCACATTGATTTAATTTCTTCTCTAAAATATACAAGTAATAATTCTCTATAAAGATTATCATCTATTATCGTAGGTTGAGTATCATTCAAAGGTGAAGTCAAAGACGTACCTATAACATCACTACAAGGTGCATTCAACAACATGCTTGCATTCACCTCTTTCATATTTGCATCTCCTGCATCCATTGTATCTCCCATGGTATCTTTAATGTTTTACTCTTCAATTATTTTGGATATTGAAGCTTCATTACTATTCATTTCACGCATCCTCATTCTTCTATCTCTTTGATGTTTAGCCTCTTTCTCTTTCTCCACTTGAATTTCCTCATCAGTCATAACCCTCCTTTGTTTCTTCTTTTGACATTGTTTACATCCCATGATTAATAATTGAAATCAATCACATGAGTGTCTTCAATAGTTTAAACCTGCAAATAATTGTTCAATATGCTCCCAATCATTGATGCCTTCAAATGGAGAATAGAATAGTTAATAAACAATGCAAAAACTGTCAAAAACCTACAGAATCGATCATTGTCAACCGTACTTCAAGTACAAGATTGTTGATGCAGTAAAAAAACATAGCAGATTTTTAAAAAAAGGTCAAATATGAAACAGGGTGACATTTCAAAAATGAAACGTTACCCCATTTCATAACGTCACCCCGTTTTGTTTTAAACCATTTTCCAACGGCTACGAAATGAAACGGGGTGACTTTTTTAATTTTTAAAACGTCACCCTGTTTTATAATGCGACCCCATTTTCTAAAATTGAAATTTTCCCCGCCAATTGGTTTGGGATTAGCTTTGGGAAAGGCTTGGTCAACCGACCCTTGGCTTTGGATCTGGTTTGACCTCAATGTTGAAGGCCATGTCCATATGCAGACATGAAACTCACTTTGGCCACAAATTGGATTGGGTTTTCTGAGGAATTTTTTGATAAAAAAAAACCAGCATAGATCAGACAATGAAGATTCATAATATGTAATTTTTTATTAAATTTGATTAATATTTCTATTTTTCAATCATTTTGTACTAAAACAGGTCTATAGAAAATAGAATACAAGCTTTTTTTGTAATTTTAATAACTTTTTTATTTTAAATTTTATTGAAAAATAATTTATATGACATCAAACTACACATAATTCTACACACTTTTTTTTAAAAAAATATTAAAAAATCATTTGTTTAGGGAAAATTATGCTTGTCATACACGAAGTTTTATAAACAACAATTGAGCCCAATATATAATTAATAAAAAAAATTATTTAACATAAAAATATGTAAAAATATTCTCATCAATCTTTAATATGTTACTTACCATTTCCCAAAAGGGTTTAGATAAATAGTTTCATTTGATTCTGATTTCGCTTGTCGTACACATGCATGGTATAGTCCTAAAAGAGACTTTTAAAATGAGGTTTTTAGTAATCCCTATTGAAATTTGAAATTTATCATCTGAGTATTTTAAAAAATCACATATTTGGAAAGTAGACTTCGAATCCTAAAATTTTATATTAGTGACTTTTTGGAATATTCCATGTCTCACTGCCTCAAATCTTTAGGTCAAGTAGGATGAATTTGAAAAAATAGTTCTACTTTTTGGCCAAAAAGTGGACTCAACTTCTTGCTGGCACCTAGAGTAGACCTTAACCAGTCTCTACATAATGCTCCTAACATGGTATATCATCAAGAGTGATCAAAATTATAATCCTTAACCAGCCCCTTCCATTCTGCAGATAGTGAAGCTTTGTGGGTTTCATCCCCACACAGTTTTTACCTTCTAACAGGGGTTTTCTGCATTACCAAATCTTGTGTCATGTGTCTATGCATTTCATGAATGTTTTACATGCTAATTAGTTTATGAATTGATATTACATACACAAAGATAGAATAGAAAATGGTTTTTAATACAATATATTGATTACAAAAGGATAAAGGTTAATTGAGAAAAATTTTGAGGGTACTGATTCACCCCTCCCCTCTTAGTACACCATTCCATTATTTCCAATAATTGGTATCAGAGCTATATCTCTTATCTGGAAAAGTTTAGAGACTTAAGAGAAAAGATCATACAATGGAGAAGTACATGCTTGACAAGAGTATTGAGAATCAGAATTTAGAGATACAAATCTTCTATGAACAATATAAAGAAGCTAGAATCAAGATGAGATAGTTACTAGTTGAAATAAAGATTGTGGCATCTTGGTGTAATGAAATAGACTATCATGAAGAGGAGATACCTGATCTATTTGAGTCATCACAATATACAACTAGCAAAGCATCAAACACATCTGAAGAAAGCATCACAAGTCTGAATGAAATCAATCAACATCTAGCTGGACAAGTAAAATATCTGCAAATCAGTCAAGAGACAGATGGTAAGAATGATTGATGTCATGAACAATGCTAGACAAGCTGAGAAAGAAATAACACTAGCTATTGATGAGAGAAGGAAGATTACTGAAAAGCTACAAGAGAAAGAGTCAGAAATACAAAGACTTACAGAACATCATTATGAGATCACCAATAAGATTATTCTTATGGGTCAGGAGCCAAACTAAATGAACATAGAACTCATTGAAAGAATGGAAGCTATCGGTGAGCTAAGAGAAGAAAATGAAAAACTAAAACATGAAGTAAGAATTCAGCAACAGCACAATGACATGCTTAAGAGACCTAAAGAAAGTACAAAAATGATGGATGATTTTCTGGATGGACAAAGAAGAGTCAACAACAATACCAAACTAGGGTATACCGAGAATGAATCACCATACCAAGCTGATCCAAAGAATGTCTGCACAAATCCAAGACCAAGAAAGAAGTCATGCAATCACTATGGAAAACTAGGCCACACATCAAATGTATGCAGGAGCAAAATGAAAGGTATTCCTGACTCCACACCTTAATTCATAGGAAATTGTTATAAATATAACAAAAAAGGACATAAAGAATATGAATATAAATCTAAGGTGAAACAACCAAAGAAGGAAACCTACATGGAAAAATATTGTCCTACTTGCAAAATGCATGGGCACACATCTCTTGAATGTAGGATGAAGAAAAAGAAAGCATGGAAGCCTAAAGAAAATGAAACTAATTATCAACCAAAAAGAGTCAGTAACTCATATGTTTGGGATTACAACACATAGGTGAATTGCACAACATGTGGAAGATTTGGAAACATTGCTGCAAACTGTATGAGACAATGGATGAAAAAGTCTAGGAGCTAGACTAACCCTAGAATGGCATGTCTACACTGTCATAAAGTTTGTCATCTAAGGAAGGATTGCAGAGACCGAGTGACAGAGACAAGCACCTTTGCCAATGGAAACACCATTGAAGACATCAAGAAGATGAGAAACAAAATGTAGAGGAAAGCTACAAACACTGATGAAGCTGGACCGAGCAATGAAAATGGTGACACCTTATCCAATGGATCTGGTGACATCACTACCCCCACCTAAGTAGAATAAGTAAGTATGGAAATGCATTATACCAAGTTATATTTTGCATCAGTTCCATTATACATTGATGAAATGACAAACTAACATGATTAAAGATGCACCATAGTATTACTTGTTATGATTCTGTGAATTAAATTTTTTTGGTCAATGCTTACCAAAAATCACTAGTGTACATACAAAGCTAAGTTTTCTATACTTACCGAGCATTGTCGGTTAACACATAAAAAGCTAAGTTGCTAGTGTAAATCAAGATTTGCCAGTAATCATGTAAGAAGACAATGTTCTTCACCATATACCGAGATCCATTGGTAAACAGTCGAATGAGTTGAAACCTGGCCCGAGCATCACGTTCTCACCGAGAATGAAGTGTGTGTGCTACCCGATGACTCTGTCTTCAAACACCGAGAAGTGGGTGAGCATTTATGACACGACTTAGGGAAAAAGTCTATAAATAATTGACAGAAGAACTCATTATTCTCAAAGCATTTTTGAGTGAAGAGGCAGAGAGAAACTAGAGCACAAAGAGACTATATTGCAAAGAAAATTCAACCTTGATCAAAGCACTTAGAAAGATTCCCAACAGTCACAGAAGGTTGAAGTAAGTAACAACAATCACCAAGAACTTTATTTTCTTTTACAGGAAAAATCCCTAATTTCTGAAATAATGGCAACTACTTCACGAACCTCCAAGATCAAGAATTCAAAAGAGAAGAAGGTTAATCTAATCAAGAATACCAATTGTGAAGAACCTCATTACAAGATCTTTCCTAAGGTTGCTTCACAACACGACAACGCTGGTGCATTCTCCAGTATACCAGCTAGGGTTTTGCTTGTTGAGGACATCTGAGTGTATATTCACTAGAAGATTGCAAAAATAGGAGACCTTGAGGTTGAGAAAGCTTACAAGAAGCTTTGCAAAGATGATGGAACAATCAAAGAAGAACATAAGCACATTGAAGTGAAAGGGATCACAAATGCCCTATTATTCCTGAAGGAATTCAAGATAGAATGGATTTGGTTAGTGCTAAGCAAACTAAACGACTGAAAAAATATGACTAGATGAACCTAAACTGATAATGAGGTATGTTATACACGATGTGACCAGTTATCCTATAATTGAGAAACACAAGGCACTTAAACACCCTCCTCGCATTTACATTGAGAAGAACAAAGGAGCTCCATGGGATGGAAGAGGATTAAAGGTATCCAGCATCACCGATGATGAAATGAAATTTGGAGCATGTGTCTTAGGATACAAATTATTTCAAGCTAGCAGGATGAACATTATTGCATCCGGAGCAGTGGATACAACACACAAAATTGTTATGAAGGGACTGCATTTAGATCTATGAGAACTTCTACTAAAGCAATTAGATGAGAACATGAGGACAATCAGGACTGGAAAGTCTAACTCATGTAAGTTTGGTTCACTCATTATGTGCATATTTTTCTATTTTCAAGAATCCTTCCCATCTATCGGTAATGTCAAATGGGACACTACTCGACCAGTAACCATACAGATTAGTGAGTTCATCAAATCACTAAGAGATAATTTTGAATCAGTCATGGATGAATACTTCACTGGATTCAAAGACATAATACAAAAAAGAATGAGGATTCTAGAACAATTAGTAGAAAAGTACAATATTGACATATGTTTTATGGTGGACACTAATTACACCTATAGCAATCCAGTTGTACCGAGGATAGCATGGTTGTCACCACTTGACTATGAGGTTAATATAGATCAAGCCACCAATGTCATTGAAGCATTGATAAATGAACCATTGGACAAGTCACAACCTAAGTTTTGAACTTATGAGGAAGCCAAGGAAAGGATAAAAACTTGCTTAGTTGTGAAGAAGATTGATAGAAAGAAAGAGAAAATGGTTAAGACTTTGAAGAAAAAGTTGTCGATAAATGAAGAGGAAAAAAATAGACACAAGAAATTGAGGGTCAATCACCTGTCGATGAAGCTAAGAAGGTGAGTAACTCATAATCCATAGATTATGATGCACCACCACCACCACCACCACCACCACCTGCAAAGAAATCAAAGAATACAGCTGCATTGAGGACAAGAAGTCAAACTGCCAAGGCAGACTCACCACCTATCAAGAAAGGTCAAGTAAGGACATATAAAAGAAAGCCTCCTATCGAGAAAAAGGCACCAACAAAGAGAAGGAGACTGATAAGAAGTAAGGAATATATAGAAGACACTAAATAGGATGAAAAACTTGTTAAGAACACATTTCCTATAACTATTGATGAAATATGTGCATCACTCATCAAATCAGGTTCAATCATAGAACATAAGATTAAGAAATGCCTAACATTGGATCCTGAGGTTCAAAATAAGATAGAGGAGGCAATTATCACAATGATGTGTGTATTCAAATATGTTCCAATACAATTTGCAGATAAGATTCCAAAAGAACTTATGAATAGATTGTCGGCAAGGCAAACATTTGCATTACATTCTAAGAAATAGATAAGGGAAAGAGCCCTAGTTTCTTTTATGCCACCTGAGTCTAAAATGGAGGAAATTGAATAAATGATGAAGTTACACTCCAAGAGGTTCTCACAAAAGTTAAAAGCCTACAAAGTTCTTCAAGGACATCTAATTGAGCTAGACAGAAAAAGTGAGGAAGAATGCAGAAAGATACTTGATATACCTAAAAAGGACACAAGTCCTGAGCCACAAATAGAACTCACCGACAAGCCATAGAATAAAGAAGATCAGGATAAACCAAGCCCCAAACATATTCTTATAACTGATGAGGATGATAATGAAAAATCATTGAACACAAAAGATAACAAGGATATGGATATTGTAGATGAAACATGACCCGATAATACTATCATTGATATTACTGGAGGAGATCCTACATATGAGCTACAAAAAGATGAAGATGTCACTGTTGTCCCAGACCAAACTAAATAACATGACACAACTAAAGATACTGCTCAAATAGACACACCAGTAAAAATACCACTATTGATACAAGCTATCAATATTATCTTGGAGAAGGAGAAATTGCCCGATAAGGATGTAAGCATACCCGAAGATAAAGGGAATGATGAACAGAAAGATACAACTGGTGAACAAAATGTAACCAATGAAGCACCAAAAGAAACAGATGGAGAACACAAAGATAAAGGTGAAGAAGAGAAGAAACATGAAGATACTCCTAAGAACATCGAAGGATATGTTGCAAATACACCGAAGGTTGATGTGGAGACATCCACAAACAACTGAAATGCAAACCCCGAGCAGTAGGAAAAAGGTACAACACCACCGAAGCCTTCATCAAGTACAACTGACCAAGCAAAGGATCTTACTTTGGTACTACATTCAAGTGCTTCCCACAGAGCATCCAAGAAGAAGAAGAAGATTAAGAAGAAGAAGAAGAAGAAGAAGAAGAAGAAGAAGAACAACAACAACAACAACAACAACAACAACAAGCTGCAAGTAACACTTGATGAAATCATTGAGATTCCAAAGTTTCATACTTCTACATTAGATTTTGAATCTCTCCAAGAGTATGGAGAAATATGTCAAAGGAAAGCTATGAAAGAAAAGCTAAGGAAAGAGCACAAAGAATCCCTAGTGTTAGAAACAACAAGGGATATATTGAGATAGATGTTTATCAAAATGCCCCCATTCTAGATCAGCTTTTCATTCTAACTGAGGCCATCATATCTCAAAATGTGGATGCAGAGAAAGCTGTAGAAGAATGAGCAGCACAAATTTATATCAATACAAATTAACAAAAAAGATCATCCAAGAAGTGGCAATGAACAAGGTAAAGCTCTTAGAACTTGCAAATGAAGTAGATCCAATCATTTCTGAAGCTATTTCCTTAATACAAAAGTTGTGCACTTTAAAGAAATTCACTAAAAACAATAGTGATAAGCTTGCACAAATAGATTTTGATCTAAATGCAAGTGCACAAAGTCTAACCATAGATGACAATGCAATCAAGATGCATTATGATAAGATTATGAAATCCAAAAGGTTAAGATAGGAAATTTTAGAGGCAGAAACAAATTTTATAGATGAGGTTACCAAGCTATAGGCTCTGCTATTACCAAATCTTACACTTATGCAACATCACATGACTTCAACAAGATAGTTAATTGCCACCCCAGAGATGTCTGTAGCAGACAGCGTCTATGATATGCATGCCCAAATCACACAAGAGAAAATGGCTCTTGAACATCTTAAGGAGAAATGGGAAAAGATGATGGAAGGTATGAAAAACTCTCATTCCCATATTTTTGATAAGTTGTAAGTATACACCTTTTCCCTTACTATCAAAAAAGGGGGAAAATGATATGTACAGTAGTAAAGGGAGAATGATATGATACAAAGGGGAAAATGATATGAAGATAAGGTGAAAAGGGAGTATAGTATAAAGCCAAGTGTACATGTATATACATATACTATACTGGTATATACATAGGGGGAGTCATAAATGACAAGGTAAACACATGGTGTACATACTACACAGTTTAGTATTTTGCACATATCAATTTTTGATAATAATGTCAAAGGGGGAGATTGATGACACATTTTGTCATTAATATACAAAGGAAAAATAGTTTTTGAACCATCGGTAATACTACACTGAAAGACAGGTTTCAGTACAAAGTGAAAGTACAGATAACAAAGGTCACTGAAAGTGCTAAGTATAGAGAAACCTGACAAAATAGATCATTGTGTAAACTGATGATATAGTGTTGACAGGATTTTGTGACTGGTCCGCCAACAGAGGAGAGTTGTCACTAGGTACCAAGGTACCAGCCAACTTCACCTGTAAAGGTTGTCTGGAGAAATGAGATTCTCCGGGCCTCCAAGCACCTGAGAGTCAGGTCTCGACAATGTGGGAGCTAAGTTGGGTGTTGTGACTGTTTTGTTCAGGGGGATAGCTGGTTTTCTTGGCTCGTCTTCTCCAGGAATTTCGGTGAGGTGGGGTTTCCTACAAGAATTCAGGTTATCAAAATAAATTTCAAAAGATACGAAAGGGTTAGAAGCATTCCATCTACTTATAGTCATGCAAATACATTTAAAAACATCAAACCATGCTCTAACATGCTACACTAAAATACTGAATGTGCACAAAACCATCAGCTCATACATATTCAATAGCAAGGGGAAAAGAAGGTCGTTAATCTACTTAAAATGTTAGAGCAAGGGACATTAGAAACATACAACATGAAAGAGTATTAACTCAGAAATCAGAAGACCAACAACAGCATTGCGAGAATCCTTCCTTCTTCATTAATGGGTTTTCTAGCATCACTAGTGAGTACATCAACAGCTCCAAGGGAGCATCTATCTACTGAGAACTACTAAAGACTAAGGAGCATTGAGCTCTACAACTACAGAAATGAAATGTTGAAATGCTAGAGCTATGGACTGCAAAATCATCAATTTCGCCGACCCTTGGAATGAGGTCAGACTTATTATTTATACATATGTTTTCCCTAAAACTAACCTAACTTATCTTTACACTCAATAAATAAAATACAATTTATGGTGGCCGGTACTACCTACACCATGCTACAACAACCTCAAGAAGAACAGAGGTCTAACATGTCAGAAGAATGAGATAAGAAAGGAGGTATAGAAGAATCAGCCTCGAGAAGAGAGCCAGAGGGAGAATAGAAGAAATCTGATCCCCCAAGGATCGAGGCTACATGCCTCATTAATATAAATGTGGCTCACTATCTCCAATGTGTCAGGTGTTCAATGTTGGGGTGGCGTCTTGGGAAGACCATCTGTCAGAATCATCCTCTGAGCTGACGTGCCTTGCTGGGGCTACCTACTTTATGACACCCTTATTAACTACCTAATGGTGACTGGTTGGCTCTGGGGAACCTGGACGTGGGTCACTTAAAGAATACAAAATTGTGGATTCAAGACTCCCGAATCTGGGAGCTTGCACTCAAAGAATGATGAATACAAAGTGTTACTGATGAAAAATCTCTGGAATTTAGAGAACCTTATTGTTCCTTGCTATTTTTGAATGTTTCTAGGAGCTGGGTGACTCCAACTTCACCAATGCCCTTGCGGTTGGCCCGATAGTATTTGGATGCCTCCACCTATTCACCTAAATTTGGAGTACCTACTTTGAATTCTACGGCCATCTTTTCCACGTCATGGCCCTGGAGCACCATGCGTGATATATGCAACATCTTTGCTCTATCAATTCCCTCTGGGGATTTGTATCAAGACTCCATCAGCTTGTCAAATTTTCCAATGACAAATTTTCCCATGACATGGGGCATTGTTGTGCCAGAGCCCACAAGACATAGGATGTCATGTAGAACTTGGAAGCCCATAGGACCTTCTGGAGCTAGGAGTCCACATGATTTGCAATAATAGTGGCCCTATCAAATTTTTTCCTGGTGGTGGCGATGCCAAGAAAGAAACAGTACATCCATGCCAAAAACTCCTAGGCATAGGGCTCTCCAAAGATCCTACAAAGAGCGATGATCCCCATCTGTATGCACTCTTTGAATTCGGTCTGGGGGATCTCCAATTTCATTTTCTTGGAATCTTTCTCCAACACTTTGAGCTAGTTATTGTTGAGATATTTTTGGGCCATGAGGTCCAGCTTCTGAAATTCCTCCAAGGCCAGAGACCGAGTGAGGATGGTTGCATCATCAAATTGAAGGATCCCCAGTCCCGTAGCAAAAGTAGCGGTGTCCAAAGACATCATAGGGGTTGGATATCCAGTGGGGACTAGGGAAGTCAGCATGACTACGTGAACAATAGTATTATAGTGTTCTTCTAGAGTAAGGATAAGCTCAGGAGCTTGTATAGAGCACGGGAAACAAGCGGCCTTAAGAATCCCAAAGTTTGCAACATTGAGGGCCAACTGGTCCCCAACAGATTGCTGAATGAACATTACCTTTACCAGGGCTTACATTTCAGCCCATGCGCCGACACTTATGTCGGTGATCAATCTGATTTTGGAATCAACCTTCGATCCCAGAATAGCATTTTCCTTTAGGTATTTCATTTAAAGTGGGAGTTTCTCTAAGGCCCTCTCGTCCTTTGATCTGATAGATGCCCTAGTTGTAGTAGTAGTGGGGAGTTCTGGGCTCACAGGTGGAGAAGATGCAGATGCCTCAAACATGACTGATGAATTTGATACTCTAACAACCTGCAAGACAAGATGACCATCAGTACATATATAAAAACATAACTTTAATTCTGGACTTCGGAGATTTTCACCACTGCTTCACATCTATTCCTAAAAGAAATGTTAGTTCATGTCAAACTCCAAAAAAGATATACATTTAATGAACAAGACTTGGAATTTGACCATCACCTACCACAAGGGGACTTGAGGTTCGGATTCTAGAAAACTAACCGTTACAAGACAAGACTGGAAATGAGCCATACTAAGCTGACGTAGGGGTCATGTGGCCATGTAGTAATTGAAGTAATGGAATTTATGCCAACAACTATCCGAACACACACAAAATTGGATGCCACTTGGGCCAATTTTAAATGCTTGCATGTGTGAAACTTAACCCGCCATTAAGACAAACTTGACGGAGGGGAGATAAAAATGCCATGGTTCAAACTAGCAAGAAGCCAAGTCCAAACTAGGTGGTATCCCTCTCAGATGAGCTCTTAAAATTAGGGCTTTTGATGCGTGGAGCGTGATGAGCTCGCCTAAAGGCAGTATAGAATACATAAGAAATATGTACAGAGGCAAAGCACAGGCGAGGGTCAAAGCACAGCTCGTAGATTTTTGCATATAACAAACATATATATAGACATGCTTAAGCAAAAATTTACATAATGTACAAAATATACAGAAGCATTTATACAAATTATACAAACATCTGCATTAGATTACAACTGCACAGAGGGTGAACAACCCCCTAGAAGAGCCAACCCACCAACGGGAGGTGACAAAAAAGGCCACACAAAGACACAGTGAAATGAAAACCAAACAGACAAAACCATACAGAAAGCAAGATAAAATAGAGAAACAAAACAAAAAGCGGAACGAAAACAAACGAGGCAAAAACAAGAACTAGAAAACCAGAAAAAAATGGAAAGAAGAGAGCCGAAAGCCTACTTGGGAACATAGGGAACGCGGGAAAGATGAGCATGGGAGGTGCTTTGTAACAAATTAACCTTCAAACCACCATGATCAAGCACTACAAATCACTTGTTTAGTCATTGTTAATCACCAAAGCAATTTGCATTTAACTGCTTGGAACCGCCTTAATCGCTCTGGTAATCGCTCTAAGTGTTTTAATCACTGTAAATGTGAAAATGACAAGTAATTCATATTTATACCCTTAGGGTAAAAAATGTGATGCATCCTTTCCGCAAACTCCGGGATAAGAAAACCTTTGGACTCTGGACCCGGGGATTCCCTACAATGATACCTTCTAACAAAAGAAGATATGATGGCAGAGAATCTCATAGTCCAGGATCGGTCGACTCAAAAGAAAAAACCAAACTCTAGGACTGGGTCCTAGAGACAGAAGAAGACAAAAGAGAAATAAGAACAACCCTCGTGGAAGCAAAGCCCAGAGGGAAAACAAAGAAAATAAAAGAAACCAAGGGAAAAGTGAGAGTGAAAAGGGGGACCCAACATTTTTCCTACAAAATGTAGGGACAGGTATGCAAGGCATAATAAATGGAAACTATCTGGGACAAATGCCTTAGCACATTTGAGAACTTTAGAATCTATGGTTAGCAAAACTGGAATTAAACTTTACCTAGAGTATTCTGCCTACAAAGAGAAAGGCGTCCAGGAAAATTGAACTCATCACTGATTCAATCTTTCAGTCTTTCTTTAGTTGTGAAGTGTGTGCTTTGAAAGAAAACCAAGTTGATGACCTCCGGGAGAAGCAGAGAGGAGGCACTAAACAAATCAAACCAAATTCATCATATCTTGTACGTTTCCCCCCAGATACCGGAATTCTATATTGTTCAGTTCTTTCTTTTCTTTTATTTTCTGGATGGAAAGGCGGTACTTCTTGTTGGAATTATTAGAATGATGTACTAAGAGGAGAGGGGTGAATCAGTTCCTCTAAAACTTTTTATGTGGTTGGCCCATTAACCTTTGTGTCATCACATTTGTATATTCCTATCTATATGTTCATCTTTCTATATGTATGTGAAATCATAATATAAGTTCTTTACATGTGTAAACATTCAAGAAATATACATTAAAGTAAATAACACATAACACATGATATGATATCGTAGAAAACTCCTATTAGAAATTAAAAACTACGGAGGGGATGTCTACCCACAAAACTTCACTATCTGTAGATAAGAAGGGAGTCGATAAAGGCTTACAATTGATCACTTCTGATGATCTACCCTGTTAGGAGTATTAGAGTGGAGACCTATTAAGATCTACTTTGTTTGAAGCTTTAGCAACACTGTTAAGTGTGCACTCTGTTAAGAGATTTATCAAAGAACTGTTAAGTCCACCTTCTATAAAAGGATTTTAGTTGCAATGCACTTGTTATAATTCAACTACAATATAAATGTTGATTTGATAATGAATGCAATCTCTAATTGCTGATATCAGATCATATATAGCTTACAATGTAAATGTAATCTCCTTGAGTGATTGAATGATACCTTGTCTCTGCTCGTCAGTAGCCTTCCTGTGTTCTTGATAACTTGATTTGATCTATTTTTGAACTTTGCATGAATTCTCTTCTACTGCTTAGATGCTCTCCATGGCTACTATCATTTATCAACTGATTACAAGTCTCATGTATTACAAATGATTGAACATCTATTTATACTAGTTTCTAGCTGTATTCTTGATTCACGCTTTTCAAATTAACTCTAGATCCAAGGTTTACAACTTGACCTTGATCTTTAGTTAGATATGTTTTAGATCTATTAGGATGCTTTAAAACATTTACAATTTTCTTGCTTGACCCTCAAGTAAAGATTGAAAACAAATAAAAACTCAATAAATAGAATTACAATGTTTTATCTGACGTATAAAGTTAGATCCACTTTTTGCGGGTTCTGTAACTAACTGTCGGTTCTGATGGTCGGGTTTCTATGTTAGTTCTATCAGTTTTCTTCTCCTTTGGTGTCCCTTAATTGAACTGTTCATCAGGTATGCCTTTTCTTCTCTGTCGGCGATGTTCTCAAAACTGTATCATTGATTATGCTTGTCGTCAGTTTGACTCTTGTCAATGTTCGTCGGGCAATTCTATACTTAGCATTTTCACGATAGACATTTTCATCTCATTGGGTATGCTTGATATCCGTCGGTTATGCCTATACCGATGACCTTTATCATGTTTTTCACTTTAAGTATACTAATGACAAAACTTAATTTCATCAATCTCCCCCTTTGACATTAGTATCAAAAACTGATATGTGCAACATACTTGATGTATTAGTATGTACGCCTGTGTATACTTATTCCTTAGTCATGAAATGACTCCACCTATGCATATGTCGATAAGTGTAAGTTTATGTACATATCTATTCTTTCTGTACATACATTATACATATCCTCATATAGTATATTGTACATATGTATACATTCCTCCTTTTTCTACTAAAGTATATTGTACATATGTATACATTCCTCCTTTTTTGACAATGAGGGTAAAGGTACTTACAACTTGTCAAAAATGTGAGAGTGTGAGGCTTTGATTTCCTCGATCATTTTCTCCCATTTCTCCTTCAAATTCTCAAGTGCCATGTGCTCAAGTGATATTATCACATGCATGTCATATATTTTGTCTACCACAGACATTTCTGGGGTTGAGATCAGATTTCATGCATCTGTTATATGTTGTTGCAGAGTGGTGAGGTTTGGCAAAATATGAGCTTGTATTTATTTAACCTCATTTCTAAATTGTTTCTCTGCATCCCATATCTCTTTTCTCAATCTATTTACCTCTATGATATTTTCATGATGCAGCTTTATAGTGTTTGCATCAGAGGTTAAACTTTGTGCACTAGCTGTTAGATCTAAATCTATTTGTGATAGCTTATCACTATTATATTTTGTGAAATTTTCTTATGTGCACAATTTCTTAACTAAGGTAACAACTTCAACAATCATATGTTCTAATTGACTTGCTAATTTAGAGAGATTAACCTTGTTCTCTGCCACTTCTTGGCTAATCTTCTCTACTCGTTTATGTTGATACTTCATTTCTACAAAGAGGAGGAAACATGCTGGGAACCTAGGAAATAAAAGAGAACAAAGGGAAACCAAACAAAGACAAAAAAACAAAGAAAAGGCTACCCCAGAGGGCGGCCAGCAAAAGAAAAACTATTTACAAGGCAAAGGCACTCCAAATGGAGTACCAGGAAAGAAATATTTACAAGCAAGGGCTTTACATATGATACAACATCTGGGTAAACTTACCACCGTACCTCATTCAAAGTAGTGCTTGAGAAAATGACCATTTAAAGGAAATGGGATGAATTTTCCAGTCATAATGTTGAGTCAATAATTATTTTCCCTGCAGATCTCAGATATCAGATATGGTATGAGCCAAAGTCATTGAAACTTGGTGTGCTTTCCCTTCTTTTCCTGGGCCTTGTCCCACAAGAGGACCAAGTCTAAAATCTAAAAGGCCTTATACTGGGTTCTTTGGTCAAACCATCATTTTAATATTGTTTGATGATGTGGAAAGTGTTAAAGGGTTGCATCTCTTTGTTCCTCCATCTGTACCAGATTCAGGAGTCGAACCTCCACAATGTTGTCCCGGTTGCTAAATTTCTACATAAATTGTAATATCAGGATTTGTAAGTTGATGGGGAATACTGGATTCTAGCCATAAAACAAATGGAATGGGGATGTCCCCAGGGCTGCCTTGATTCTGATGCAATCTTCCTAGAGGGTGAACCTAAGCTTTTGGTGCTAGTCCTAGGGATTCTGTTCTAACAGATGTTTGATCACTTTTAGCAGATTTTTGTTAGTTGATTCAACCACACCATTTCCCTGGGGGTAATAGTTGCTAGAGAACTTCAAAGTGACCTTCCTATCATAGGTCCATTTGAGTAATTGCGCTAAAAAAATGTCAGACCATTGTCACACACTATAGAAAATGGAATTCCAAATTGTGTGACAATGTTCTCTTCCAGGAATTTGATGACTACGTCTGTCATGTTGTTCTTGCAAGGAATTGCTTCAGACCATTGGGTGTAATAATCAGTAGCAGTCAGAATGTACCAATGGTTCATAGATGAATTGGGGTTGATTTCCCTGATAAAGTCAAATTCCCATTGGGCAAAGGGTCTAGCTTCGAAGACTGGCTACAAAGGCATGGCCAAGTTCTGCTCATGATGTGTTGTTGTTTGACAAGTATGGTATCTTATAACATGAGTGTAGACATCCTTAAAGATATAGGGCCAATAGTATCTGGCCCAGAGGATCTAATTGGTAGTGGCATTAGCTGAGCCATGCTCGGTTCCAAACTTCCTATGGAATTCTTCAATCATCTTTGTAGCCTGGTCTCTGTCGATGCACCAGAGGTATACCCCTTCATAGTTCCTACGAAAATTATTCTTTTTTTTAACATGAAGTGTGTTCTTTTTAATTTTAGGGTGTGACATTTGTTTGGGGGTAGCCCCTCTAGGCATCTATTGTTCAACAATAAGTATACCAGGTCAATATACCACGGGTCTTGAGTGATGGATTCCACTGTGTAAGTCTGGCATTCAATATCGGGAGTTCCTTCTGTCATCGCTCTACATAGTCCCTGGCCTCAGACTATCTTCATGGGTTGCATTTCCAAATCATACTCTTGGAGGATGGCCATCCATTTCCCCCTTCATTCACCCAATTCACTCTGCAGGAGAAGAGACTTAACAACCTAGTCTGGGATGATAGCGTAAACTTTTCTCTAGAGAATATAATGCCAGAATTTCTTCACGGTGTGGACAAGAGAAAAGGCCTACTTTTTCAAAGGTGAATACTAGACTTCTGTGTTCTTGAAAGGGGAGCTCAGGAAGGCTATTGGTCTTTCTTCCCCTTCGACCTTCTAGGTCAAAACTACTATGGAAGAATGTGGTAAAGCAAAGGAGTATATGTGAAAAGGGAGGGAGTAGTCTAGACTAGCCAGGACTGGTGCCTCCACAGTCGTTTGTTTAATCTATGCGAACACCCACTTTGCTTCAAGACTCCACTCAATCTTCATATCTTTCTTCATCATGTCATTAAGTGGTTTCACTATCTCGACAAATCTAGTGATGAATGACCGGACAAAGTTTATCTTCCCGAAGAAAGATCTCATTTCCTTCTTGCTACCGGGCATTTGTAAGTTTAGTAGCGCTTCAACTCTCTCAAGGTCAATGGATATACCCTTCTCAGAGACAATATACCTAAGAAGTTTCCCTTTAGTGACCCCAAATATACGTTTCTTAGGGTTGAGAGAGATTCCATACCGGCAACATCTCTCACAAATTTGGGCGAGGTAGGCAGAGTGATCATGCCTATCTCAGGAAAAGATGGTCAAATCATCCATGTAGATGATTATGCACTGGTTTACTAGGCCTTTGAATGCAATATCCATAGCATTTTGAAATTTTTCCCCTACATTGATTAGGCCAAAGGGCATCCTCAAGTATGCAAACATTCCCCACTTGGTGGTGAATGTCATTTTGTCTCTATCTTCATATTTAACCATGACGTGGTTATACTCGAAGTACCCATCTAAGAAGGACATCATTTGTGATCCATTCACGATTTGCAATACCTCATCCAAAGAGGGGAGAGGGTGATTATCCTTCTTAGATGCCTTGTTTAAATTTTTGAAATCTACACAAAGGTAGATCTCACCACTTTTCTTTCGCATAGGGACAAGATTGGCAACCCACGTAGTGTGCCAGATTGGAAAGATAATCTGGGAAGACAATAATTTTTGAGCCTCCTGGTGAATTAGAGGCTTGATTAGTGGGTTTATCGGTCTTTGCTTTTGACGGAAGGGCTTAGCATCAAGTTTCACTGGGATGGTATGGGTCATGATGGATGTATCATAGGTTTTTAGATCCTCATAACCCCACGCAATTACATCAATGTATTCTCAAAGAACCGCAAGAATCTTCTCCTTCTCCTCTGGGGAGCAGGAGGTGCCAATGTGTATCAATTTTTCTTCACCGTCCTACCTGATGTTAACCTTTTCAAATTTTCCTCCCTCTAAGGAGGATGATATCTTCTCCTTGCCCTGAGGGTCTGAGTCAAAGATGCACTCTAGCACTACCATCCCCTTAGGGATGATGTTGGTTGGCAAGTCTATGATCAATCATCTTCATCACCCTGCCCAGTGTCATTGTGATCTCTTTCCTCCACTATCTGGTCCTCGAAAACACCAATATTGGCCATAAAGGCCAGAATATGTTGATCATACTCAAAGACCTAAAAGTGGGTGACATTGTCTAGTATGGACGAGGTGGGGACCATCTCAACAGAGAATTTCTGAAGCTGAGAGCCAGCCATTGGCTCAAGAGTGCTGGTGGATATAACAAGGGCATCCAGAACATAGTTTCTTTTTCGATTAAGAAGAACAACCCTCGCAGAAGCAAAGCCCAGAGGTAAAACAAAGGAAAAAAAAGAAACCAAGGGAAAAGCAAGAGAGAAAAGGGGGACCCAACATTTTTCCTACAAAATGTAGGGACGGGTATGCAGGGCATAACACAGTTTACAAGCGAAACCTGAAAATGATGAAGTGGAACCCGATAGAGGAACCCGACGAGTAGATTACAATGTAAACCAAAAGAGTAGACAAGAGAGGAACCTGACAGATAGTTCACAAAAGGAACACCAAAAGACTTTCAGAGAAACCCGAGCATCAATCACCGAAAGTCAGTTATATCCTGAGAAATGTGGATCTGACATCCATCTCAGATAAAATACTTATGTTTGATATTTAAAGTTTTTATTTTATTTAAAACCATTTCTTGAGGGACAAGAAATATAATTGTAATTGTTTTAATCATTCTAACTAATTAAAAACATGCAAACTAGGAGATCAAGATCAAGTTGCAAACCTTTGATCATAGAGTTATCTTTGTAATATGTGAAACTAAATTAGGTCAATCTATTGTATAAATAGATGTGTAATCATTCATTTCAAAATGTATGTGATGATGGTAGTATCCAAGGAGCACATCTATGGATCCGACTAAGAGTTTCAAGTAAGAACAACAAAGGATGAATTAGGTTATCAAGAACTAGATTCAAGACTGTCGAGCAATAGAGGTATTAATCAATCACACTAGGTGATACATTATACATGTGATTTTAAAGGATCTATAATAAGAAATTATAGATTATATACACTCATGTCAATGAGTATTTTTGTCTACATTCTAACAAGTGTATCAAATAGAAGAAATACTTTCAAGAAAGGTGGATTTAACAATCCTTTGTAAATCTCTTAACTCAGTGCACACTAAACAGTGTTGCTAAATCTCTTAACATAGTAGACCTTAACCAGTCTCTACACAATACTCCTAACAGGGTAGATCATCAGAAGTGATCAAAATTGTAAGCCTTAACTGGCCCCTTCCATTCTGCAAATAGTGAAGCTTTGTGGGTTTCATCCCCACCGCAGTTTTTACCTTCTAACAGAGGTTTTCTGCGTTACCAAATCTTGTGTCATGTGTCTATACATTTCATGAATGTTTCTATGAATGTTTTACGTCCTAATTAGTTTGTGAATTGATATTACATACACAAAAATAGAATAGCAAATGGTTGGTAATACAATGTATTGATTACAAAAGGATAAAGGTTAATTGATAAAAGTTTTTAGGGTACTGATTCACCCCTTCCCTCTCAGTACACCATTCCATTATTTCCAACACAATTCTCTTAAGCTAGGTAATTTGTCTAAGATAAAGTTCCTAGTACATATGGATCAATCCCTCATGAAATCATTATGCACAGTAGACCTTATGTGACAAAATAAAATAAATAAATAAATTTTAAGATATAATTTAAGAATCATAAAAAAATTACATAAAATAAATAAATTATTAAGAGATAATTATAGAATCATAAAATTTGTTAAAATATTTTGTCATAAATTAATTGGAAAAGAATCCATGGGTAAGAGACAAGGAAGATGGGTGAGAGAGAAGGTAATATGTTTGGAGAGGAGACAAATGACCTTAAACATCATTGAATAATATTTTTCATTCAAAAGATCAAGGTTCCTTAAAAATCATCTGCCCTATTGGCCTTTGGTTAGAATTATTTGAAAGATATCTAATCCTATCTCATGTATTTATTTCCTTCTTGATCTCTCTCATATACCTTAGCATTTAACTCCTTTACATAAACCAAACAAGTAGCCAGTTTGAAGGTGTATAGATTTTAAAGTGAGTAGAGGAGAAATTATTCATGGTAGGAGCTACCACTTAATTTTATTATTGCTATATGTGTTTGGGTGTATGTAACTCATTGATCAATTATGATAGATATGAGGTAGTTCTAATGAGAAGATGCATTTCTTAAGCAAAAATTATCATACCTTACTAAAGTCCAATCAAAGCTAAGCATGTATTTCATATGGAAATGTTTCAAGGTGATCCCAACAAAATAATATCCTTACTATTCTTCTAGTTCCTATTATAGTAGTAAGTGTTATTTTTATTATACTATTCTTAGAATTCTTCTACCTTTAGTAAGTGTTATTATTATTATACTATTCTTAGAATTCTTCTACCTTTGATTTCTCTTATAGTATTAAATATTATTATTTTATCTTTGATGTCTTTTATAGTAATACATACATTGTTTTAAGCCTATATATTTGGTTCCTCTTATAGGAGTAGATGCACTCTTTCAATCCTTTCCCTTTGTGCATTTTCTTGGCAGGGAATTCTTTAGCTTGATAGCATATTCTAGTATCTATTTCTAGATATCTTTGGTCTGATTCATTTCTAAATATCTTTGGTCTCATACAAGATAGAAATGAGTAGAATTCTTCACCATAACTTTTTTAATATAGTGTGACATTTTAAATCGTCTCTTTAATTTCTTTAAAATAATTAGTATGGTTTACTCATATAAATATGGTATAAACAATATGATAGATCATTTAAATACAAAAAATTGGTGTGAAAAATTAATAAAGCTTTACTTTCTAATATATATACATTTATTTTATTCTTCTTTTTTTATTTATAATATCTAGACTATCAATATTTTAAACTACCTTTAGAATATTGTTTTTGTGTTGCAAAAGGAAATCATTCTCCTATGTGTACCTTTAGAAAACTTAGTCAAAATATCAAGCACAATAATTTTCACTCAAATAAATGTGTTATTTCCTAGAATTATAAAGACACTAGAAAAATGGGTTAAGTTAGTTATAGGTAGGAAAGAAACAAGTAAGAGTTTGCTAAAATTTATATTTAAATCTTATTTCTAGAGGTCAAATCTACAATTACAATTTTTATTTTATGATTGTGAATTGAACTTACCAAATTATGAGATCAACCTATTTTAGATATCATTATTTTGTTTCCAAATCACATAAGAAGATGCAATATATGAAACTTTACAATTCAAAATTTATGATAAATATGGTAGGCAATTGAATAGTATCAAATTGAATGATCTAATGAATGTAGTTAAATGCGTCTTATAAATAAGCAAAGTATTCTTGAATATTTAGCTAACAAGACAATGTTATTATAAAATTTATGAATTATTATTTATTTTTTTCTTTCATAATTTAGTTAAAAGATAATGTTATTTATAACAAGTAAATATTTTATATGAAAATCGATTTCTCATTCCATGACACTTAATATTCAAGGATAGTGCATCTCAAGCCATTAATTGGAGATGAAGAACAGTGAATTGAGGCATCACCCATAGAATGCCTCACATCTTGAAGACAAATAGAAAAATCAAGAAACACAAGACATCACATGAATAAAAGTTTCTATTACATTCCATTAAACATGGAGGACAAGTAGCAGGGATTTTTTTAGTGGCGATTATTCGCCAATTGGCGAATATGTCCCAATCGGGCTATAGAAATTGGCGAAAAAAAACACCGTATACTAGTTGACCGGTTCACCCAAATTTTATAAAATAGTCATATTGTGGTCGGAACGTTCGCCACTATGATTACGCAATTTTAGTTTGGTACTCGGGTTATTCGCCCATATTTCTCTTTAATGTTTACTCTTATTCGCCACGGAATTAATTGAGTGTCTCTTTTGACAATCGTCATTCGCCAAATTCCCATTTTCCTTTGTGAAATTTTTATTTTTCCTAGGACCCAATTTTCCATGCATCACACACAATGGGGTCCCGAATTCCCGCCCTATTCGCCCACTCAATTGCTTGAAATTACGCGGCGTTCGCCAAATATTAGTTCTTATCATATGTACCGGTCGGCCGATTCACCAAAATGAAAACGGTTTATTTGTAGTTGTCTATTTAAGATATATGAGGTTCATTATTTAAACATGCCGGAAAGAAGGAGCCTTCTTCATAGTATTGCGATCAGTAGAGCGAGTCCATAGTATTTTATTGCAGCCTTAATTTGATGGAGATGTCACAGTCAAATTTAAATAGGAAGAGGAGTAGGACTAATGAAGGTGGAGATGTCCAAGAGAGGCCAAAAAAATGCAAAAATATATCTTCATACTTTGGCGGGGGTAGACGCAACAGTGTTGGTCAAAGTAAGGAAGGTACATCATTAGAGGAACCTGTACAATCTCAACCTACACAGGAGTCCATTCAACAAATTGGGGAGCCT
>MU226361.1:512453-595601 GCA_018584345.1 Thuja plicata | reverse complement strand
TGTGTATTTGAGGGTGAAAGAAAGGAGCATCTTATCTTCCCTTAATCACAATCACAATTGCAATATACAAATCAATCAAATTCAAGTAAGTGTAAAGTGGGGTTAAGGAAATCAACACAAACAACAATTAACAATTCAAACCCCCTCCTTAAACCATAATTTTCCTCCTTTACATTTTAGTAACATCAACATCTATTATTTTTTATGTTACAATAAGCAATAAAATAAAATTCAAAGGCTTACCGAGCATTTATAAGCCCGAACATATCATTTGCAAGAATTGTCAAAAAGGTAAGATGACAAAGTCTAGTTTCAAGAGTAAAGCTCATACATCTAATTTCATTCTAGAATTAGTCCTTACTAATTTATGTGGACCCATGAGGACAAAGAGTTACTATCGTGATAGGTATTTCATTCTCTTTGTAGATGATTATTCTAGAATGATGATAGATATGTTTTTAAAAGATAAATCAGAAGCATTCAAAATGCTTAAATGGTATAAGGATATGGTAAAAAAATAAAGTGGTAAGGAATCGAAATAATTAAGGTCAAATAGAGGAGTGGAATTTACTTTAGATGAATTCACTAACTATTGTAATGAGTATAGAATTAAAAGACAGGTTTCTGCACCAAGAACACCACAGAAAAATGGGAATGTTGAGAGGAGAAATAGATCCATTGTTGATTATGTAAGAATATTGATGATTGAGAAAAGAATCACTCAAACTTTCTAGAGGGAAGTTGTCAAGTACTACTATCTACACATTGAACATAGTACAATTGAAGAAGGACACAAAGAAGACACCCTATGAGATTTGGTATGGTTACACCCAACGTAAGTTACTTCAAAATTTTTGGTATTCAATGTTATATTTTGAAGGATGATAGAATTGGAAAGCTTGACTCCAAAATTGAAGAAGGTATCTTTATAGGGTATTCCACCAAAAGCAAGGCTTAAAAATGTCTTAACAAGTCCTCTAACAAGATCATTGAAAGTGCAAATGTAAGACTAGATGAATTTGTAGAAAAGAATGATAAGGAAAGCATAAAAGCACTAGAGGACTACAATAGGTTTGTTTAAACCAAATAACCTAACACTCTACTTGAGAAATAGTGTATCACTTCTGAGCAATAGAATATTGCACCCGAGCATCAGGCTATGATTACCGAAAATCAGGAAAATCCTCAAGATGATGTTCTGCGTGATGGAGATTAGAATGAAGGTCAAGATAATGATCAGAATGATGGTCAAAGAGTTGAACCAAAAATTTCCAAGTATGTCAAAATAAATAATCCACAGAATCAGATCACAGGAGACAAGAAGGCTGGAATGAGAACTAGAAGTAAGTCACTAAACACTAGATGTTTAATTTGTGATTTTGAGCCTAAATCTGTTAATACTGCACTTGAAAATGAAGAATGGGTAAGTGTTATGAATGAAGAAATAGAATAGATAGAGAAGAATAGTACATGGACACTAGTACTAAGACCAAATGACAATAATGTCATCGGTACCAAATGGATATTCAGAAACAAGCTGAATAAGAATGGAGAAGTCACTAGAAATAAAGCAAAATTAGTGTGCAAGGGGTATAAACAAGAAGAATGTATTGACAATGGTGAAACCTTTGCACTCATTTCTAGACTAGAAGGAGTTATAATTCTTCTTTCTTATTTTGCATTCAAAGGATTCAAGGTATACCAGATGGATGTCAAATCTGCATTCCTAAATGGAATACTAGAAGAAGACATATACATTGAACAACCAGAAGGGTTTATTGATCCAAACAAGAGAAACATGGTATGTAGACTACATGAAGCCTTGTATGGATTGAAACAAGCACCGAGAGCCTAGTATGAAAGACTTCACTCCTATCTCATAATCATTGAATTTGTAAGAACAAGTGAAAATAGCAATTTGTACTTAAAAGAAGATACCGATGGTAATATTATGATTGCTGAAATATTTGTCGATGATATCATTTTGAAGGAAATGAAATGTTATGTAAATCCTTTTCTAATGAAATGAGCAAAGAATTTGAAATGTATATGTTTGGGAAGATCAAATTATTTCTTGGTCTATAGATTCTTCAAAAATATGCAGGCATATATATCACTCAGTCCAAATACATCAAGGAAGTGCTGAAGATATTCACGATGGAAGATTCCAAGCTAGTTGGAACACCTATGGCTACCAGATGTAAGCTGACAAAAGAAGAAAAATAAAATGAGGTAAATAAGACCTTGTATAGATCAATGATTAGAAAACTAATCTATGTTTTTCATACCTGACGCAAGGAGGGGAAGGAGCCAGGTCCAAAGGCACTCCCAAACACCAAACCACCTTGTAGAACCAATGCGAAAGCCAAACAACATAGTGAGAGAAGAAAACACAGAGATCCTTTATATTAACTTGATCAAAGTCATTACATGCCAGGCTATAAGGCCTTCCCAGTTTTTTCCATATATTCAATGAATTATAATAAGATCTTCATACAATAGAGATCACAAACCTTCGATCTCAATATCTAAATATTTGCTTGCTTGCTCTAAGAATCATTGCCTAAACTAAGAACATACAAAAGAATATATACAAGAGTCCACAAAAGAGGTTGGCACTCAAATCATAAGAGAGACCCAAATTTAGGTCCACACAGATCCCAATGAGAGACTTCACATAAATTAAAACATCAAAATTAACATGAAGAAGTCGGCCAAAGATCCAACTCCCAAAATAAGCATCTCGGGCAAAGCATGACTGAGAAACAGAAAGACTTGGGCAAAGAACACCCCAAGAAAAAGGAAAATGGAACCTAAGAATTAGAATAGAAACCCAAGAAATAGGAAACCCTTCAGTTAAAGCATGAATGACCAATAGAAAAACAAGCATGCCCAAGCAACAGAACAAGCATTACCGAGCATCAAAACCTGAGCAACAGAGTATTACCCGAGTAGCCTCCAAAACAACTAAAGAACAAAAAAAACATATTTCTGGTTGAGCAGGATTGCCAATGACCCAAGATGCTCCTGCATCAATACCACACTAGATATAGCACATGCAGTTGGAATAGTTTCAATATTCTCTGCTAATCCCAAAGAATCACATATGATTGATGTCAAGAGAATTCTAAGGTATCTAAAAAACACTAAGGACAATGGCTTATGGTATTAAAAAAAGGGAAAATTTGAACTTTAAGTCTATACCGATGCTAATTGGGTTGGAAACCTAGATGAACAAAAGAGTATAACTGGAGGAGTATTCTTCATGGGTGACAGACTTGTCACATGGATCAACAAGAAGTAAGGATGCATCTCTCAGTCTATTGCAGAAGCAGAAAATGTGGTTGCTACTACAAACTGCCCAAATATTGCCTGGATCAAACAATTTTTGGAAGGTATGAATATGAAGATTCTTGAACCAGTGATTATCTATTGTGATAATACTAGTTCAATTAACATATCAAATAATCTAGTCATGCATGCTAAGACTAAGCATATAGCAATTAAGTATCAGTACTTACGAGAATAAGTGCAAGAAAAAGAAGTGATACTGGAATATGTTCAGTCAAAGGAACAATTAGCTAATATATTCACCAAGTCATTACCGAAAGATAGATTTGAGTACCTGAGAAAGAGAGTAGGGGTCCAACCCTTGTCTATCGGTCAGTGTAGTGACTAGGAGATTGCATCAGCCTACACACAATCAGAATATCATTCATGATTGATGCAAGAAAAGAGATGGACTACAATAATACATTTGTACACAACAAGGTACATATCTACACTGAATACCAGAGTCACTGTATTGCTGATGGATAGGGAAATTCAAGGAATATATTATAAAAGGGGATGAAAGATGATATGGACGAATTGTTTGGCATTGTTGTCAAATGGGGAGATTATATCATTATCCATGGAGAGATTATCTCATTATCAAGGAAAGATTCAAAGGGAGAGATTATATCCAAAGGGAGTGATTACATATGAAATATCCATAAAAAGGAGAGCAGTAACATGAGGAAGAGAATACACACAAAGGGAGAGATGAATTATTGTTGTCAAAGGAAAAAGAGATTATCAAGGAGAGGAATAGTTAAGGGATAATATAGAATAGAGAAATAAGTTGCTACATCTAACCAGTGAAGGGATTGAAGATTGAAGAACACAATCTACAAGAAAAAAATCTAAGCTATATGAGCTTACTGAGAGCCAGACATTTGTATTAGTTATAGAACAAAAATATTTGGGAGAGCTGGATGAAATACACTTGATATATAGTAATAATATAGTGTGATAATGTAGTGTGTTGCCATCAATGCCAAAGGGGGAGATTGATGACATATAATTGATTAAATATTTGAAGATGTTAAGTTGGTGATTACCAAAATGCAGAAAGATAATGCAAGACATTAAAATAGTTAATGGATTGTATTGTCATTGATGTCAACTTTATATAATCTAATTAGATATATACAAAGGGTCAAAAGACCTTAGAGAATACGAGAGACAAAGATGATGCTTTCAGTAATACATAAAAGATCAGCATTCACTAAGTGACTAAAAAAACCGATAGTTAGTGGAACCCAATGGACAGAGAAACCCGAGAGCAAAGTCACAATGATGCCCGAGAAAGAAAACCGACAAGAATTTCTGACGAGAATAATCACAAGCATTACCGACGGCCAGAATTACACTATTACCCAACAGACAGACAACCCCGACAGAGAATCCCAAGGAGAGCTGAAGTGTTGACTAAAGCTATCAAAGAGTTAAAACACCAAAAGGAGCTGAAGTTTAGAAATGACAAAACACTTAGCTTGCAGAGCTAAAGATAGACTTAACTGGTTGTTAACATTGTTTTCATTGATAAGTTAAAGCCAGAGATAAGTAAAAGATTTAAAGTTGCTTTGTCCAGTTGTCAAAGAGATTTATACGAGATAAAATAGGAGTAAAACTTTAAAGCAAGATTGGCTAAGATTGTGGATCACGCCAAGAACAAGAAAGTTAAGAAGTGAGAAATAGTGATATCATGTCTATAAAGAGACAATATAATTCATTATGAAAAGAGGGGAGTGAATAGAGAAATAAGATGATGAAGAGAAACTGATGAAGAACAACTTCATACAGTCCTGATCAATCAAGCTGGGGAAAGAGCTAAATATTTATGCGGACACTGAGCAATAGAGCACATCATCACCAAGCAGAAAGAAATAGAGTAAAGGTATTGAAAAGATACATTGATCATAAAGGTATAATGAGATTACATTAGATCTCAAAATCTGCGAGTCTAAGTTGTATGTGTGAGCAAATCATTTACTGTTTTAGTTTAACCATTGATTTAGAAAGTCTCTTAACTGAGAAGGATTTAAAGATCCTTTCTATATTGAGATACATCCCAAGGAGTATCAAAATTTTTTATCATGAAGATAGCATGAGATGCCAGATACCATTTGACAAACTACATTGGGTTTGATCATAGAAGGTAGCATAGAGATGCCCGATATCAAGTGACAAACTATTCTATTTAAATCCTCTAACAAGGTCACACCTAACAGTGTGTTTGTAACCTTTAACAGGGTTGGCTCTTCACCGATCTCACTTCAGAAGAGTGAAAATTTTGGGTTACCGATCCCAAGTGGTTTTTCCCTTAACAGGGTTTCCACATTAAAAATCTATGTGTCAATTTGTTTATGTGTCATTACTTTAGTGTTTTTCATACACATAACTAATCTGGATTGATCGATATACACTAAGAAATTTATTGTTTTTCAGTAAATGAAAGACTGATAATTGGTAAACAGTAAGAATAAGGTTTAAAGTAAACTCAGAGCAGTAGTTATTTATTATGATTGTTTGAAGGCATACATCTTGTAGGATTGAAGATAACTAGAGGCTTAGTATTTTGGTACTAAGTTTTTGGGTTGATTTATTGGAATATTTTTGAGGCCACTCATTCACCCCCCACCCCTCTTAATTATTCTAACAATAATCAGGTCAATAAGTAGTTTTGACTATATTCTAACAAGTGTAGCAAATAGAAGAATCTTTTAAGAAGGTGGATTTAACAATCCTTATGTAAATCTCTTAACCAAGTGCACACTAAATAGTGTTGCTAAATATCTTAACCAAGTAGACCTAACCAGTCTAAAACGTTACTCCTAACAGGGTAAGATCATCAGAAGTGATCAAACTTGTAGTCTTAATTGGCTCCTCCCATTCTGTAGATAGTGAAGCTTTGTGGGTTTCATCCCCACCATAGTTTTTACCTTCTAACAGGGGTTTTATGTGTTACCAATTCTTATGTTATGTGTATTGACATTTCATAAATGTTTCTATGAATGTTTACATGCAATTAAGTTTATGATTTGATATTACATGCACAAAGATAGAATAGAATCTATGGTCGGTAATGCAAGGAATTTATTACTAAAGGATTAAGGGTTAATTGATAAAAGTTTTAAGGGTACTGATTCACCCCTCCCCTCTTAGTACACACCATTCCATTATTCCAACAATTGGCATCAGAGTTAGATCTCTTATTTGGAAAATTTTAAATCACTTGAGAGAAAATATCATACAATGCATAGGTATAAGCTAGACAAGAATATTGAGAATCATAAGTTGCAGATACAAATATTTTATGAGCAATACAAAGAAGCTATAATCAAGATGAGAGAGCTACTGGATGAAAGAAATGTTATGGAATCTCATTATAATGAAACAGACTATCATGAAGAAGAGATACCTGATTTGTTTGAGTCATTAGGATCTACATCTAGCAATACATCAGACACATCAGAAGAAAGCATTACAAGTCTGAATGAAATCAATCAACATATAGCTGGAAAAGTGAAATCACTATAAATTGGTTAAGAGACACAGATAGTAAGGATGATTGAGGTTATGAATAATGCTAGACAAGCTGAGTAAGAAAGAACACTAGCTATTGATGACAGGAGGAAGATCACTGAAAAGCTACAAGAGTGAGAATGATAAATACAAAGACTTACTGAACATCATCATTAGATCACCAATAAAATTGTTCTTATGAGTCAGGAGGAAAATTGAGTGAACATAGAACTCGATGGGAAATTGGAAGCTATTGGTGAGCTAAAAGAAGAAAATGAAAGACTAAATCATGAAGCAAGGATTCAACAACAGCACAATGATATGATCAAGAAAGCTGTAGAGAGCACAAAGAGAATGGATGATTTTTTGAATGGACAAAGGAGTGGAGAATCATCATACCAAGCTGATAAAAAAGATGTCTACACAAATCCAAGGCCAAGGAAGAAGTCATGCAATTACTGTGGAAAACCAGGCCACACATCAAATGTTTGCAGAAGAAAAATTATAGGTATTCCTAAATCCACATCTAAATTCATAGGAAATTGTTATAACTATAACAAGAAAGGAAACAAAGCACATGAATGCAGATCTAAGGTGAAACAACCAAAGAAGGAAACCTACATGGAAAATATGTTTTTCTACTTGAAAAATGCATGGGCACACATTTCTTGAATGAAGGAAGAAGAAAAAGCAAGCATGGAAGCCAAAAGAACAAGAAAATTCTTATCAACCAAAAAGAGTCGGTAACTCATATGTTTGGGATTACAAAACATGGAAAAATTGCACAGCATGTGGTAGATATGGAAACATAGCTGAAAAATGCATGAGAAAATAGATGAGAAGGTCTAGAAGTTGGACTAACCTCGGAATGGCATGCTTACACTGTCATAGGGTCGGTCATCTAAGCAAGGACTACAAAGACCGAGTGATAGAGACAAGCACTTTTATCAATGGCAATACCATTGAAGACATCATGAAGATGAGAAACAAAATGTGGAGGAAAGATACAAACACTAATGATGTTGGACCAAGTAATATTAGTGACAGCTTATCCAATATATCTGGTGATATCACCACCCCCACCTAAGTAGAACAAGTAAGTATGGAACTGCACTATACCAAGTTATATAAATTACATCAATTCCAATATACATTGATAATATGCCAAATTAGCATAATTAAAGATGAACTATGGTATTACTTGTTATGAATTTGTGAATCCAATCTCTTCAGTCAACACACACTGAGAATCGTTGGTATACATATAAAAGCTAAGTTGTTAATGTAAACCGAGCATCATTGGTAATCATGTAAAAAGATAATGAAGACTTCTCTACATGCCAAGCTTCATCAATAAACATGTGAAGGGTCAATTGAATTGACACTTACATCAAGCATCACATTCTCACTAAAAATGAAGTTAGTATGTTCCTCGAGCGACTTTGTCTTTGAACACCGAGAAGTGGGTAAAACATTTATTGCACCACTTAGGGCACTGATGAGGAACTCCTTCTCCTAGAGCCTCTAGCTCTCTCTAAGACCTTCATTGGGTCTTCCTTAGGGTCTCTCTCTCTCTCTACCCTAAGTTAGAGGATTCTTTCCTAATCCTCTAACTCACTAGGAACTTCCCATCAACTTCAAACTCAACTCCTTGCTCTCCTCTTAGCTTTCTTCCAAGCATGGCTTCGCAAGCCTCCTTTCAATCCAATGGTTTCAACTTCCTAAGGTTGGGCTTTCCTACTCCCCTTAGGTAAAATTACACTCCTATGGTTCCAAATTTATATACCCTTCAACCATCTTCCAATCAAGACCCACAAATCCAACTCTTTCACCTTGTAGCCTTTTTAGGCCTATTAGCCCTCCAAAACACTGAAAATGTGTTCTTGCTTCCACAAACCCTTAACAACCCAAAAAAAAAATTAGATATTCTTTATGGGTTTTTCCTCCCCTTGAATATTTACTAGGTCTCAATTCCTAATGGTGTCCGTACAGTAGTTTTCTACCAAACCCCTAAAAATAAGGGTTTTGGAGACATCTAGACTAGTTTGGTAATTTGATCTTCTTTCTTTGATTAGTTGGACTCCTCTGAACTTCTCCCTCCACTATAATTTGTGCACCACATGCCTCCTCACTTCTCCAAACTTTATTCGCTCATACCAATCAATCTGCAATCTCCATTGCCAGTGTCTTATTCAGTTACCCTAGCCAGAATGCTCACCACTCGCCTAGGGCCTGAATGTTCTCAATCCTTCCCTACACTCACACACTCTAAAAGTCATATCTACATAGTATATACAAGGTCCTAGTGGATTCCAATTTCTCATGGATTTTGAGCCACGGGAACTCCAAAGAAACCCATTATTTACATAACTGGACCAAAACTGGCCAGTGAACTTGCAAAACACAAATAATTTGACAAAGCTTAATGAGAATGAACAAAATAACACAAATCTTGGAAAATACATTTAAAACACTATCCAATCATTCATTCATTCCATGCAATCCAATAAAGTGATGGATGATGGCTCTGTCACAAATTTACACTGTAAATTGGTTCTTCCTTGCAATCAGTTTGTACAATATGAGAACTAACTAAAAATTAAGGGTTGGGTTCACCTTATATACTTATATCCCATATGTATAGGTCACTTTGTTGGGATTTGGGCACCTTAATGGCTGATTCCTAAAATCTAGGAAATGTTGTCATGACAACTTTAAAAGTTGTCATGACAACTTTGACAACTTTTGTCACAATTGTCATTTTCACATTTTGAGTGTCCTAATTGGTCTCAAACTTTACCAATTGACCTCAAATGGTTAGAAAACAATAAAACATTATAAAATCTTCCCAATTTTGGATTTTGGTCAACTCTTTTACTTTTTGAGTTGACCTCTAGGCCTTAGACTCCTAGAATCAACTAGACTCAAACAACACAACCCTAATCTTTCCAAACCTAAACCAAACCTCAAACACACACTAGGGACTTTATACTTAGTCCTTATTTATGGATGGTTGGAAAAACCAACCTACAAGCCAAAATAGTTCAGATCTTCTAGTAGACCTTAAGGGTGCTCCTGCACCATACTCCCCCTACTAGAAAAACAAGTTAGGGTACAGTTGGTGTCAGGAACTCCTCACTAATTCCATGTTTCTTGAAGTCAATCTTAGCTATCCAAGTGGCTTCTAACTCTGGTTGTTGCTTCCACTTCACTAGATGCTCCATGTAGATCTTATGCCTTGTTTTCTTTTTCACCCTTGAATCCAATATCTTCTCAACTTGTAGTTTGTCCTATTCTAGAGTCTTGAACTCTCCCATGTCCTTAATGACCTCTATTCTATACTTCATCTCATCCATATCTGGTCCCTTATACTTGATTAAATCTTTCACATTGAAAATTGAGGAAATTGGCATCCCCTTGGTCAACTCTACCTTGTATGCATTAGGTCCATACTTTGCCAATATCTTACAAGGTCCAATTCATTTCATTTGTAGCTTGCTGGGTATCCCTTTTTGTAGTCTTTCCTTATTCAAGAACACCATGACTAATTCACCCACTTCAAACCACAATTCTCTTCTCCCCTCATCTTTCTTTGCCTTCAACTTTTGATTTGCCTCCATCAAGGTCTTTTGCACTTGCTCATGAACCTCCTTCATTGATTGTGAAAAATCATCAGCATTCCCACTGATTCCCTCATATCCTTTGAGGTCTCTGAGTTCCATCATGCCCCTTGGATGTGCCCCATACACTATCTCAAATGGGCTCTTCCCTATAACTCTATTGGTACTGTCATTTTAGGAAAATTATGCCTGTGGAATAACTTGCTCCCAACCTTGTCCATACTCCTTGGTCAGACATCTACGCAAGTTCCCAAGTACCCTGTTGATTACTTCAGTCGATGGTTGGGGAAATCAAACCCTAGGGAACAACCGTACCCCTAATCATCATGCTTCATGCACCTTTGGTAACTCTGGGTGATCAAGAACCCTGGAGCACATTTGGTGAGATAGTTCCTGCAGCCACATTGCTAAACTTTGGCCAGTGACCTCACCCACCTCCACAAAATGTTCCAACAATGGAAAATATTCTGGCCATTGAGGCTGATGAACAACAGTAGCCATAGTAGCAACAGGATGAAGGAAGAGCCCTCGAAGATACACACGTTGATTCATCCAGTGCTAAGAAGGATGGGGAAGTCCCCAAAAATACAGGTAGTGTTGATACCAAAGAAAAAGAAGCCCTGGACACCATGAAAGATGATGCCAAATTGGCAGAGAAAACTGAGGCCAACAGGGAACGGGAGGAGGAACAGGGACAAGAAAGAGAAAAGGAGCCCAATAATACTGAACATCATGGGAACACGCCACCATATTTTGAAAGGAATCCTGACACATAGGCCTTAACAGTGAAACCGCCATAGCCACCCCAATGACTGGTAGAATCAAGAAATAGAAAGACCCTGGTGGTAGTGATAGGTGTTCCACTCTCCTTGGCTGAAATGGTGGCTCAGAATGCAGAGGCCCAGAAGCCTAAGAAGGCACAGATAGTCCATACCCTCCAGACTGGTCCAACAGGAAGTACCATTGCGACGATTGCAACACCTCCTCCAGATGCAGATGTAGCAGTTGTAAGGCCCAAAGACTACACAATTATAGAAGTGGCACTGGGGAGAAGAGATAAGTAGGGTGAATTGGACCTACAAAGAGAGGCCACCAAAGTAGTGGAGGCCCGGTATATCAAGCAAGGCCAAAATTTGAAGGAGGAAAAGGAGACTAATGCAAATCTCCTCACACTTCTGGTAGAATTCACATAGCCTCTGGTCGAGGTCCACCCGGAAGCTTCCACCTCTGGATTGCCACTTGCACAAGGCGACATGGATTCTCTAAGGGTCATTAAGAAGAAGGCTCAGGCTGTAGATAGGTGGGTCATAGATCAAGTTACCACCATAAGAAAATTTCTAGTAACGTCCCTCCCAGATCTGTACCAGATCAACATTATCCTCAACACGGCAAATGGCTCCGCCGTGATATGGGAACAGGACTTAGGCAAGTATGAAAAATGGAAGGCTGGGTTGGAGGAATTTTTCAATGCTGGAGAGGAAGTCATCATAGAGGTGGGAATTTTGGGAGACAAATCATATGATTCTCTCCAGGCTTAGTACTCCAGACTTGGCCTCAAAATTGAGGTGTGCAAGGAATTAGTTAACACCCTAAAAGAGCATATGATTGTGGCCCAATACCCTATGGGCCTATTTCATTCATTTGTGGTATGGGTGTCATAGTTCAACCCCTTCACCATTGGGTCATGCACCCTGGAGGACTTTATCCTCAGCAAATATGATGAGAGAATGGAGTCCCTATACCCAATTGTCATGGATTTTGGTGGGGGCAGGTTATCAAGATTATCTAAGCTAATGCTCTGGGCATATGATGTTGTTAAAATGGTAGATGAATTTCAGAACGGGGCCAGAGAAGTCAAAGCAAAGTTGGAGGTTGTCCATGGTTGGTGGGATAGTATCAAAGATATAGATGAAGAGGGCATAAGCCAAGTTTTGGAAGCTTTCAAAAATAGTAAGGAGTAGTAAGGTCCTCCGAAGTCTAGAGGTTTTCATCGGCCAAGTGGATTTTGTATTCATTAATCTTTGAGTGTAAGCTCCTAGATTTTAGAAGTTTCAGATCCACATTTTTTGTATTCTTTGGGTGACCCGTGTCCAGTTCCCCAGATCTGACCGGTCACTATCAGACAGTTAATAAGGGTGTCTGAAAGTAGGTAGCTTCAGCAGGGCATGTCAACTCAACAAAATGGTTTTGACAAGTTCCAAGGTGCCGCCCCACCATTGAACACCTAACACATCAGAGATAGTGAGCCATTTTCACATTGATGAGGCATGTAGCCTTGATCCCCAGGGGATCAAATTTCTTCTACTTTCCCTGTGGCTCTATTCTCAAGGCTGATTCTTCCATACCTCCTTTCTTGTCTTATTCTTCTGACATGTCAGACCTATGTACTCCTTGAGGTTGTTGTAGCGTGGTGTAGGTAGTACCGACCACTAGAAATTATATTTTATTGATTGAGTGTAAAGTGAATTAGGTTAGTTTTAGGGAAAACTTGTGTATAAATAATAAGTCTGACCTCATTCCAAGGGTTTGTGAAATTGATGATTTTGTAGTCCATAACTATAGAATTCTTAGTTTTCAGATCTTGTAGTTGCAGAGATCAATGCTCCTTAGTCTTTAGAAGCTTTCAGTAGATAGATGCTCCCCTAGAGCAGTTGATGTAATTATCAGTGATGCTAGAACCACCATTAATGAAGAAAGAAGGATTCTGGCAATGTTTTTGTTGGTCTCTTGATCTCTGATTAAATTCTTTTCATGTTGTATGTTTCTTATGTCCCATGCTTTGATATTTTAAAAGTAGATTAAAAACCTTCTTTTCCCTCGCTGTTGGATGTGTATGAACTGATGGTTGTGCGTGCATTCAGTATTTTAGTGTAGCATGTTAGAGCATGGTTTGATATTTTAAATGTATTTGCATGACTATAGTTAGATGAAATGCTTCTAATCCTATCTTGTCTTTTGAAGTTTATTTGGTAACTAACGAACATTTGCAAGAAACCCCACTTACCTAAATCCCTGGAGAAGACAAGCTAAGATAACCAGCTATCCCCCTGAACAAAATAGTCACACTCCCAAATGAGCCCCCAAACTATCAAGACTCAACTCTCAGGTGCTTGAAGGCCCGAAGAATCTCACTTCTCTAGACAACCTTTATAGGCAAAGTTGGCTGGTACCCTGGTATCCAGTGACAACTAACACCCCGTTGGTGGACCAGTCACAAAGTCGCATCAATAGAAACTGGCGCTAGAGGGAGGGCATGAGCTTGTCCCCTTCTGAAGATTTAGACTTTACACTTCCTGAGGATTCCCCGAGTAGTAGTTTTAGGAGGCAAGCCTTCAGTGGGATTGGTTCATTCTCACTCACACAATTCAAGAGAGGTCTTAGATTAGCCCCCAACACTGGAAGGTTTGTTGAACTCAAGCCTCTCGCTCAAAATAAGTGAACCCTGAAAGAAAAGCCAGCCAACAATATATGGGGTCTACTACATCTCAAAATATCCAAGTTTCCTAGATGACCTCAGGGATTAACACTCAGTTTGCCCAAAATTTAACACCCCTGATGGCTACTTACTTTGGTAACATTGGGTCCCTAATGGGACAATTATCGAGTGAAGCCAATAATCTTCCTTCACACCCAGAGAAGATTTTTCCCCAATATGAGCACTTAGGCTCATGAACTACAAAAGAGCATTTGCAGGCATACAAAGATGCCATGAACTGACACCAGATCCAACATCATGACATTGTGACCCGGATGTTTCCCCTGTCCTTGGGAAAGAACAAGTTGAACTGGTACCTCAACGTGCCCATCAACTCCATCAATAGTTGGCAGGACATGGAAACCTTCTTGGTGTCCTTTCACATACACATGGACCCGACATGGTCCCACAACCAATTCATTTCCATTAGGAAGGAACCGAATGAACCCCTTGTAGCATTCAACCACCGGTTCCAATGCACCTTGAAGTGGTGCATAGGTCCTTTCATCCCATCCTTGGAAGTGACCATATAGACATACCTGAACATGATGGACCCTTTCATTGCCACTCTCCTATGGAGAAATACCTCCCCTAGTGACCGAGATACCCTAGAAAAGGTTTACAACCTAGCCTTGGAGTTGTCTCATGGATTGAATAAATCTCTAAGCGGAATTGGGTAGAGCATGCCTTTTAATATGATACCTAGTGGAACCTCTTACATTGGGGGATATAACCCCAATCAGGCAATGGGTGCCCCTGCAATGGCCATGAATCCCCCACCACTATCGATAGACCAGCAGGCCCAGTACGTATACCCATCGCACGTCTAGACAACACTTGGTCTGGAATATTTTCCCTGGAAGTAGCCATAGAAAATGCAACAACCACACACATAGCCCACTAGAGTGCCTTTCTTCTATTCACCTACGGCTGGAGGCTTGTCACCCTCGACTTTGGTAGCCACTATTGCTTTTCCCAAGAACCAACCTCAACAACCGTCACACTATGATGCGAACACCCAGTTGTCCACCAAGATTGAATCTCTTTGGTGACTATTGTCCTCAATGACTTTGGACATGGGATAGCTGAAGGTGGGGTCTTTTGCACCCCACAACTCCAATTCTCAGAGGGGGAATATCTTCTCCAGCCAACGAAATACCAATGTCGGAGGAAGGAACTACAATAGCAGGCCCCAACCCAGCCAACAGCAATAGAACAACAATGCTAATACCAGAGGTCCACCTCCAAACCAAAACACCAATTAGGGTAGTTTTGGACCCAGCCATTCTGCATAGTTTTCAGACTCTACCCTATGACCAACTGGTGTAGATTGCATGACATTGGCTCTCATTCTGAGGTGAACTATGCCACCCTGGAGAAGGTCATCCTAATCTCCCAGTCGGATAGGAAGCAACCCGTTGATCTACCACCCCTGAAAACATATTCCAAAGATCCCACTCATAGTGCCTTCACCTATGAGACCATTTTCTTCAAGCTAGATCATGAAGAAGACAAAGAAGAACCCAATCTATAGGGGTTCTTTGATGAATCAATTCTGGCCTTTGAGGCCAATTCCTTCACCAACCCACAACACTCAAAGTCAGGCTGGTAAAGGACTAGTTTACATGCCTACACCTCCCAAAGACACCCCTCCTTGGGACAATACAAGTGATCGCTCCTTTCCTCCTAAGGGTTCTAGCTCTAACAAAGCTAAGGACCCAGCTGAGGGAAGCCAACAATTCCCAGGGGGAAGCTTCGACATCACTAAAGCATTAGAACAAACCACCACCTCCATAACCTTGATGGAGGTTTTGCTGAACTACCCTGAGTAGAAGAAGTCTCTTCTGAAGCTCTTGGGAAACCTAGAAACTGTCAGTCACCCACCCAAGACTATTACTTTTGACGATACCAATGCAGCTATCTTCTGGGGAAACACTAAGGATCCTCCCTTCCTACTAGGACTAAACATACAAGGGAAGAACCTTCATAATTGCTTGGTATATTCTGGGGCTTTGCGCAATGTCATGCCCTTATCAATATGCCAGAAGCTCGGATTCCATCCTACTCCCTCTAACAGTGCAGTAATCCAGCTGGATAAAACCATTGTAAAAATGGTAGGTGAGCTAAAGAACATCCAGATTCAGCTCATCCAGGACCCCAAGATAGCAAGCGTAATTGACATCTAAGTGGTGGACATCCTGGAAACTTATGGGATGTTAATAAGTTGCAATTGGTATAAATCCCTCAATGGGTATTTCTCCACCAACTTCTCCCACTTGTGGCTCCCCTGGGAGGGAGAATCCAACCAGATCTGGGTAGATAGTGAACCCAAGATGAAATAGGCCCTCACCGAAGTCAAAAGGGTAAATGAAGTCCTCTTCTCTAAGACTTCCCCTGAGGTGTACTGACCCCTTGAGATCCTCACTTTTGACATCACCCCCATGGAGGATCCCGTAGTTTCTCAGAGAACGCAAGACTTGGATGAAAAAATAAGGGGTGAGGTTAACTCACAAGGTATCGTAGAAACTCCCACCACACTCTTGTCTGGAACTTGGTGTCGGGTACATTATCAGAAACATTCAAAATTGGAGTGTGGGCCTTGTATTTCTGATGCTATCTATCATATCAATGCCTTCCAGGAGAAAGAACATAATGAAAACAAACCTGGACCTAGTAATTTCTCTAGTGGTACCCCTATGGTGCCGCTTGTCTAGGTATCCCAACCACAGATTTATCCAGAGGAAAACCTCACCCATATGCTATCAGAGCTGGAGGAAACCCCCCCAATCTCCCCAAAAATAATACAAAGGCCACTTTGCCTTCCAAGCCTTAGATAACAAATGATGATCTGTGGACCTTGAAGTTTGACGGGTCCCAGTCTAAACAAGGCTACAGAGCCAGAGTGGAATTGATCAACCCGTGGGGGAAATCCTTCCTCACATCTTACAAGTTGTAGTTAAACTGCATGAACAACATCATGGAGTATGAGGCTTTGGTTCTTGGACTCCTATTTTCACTAAGAAAAGGAATCACTCACCTCTGGGCCTTGGGTGATCCAGAGTTGATCATCAAGCAGGTCCAGAGCCAATACACTTGTCATGACAAAAGGTTGGCCGCATACCACAACTGGGCATGGAGCCTCATCAAATATTTTGATGCCTTTGGCATTGAACTCATTCCCTGAAAAAGAAACTATGTTTCAGATGCCCTTGCTGTGTTTGCCAGCACCCTGGAACCAATGGCTGGCTCCCGGCTTTGGAATTTCTCTATTGAGATGATCCCCACCCTGTCCATTCTAGACAATGTCACCCACTTTCAGGTCTTTGAGGATGATCAACATATTCTAGCCTTCGTGGCCAATATTGGTGTTTTTGAAGACCAGATAGTAGAAGAAAGAGATCATGATGATACCGGACAAGGTGATGATGATGATGGGATCATAGACTTACCAACCAACACCATCCCTAAGGGGATGGTAGCGCTAGAATGTATCTTTGACTCAGACCCTCAGGGCTAGGAAAAGGTATCATCCTCCTTAGAGGGAGGAAATTTTGAAAAAGATAACATCGGCCAGGCTAGTGAAGAAAAATTGGTACACATTGGCATCTCCTACTCCCAGAGGAGAAGGAAAACATTCTCACGGTTATCCAAGAATACATAGATGTAATTGCAAGGGGGCATGAGCATCTAAAGACATACGCCACATCTATCATGACCCATACCATCCCACTGAAACCTGATGCTAAGCCCTTCTGGAAAAATAAAAGACCGGTCAACCCACTGATCAAACCTCCAATCCATCAGGAGGTTCAGAAACTTCTGTCAGCCTGAATTATCTTCCTGATCTGGCATACTACGTATGTTGCCAACCTTTTCCCTTTGAGGAAGAAAAGCAGTGAGATCCACCTTTGTGTGGATTTTCATAATTTGAACAAGGTTTCTAGGAAGCATAATCACCCTCTCCCCTCATTGGATGAGGTATTGTAAATCATGAATGGATCACAGATGATGTCCTTCCTGGATGGGTACTCCAGATATAACCAGGTCATGGTTAAGTTTGAAGATAGAGACAAAATAGCATTCACCACCAAGTGGGAAACATTTTCATACCAGAGAATGCCTTTTGGCCTGATCAATGCAGGGGCCACATTTCAGAAAGCTATGGACATTGCATTTGAAGGCCTAGTGAACCAGTGCATAATCATCTACATGGGTGATTTGACCATCTTTTCCCGGGATAGGCATGATCATTCCACCAACCTCGCCCAAATTTGTGAGAGATGTCACCGGTATGGAATATCCCTCAACCCTAAGAAATATATATTTGGGGTCATTGAAGGGAACTTCTTGGGCATATTGTCTCTGAGAAGGGTATATCCATTGACCCTAAGAGAGTTGAAGTGTTGCTAAACTTACAAATGCCTGGCAGTAAGAAGGAAATGAGATCTTTCTTTGGGAAGATCAATTTTATCCGGTGGTTCATCACTGGATTCGTCAAGATTGTGAATCCACTCAATGACATGTTGAAGAAAGATATGAAGATTGAGTGGAGTCCTGAAGCAAAGTGGGCATTCACCCAGATTAAGAAAATGATCATGGAGGCACCATTCTTGGCTAGTTCAAATTATTCCCTCCCTTTCCACATATATTGCTTTTCTTTGCCACATTCTGTTGTGGTATTTTTGACCCAAAAGGTTGAAGGGGAAGAATGACCAATAGCTTTCATGAGCTCCCCATTCAAAAATGCCAAAGTCTGGTATTCACCTTTGGAAAAGTAGGCCTTTTCTCTTGTCTGTGTCGTGAAAAAATTATGGCATTATATTCTCCGGAGTAAGGTACATGCTCTCATCCCAGACCAGGTTATTAAGTCTCTGCTCCTGTAGATTGAATTGGGTGAATGACGGGGGAAATGGATGGCCATCCTCCAAGAATACAACTTAGAAATGCAACCCATGAAGATAGTCCTAGGCCAGCGACTATGTAGAGCGATGGCAGAAGGAACTCCCGATATCGAATGCCAAACATACACAATGGAGTCCATCACTCAAGACCCGTGGTATACCAACTTGGTATACTTATTATTGAACAATAGGTGCCTAGAGGGGCTACCCTAAACAAACGTCGCACCCTGTGGCTAAAAAGTGCACACTTCATTATAAAAAAATGGAATGCTTTTTTTCAGGAATTATGAAGGTGTGTACCTCTGGTGCATAGACAGGGACCAAGCTACAAAAATGATTGAAGAATTCCATGGGCGGTTTGGAACTAGGCATGGCTCATCTGATGCCACTGCCCATCAGATCCTTTGGGATAGATACTATTGGCCCTACATATTTAAGGATGTCTACACTCATGTTAGGAGGTTCCACACTTGCCAAACAGTGACACATTGTAAGCGGAACCCGACCATACCTTTGCAGCTGGTCTTCAAAGCTAGACCCTTTGCCTAATGGGAATTTGAATTTATCAGAGAAATCAACCCCAACTCATCTACCAACCACTAGTACATCTTAACCGCTATCGACTATTGCACCTGGTGGTCTAAAGCAATCCCTTGTAAAAGCAACATGGCAGACGTAGTTATAAAATTCCTGGAAGAAAACATTGTCACAAGGTTTGGGATGCCATTTTCTATAGTGTGTGACAAAGGTAAGGCATTTTCTTCGATGCAATTACTCGAGTGGACCTATGATAGAAATATCACTTTGAATTTCTCTAGCACCTATTACCCCTAGGGGAACAGTGTGGCTGAATCAACAAACAAAAACCTGTTGGAAGTGATCAAACACCTGTTGGAAAAATCCCCCAGGACTGGCACCAAAAGCTTAGATTCGCTCTTTGGGTGGATTGTATCAAAATAAAGGCAGCCCTAGGGACTTCTCCATTCCATCTAGTTTATGGCCAAAATCTAGTATTCCCTATCAACTTACAGATCCTGGTACTTCAATTTATGCAGGAATTCAGCAACCGGGACAACATTGTGGAGGTTCAGCTCCTGAATCTTGTACGAATGGAGGAACAAAGAGATGCAACCCTTGAAAATTTTGCACATCATCAAGCAGTAGTAAAATGATGGTTTGATCAAAGAGCCCAGTATAAGGACTTTCAAATTTCAGACTTGGTCCTCTTGTGGGACAAAGCCTGGGAAAAGAAAGGAAAGCACACTAAGTTTCAATGGCTCTGGCTTGGACCATATCTGATATCTGAGATCTGCAGGGAAAATACCTACCACCTCAACACTATGACCAAAGAAGCCATTCCATTTCCTGTCAATGGTCAGTACCTCAAACACTACTTTGAATAAGGTAGGTGGTAAGTTTTTCTAGAATTGTAATATATGTAAATTTCTTGCTTGTAAATATCTTTCCCGGTGTTCCATTTGGAATACCCTTTCTTTGTAAATAGTTTTTGTTGGCTGCCCTTCAGGGCAGCCCTTTTCCTTGTGCTTTCATTTGTTTTTTTCTTTCCTCTTTTTCTCTTGTTTTTTTTTTGGCTTCCCATAATGTTTCCTTCTCTTTGTAGACAGGTATGCCTTGCATAACATCTAGTCTTTGGAACCATGCCCTATGTATCTTGGGTAATTTGGAATCTATTATTAGCATGGTGGAATTGACTCACACTCTAGAGTTATTTTGTAAGCATGGTAAAAGGTTATGGGTGATCTTCATCCGATTCACATCTTGACAATCTAGACGTCAGTTAACAAAAAATCTAAGAAGCTAGTAATTGGACCTCTTGAGGGCAGATCGGTTACACTGGTTGTTTGACCAAGTCTAAAAATCACTAAGAATATCCTGAGTCCAGAGAAGTCTCTCCCATTTGGTAACTTAAAGGTGGATGGAAAGGTGAAAGAAGTACCGTCGTTAAAATTAGCTAAGCTTAAGGTTCACGATGAAAGAAGTACTGCCTTCCCATCCAGAAAAAAAAAAGAGAGAAAATGAAAGAATTGAAGAATAGAGAATTCTAATATCTAGGGGAAACGTGCAAGATATGATGACTTTGGTTTGATTCTCTTAGTGCCTCCTCTTTGTTTCTCCCAAAGGTCATTGGCTTAGTTTTCTTGCAAAGCACACACTTCACAACTGACGAAACACCAAAAAATTGAATCAGTGATGGACTAGATTTTTCTCATACACCTCACACTTTGTGAGTAGGACACTCAAGGTAAGGATTAATTCTGGTTTCACTAACCAAAGACTCTAAATTTCTTGAATGTGCTAATGCATCCATCCCAAATAGTCACCATTTGTTATGCCCTGCATAGCTGTCCCTACATTTTGTAGGCAAAATATTGGGTCCCCCTTTTTCGCTTTTGGCTCTTTCTTTGTTCTCTTTGTTTTTGTTGTTTTCCCTCTAGGATTTACTTCCATGAGGGTTTCCTTTATTTTTTATTTTTTCTTCTTCTATTTCTGGGACCCGGTTCCAGAGTTGTGTTTGTCCTTGAGCCAGCCAGATTGCAGACTTTGGGATTCTCTGCCATCATGTCTTCTTTTGTGAGAAGATTTGACTGCATGGAATCCCTAGGCCCAGAGTCCAGAGGTTTTCCTATTCCAGAGTTTGTAGGAAGAATGCAACCTATTTTTACCCTCATGGTATAAATATAAGTTACCTATCATTTTCACTTTTACCATGATCAAATACTTAGAGCAATTTTCCAGAGCGATTAAGGCGATTTTAAGTGATTAAGTGCAGATTGCTTTGGAGATTAACGGTGACTAAACCAGTGGGTTATGGTATTTTATCATGGTGATTTGAAGGTGAATTTTTTACAGAGTGCTCCTTGTGCTCATCTTCCCTACCTTCTTCACGTTCTAGGTTTGCTTTCATTTTTCCTTCTTTGTTTCTCCTCTCTCTGGTTTTCTATCTTTCGCTTATGTTTTACTCATTTTATTTTATTTTTGCTTTCATTCATTTCATTTCTGCGTTGGCGTCTTTCTTTCGATCATCTCTCATTGGTGGGTTGGCTCTGCCAGAGGTTTGTCCACCTTTTATGCAGATGTAATCTAGTGTATATAGTGTATATTATCATAGGGTAGTTTGTGTGCCTCTAAAGATATTGTATGTAATTTTGAATACTCTGTAGATGTTGTATATATGTCATTATTGTTCTACGAGCTCTGTTTGGCTCTCACACAGCCTTGACCCTCTATATTTTTGTGTATATATGTCATGTGTATCCTTCCAACCTATCAAGCTCACTGTGCTCCATCATGTGCTAACCACCCCCGATCTCGTTAGAGAGATAGTCTCCACAGCTCAAACTCGATGCCTCGCTGGTTCAAGCCATGGTGAATTTCTCTCTCCTTTGTCAGGTCATATTAATGGTGGGATTAATTTCCCATGAGTTGGAATTCAAATCCCATCCCATATAGCATTTAATTTCCCATGTGTTATCCCACTTGTCACCATTAAGGTCATTACCCCACCTGTCGCATGGCCACGTGATGACCCATGTCAGCCAAGTATGGCTTCCTACCGGTCACATCAACAATGGCTAATTCTTCTAAACTCTGGGTGCTGAAAGGCCCTTGGGTTTTCATCTTGTCTCTGCCACTTAGTCCAATACCCCAGAGCCCCGGGTGTTTTCAGAATCAAGTTCATATTTGTTTTAATACCCAAGGATCTTTGATGTATGATAACATTTTTGGATAGGTACAAACTGGAGATGAATTCCCCAGAGTCTATAAAGATTATTTTGTCATATCATATACTGACGGTTCTCCGGTCTTGCAGGTTTTGGATAGTTATCCAAAATGTATGAAATAATCACTCCTCCTAATAGCCCGAAGCTACCTACTACCTCCACTCGGGCGGCCATAAAGACCAAGGCTTAAAAGATGCTGGCAAAGTTTCCATTGACCTCCAAATACCTAAAATAAGGTATTCATGTAGGGTCTAAGATAGAATCCAAGGTGCAGGAGATTACAGATACAGAGCCCAGACTTTGGGCTGAAATGCAAGGTTTGATCCAAACCATATACAGGCTAAAGGCTGATAGAGATCCCATGGTTGTCCACTTGGCCGCCGGTAGAATCATTAAGGCTACAAATTTCCCATGCTTAGTGTAAGTGTCAGAGTTGATACTCCGGTTGGAAATGCTTTATAATGCTCCCACCCAGACTATTTTGCTCGTCGATCCCCGACCATTACATTATCCAGCAACTATCATCAATCCGGATGTAGAAAATTTTGCTTCAGGGCTGGGGATCCCTCAATTCAATAGATCCATTATTCTCACCATGTCCAAGTCATTGGAGGAGTTCAACGGATCCTCTCTCATCTCCTAGAAATATCTCAACTCCTAGTGGCTGAAGTCCCCGAAAAGGGACTATAAAAAGATGAAGCTGGAAATTCCCCGCAGGGATTTCAAAGAGCCCATTTAGGTGGGCATTATATTTTTATGCAGGATCTTTGGACAGCCCCATGCCCAGGATTTCTCAGCATAGATGTACTATTTTTTGTACTGCATCACCACCCGCAACTAGACTTTCAAATGGGCGGCTATTATAGCCAATCACATGGACACACAGTTGAAGGGTGTCGTCCAGAGTTCAAAATTATACATGACATCATACATGTTATGGGCACTGGCCCAACAGAGACTAGATTTTTTGGGTTTAGGAATAGTGGGAAAACTTGAGACTGGACCAGGCCAGCTCACGTCATGGGATCATTATCCCTAGGTCCAATGGGAACTCAACATCCTAAATTTTTTCAGGGTAAATGATGCCTTCATTTACCAAAATATTCTTACACTTACTTGGGACTCTGGGTATTGGTTATCACAGGGGGTGATGAACCTAGTCAGTACTTATGGCCATTATTTTATTCAGTTCCAGCAACACACATACATTCAGTTGACCAGCTTCTCTAGGAAACCCTATCTTCTTCCCTGGTATTAGAGGGATAGAACCATTCTTCTAGAGTTTTGTCAGCAGATCCTAGAGCTGCATGCCCTTTTCACTATGAAGAAGGTCACTAATATCCCATTCCCAGTTTCATGTGGGAATTATACATGCAGCCTCATCATAGCAAAGGAGGTAGACAATGAATTGAAGACCCTAGGACTAGTGGAATTCCACCACGCCAGGAAAAATTATGATCCTCTAGGAAAGATTTCCTTGGCACTTCCTCGGGCATCCCCACCACACAAAAGAGACATGGAAGATTTTTGGTTGGATTTCGAGGAAATTTTTGATCTCTGAGCCCGCCAACATTCATAGATGTCCAAAGGATTGATGAAATCCCTTGACCTTTAGGGTTTCTTGAAGGGTTTTTCATATGACGGCCCCCTGGAGGACCCACTATACAAGCAACAGGGGTTAGATACATTAGATCTCCCTACGGTGTATTTGGCCACCCTGGAAGATCTTACCATTGAAGGGGTATGCCACCCCATCATTCAAAATACTCACAAGCCTTTTGCCCGGGTGTGTCCCAAAAGCACCTGGAAGGGACCAATTGTTTGAAGGTCAACTTTAACCTTCACTACCACCGCTGGACCAGCTCAAGCAAGGGGAAAGAAAAAGAAGATGCCCCAGCTAAGGTACCTCCTCTAGGCCCGGCCCCCATAATGGTGCAGATACAAAAATAGATGGAATCAGTGAGGGTGGAAAGCCAGAAGATAATCACACATATTTCCTCCGGCCTCCTTATCACTCCAGTAGCATATGCTCACCCAACAGGATCCCCATCATTGGCTGCAATGATGAGCAGATAGACTTTTGCTGAGGCACATTCCATAAGTATTTTGGATACTAGGGTCCCACTATTGAGGAAGAAGAAGCAGAGGGTGCTTCCCACCCCATGTGTAGAAGCCAACCCCGGTATGCCTAATCTTCCCCTAGTAGATGTCATTTCATATTCCCCTGAACTTGAGAACATTTTAGACAACTCCCCTCCCCATGATGAATTCAATGATCTATTTGGGATGGATGAGTTGATAAACCTGCATGGAGACATAGATCACATGGTAGAAGAGATCGCCGCTCAAGATAATGAGGATATCCCCATAGAAAAGGAAGACCCAAAAAAAGAAGCTGCCATAGAGCAGGGAGACAAGGAGGAAACACAGAAAGAACCCAAGTGAGAAAAGACACCGGTCCAAGAGACCGAAGATACAAAAAGGAAAACCACAGAAGAGAAATTGATGGTTGGGGAAACTGAACCCTAGGGATCAACCCTACCCCCAATCATCATGCTTCATGCACCTTTGGTAACTCTGGGTGATCAAGCACCCCGGAGCACATTTGGTGAGATAGTTTCTGTAGCCACATTGCTAAACTTTGGCCAGAGACCTCACCTGCCTCCACAAAATGTTCCAACAATGGAAAATATTCTAGCCAGTGAGGTCGATGAACAATAGTGGCCACAGTAGCAGTAGGATGAAGGAAGAGCCCCCGAAGATACACATGTTGATTCTCCCAGTGCTGAGAAGGATGGGGAAGTCCCCAAAAATATAGGTGGTGTTGATACTAGAGAAAAAGAAGCCACAGACACCATGAAAGATGACGCCAACTTAGCGGAGAACACTAAGGCCACCAGGGATTGGGAGGAGGAATAGGGATAGGAAAGAGAAAAGGAGCCTGATAACACTGAACATCTTGGGAAAGCGCTCCCAGATTCTGAACTGAATCTTGACACATAGGCCTTAATAGTGAAGATGCCCAGTTGCCCTAATGGTTGGTAGAATCAAGAAAGAGAAAGGCTCCAGTGGTGGCGATAGGTGTTCTACTCTCCTTGGTCAAGATGATGGCCCAGAATGCAGAGGCCCATAAGCCTAAGAAGGAAAGGATAGTCCGTACCCTCCAGACTGGTCCTATAGTAAGTACCATTGCAATGATTACAACACCTCATCCAGATGTAGATGCAGCAGTTGTAAGGCCCGAAGACTACATAATTACATAAGTGACATTGGGAGAAGAGATAAGCAGGGTGAATTGGACCTGCTGAGAGAGGCCACCAAAGCAGTGGAGGCTCAGTATATCAAGCAAGGCCAGAAGTTGAAGGAGGAAAATGAGACTAATGCAAATCTCCTCACACTTCTGGCAGAACTCACATAGCCTCTAGCTGAGGTCCACCTTAAATATTCCACCTCTGAATTGCCACTTGCACAAGGCAATGTGGATTCTCTAAGGGTCATGAAGAAGAAGGCCTGGGCTATAGACAGGTCTGTCACGCAGAAAATTATCACCATAAGACAATTTCTAGTAACGTCCCTCCCGGATCTATACCAGATCAACATTATCCTCAACATGGAAAATGGCTCCACCGTGATATGGGAACAGGACTTAGGCAAGTATGAAAAATGGAAGGTCAGGTTGGAGGAAGTTTTCAATGCTGGGGAGGAAGCCATCACAAAGGCAGGAATTTTGGGAGATGAATCGTATGATTCTCTCCAAGCCCAATACTATAGACTTGGCCTCAAAATTGAGGTATGCAAGGAACTAGTTAAGGCCCTAAAAGAGAAAGTGATTGTGGCCCAATACCCTCTGGGCCTATTTCATGCATTTGTGTTAGGGGTGTCACAGGTTGACCCTTTCACCACCGGGTCATGCACCCTGGAGGACTTTATCCTCAGCAAATATGATGAGTGAATGGAGTCCCTATACCTGGCTGCTGGGGATTTTGATGGGGGCAGGTTATCAAGATTATCTAAGCTAATGCTCTGGGCACATGATGCTGTGAAAATGGTGGATGAATTCTAGAATGGAGCCAGAGAAGTCAAACAGAAGTTGGAGGTTGTCCGTGGCCGGTGGGATAGTATCAAAGATATAGATGAAGAGGGCATAAGCCAAGTTTTGGAAGCTTTCAAAAATAGTAAGGACCAGTAAGGTCCTCTAGAGTCTGGAAGTTTTCATCGGCCGAGCAGATTTTGTATTCATTATTCTTTTAGTGTAAGCTCCCAGATCTTGGAATTTTTGGATCCATAATTTTCATATTCTTTGGGTGACTTGCGTCCAATTTCCCCAGAGCTGACCGGTCACTATCAGACAGTTAATAAGGGTGTCAAAAAGTAGGTAGCTTCAGCAGGGCACGTTGGCTCAACAAAATGGTTTTGATAGGTGGTCTTCCCAAGGTGGTGCCCCAACATTGAAAACCTGGTGCATCAGAGACAGTGATTCATTTTCACATTGATGAGGTATGTAGCCTCGATCCCCAGGGATTGGATTTCTTCTATTTTCCCTGTGGCTCTCTTCTCAAGGATGATTCTTCCATACCTCCTTTCTTGTCTTATTCTTCTGACATGTCAGACCTTTGTCCTCCTCAAGGTTGTTGTAGCATGGTTTAGGTAGTACCGGCCACCAGAATTTATATTTTATTGATTGAGTGTTAAGTGAATTAGGTTAGTTTTAGGGAAAACTTGTGTATAAATAATAAGTTTGACCTCATTCCAAGGGTTGGCTAAATTGATGATTTTGCAATCCATAGCTATAGCTATAATATTTAGAATCTTTTAGTAGATAGATGCTCCCCTGGAGTGGTTGATGTACTTGTCAGTGATGCTGGAACCACCATTAATGAAGAAAGAAGGATTCTAGCAATGTTTTTGTTGGTCTCTCGATCTCTGATTTAATGCTTTTCTTGTTGTATGTTTCTTATGTCCCATGCTCTGATATTTTAATAGTAGATTAACGACCTTCGTTTCCCTTGCTATTGGATGTGTATGAATTGATGGTTGTGCACACATTTAGTATTTTAGTGTAGTATTTTAGAGCATGGTTTGATGTTTTAAATGTATTTTCACGACTATAGTTAGATGAAATGCTTCTAACCCTATCCTATCTTTTGAATTTTATCTAGTAACTAATGAACATTTGCAGGAAATCCCACTTACATAAATCCCCAAAGAAGATGAGCCGAGATAACCAGCTATCCCCCCGAATAAAAGAGTCACACTCCCAACTGAGCCCCCACATTGTCGAGACCCAACTCTTAGGTGCTTGAAGGCCTGGAGAATCTCACTTCTTTGGACATCCTTTACAGGCAAAGTTGGTTGGTACCCCAGTATCTGGTGACAACTTACACCCTGTTGGCAGACCGGTCATAAAGTCGTGTCAACACATGTTAGATAAAACACTTGAGTTTTATAATTAGCTTTAATTCTTATTTTTAAAACCATTTCTTGAGGGACAAGTAAAGAAAATGTAATTGTTTTAATTAGTCTAACTAATTGAAAACATGCAAACTAGGAGATCAAGGTCAAGTTGTAAACCTTTGATCATAGAGTTATCATTGTAAAGCGTGAAACCTATTTAGGTCAATTCATTGGATAAATAGATGTGTAATAAATCAGAACAAGATGATGTGATGATGATTGTGGCTGAAGATTACATCTAAGGATTAGACAGAGAGTTTATGCAGAAGGACAGAAAAAGATGAAATCAATTATGAAGAACAAGATCCAAGGCTACCAAGTAGACCAGAGATATTAATTAATCACTATAGGTGATACATCATATTGTGAACTTAAAGGATCTATACTCAGTAATTCAATATTGCATATAATCAAGTCAATAAGTAGTTTTGACTGCATTTTAACAAGTGTAGCAAATAGAAGAAATCTTTTAAGAAAGTGGATTTAACAATCCTTATGTAAATCTCTTAACTGAGTGCACACTAAATAGTATTTCTAAATCTCTTAACTGAGTAGACCTAACCAGTCTAAAATGTTACTCCTAATAGGGTAAGATCATCAGGAGTGATCAAACTTGTAGCCTTAACCGACACCTTCCATTCTACAGATAGTGAAGCTTTGTGGTTTCATCCCCACCACAATTATTACCTTCTAACAGGGGTTTTCTGTGTTACCAATTCTTGTGTTATGTGTACTTACATTTCATGAATATTTCTATGAATGTTTACATGCAATTAAGTTTATGATTTGATATTACATTCACAAAGATAGAATAGCATCTATGGTCGGTAATGCAAGGAAATGATTACTAAAGGATTAAGGGTTAATTGATAAAAGTTTCAAGGGTATTGGTTCACTCCTCCCCTCTTAGTACACACCATTCCATTATTCCAAAAACCCACTATAGTGTTAATGACTATGGAAAATGAGAAAGCTTCAAATCACCCACATGTTCTACAAATGCATATTTTATTACAATCAGCCCAAAAGTTGCAAGCATGCTAAATACTTTTACTATTCCAATTTTCCATGTGGGTTTTGACTCAACCCAAAATCTACCTAGAAGATCTAGGTCTATGGAGAGTCATGAAATATTCCTCTATTATCTTTCTTCCAATTGATTGCAAATACTTGTAAGAATATAAAAATCTAGTTGTTTCCCTCAATCATATCTTATGCCTTGTATTGAGAATATGCAGGTAAATGTAAAATGATTCAATCATCTACTTTAAGTACTCTTTTGTTGGTCTAATGGATTTCTCCTTTCATAATAATGTCTCATTAAATTCTAACAAGACTTATTGTTTATGCCCAAGACATTCAACTTATTTAAGATGAAATTGAATAAAATTTAGGATTATGAATAAATAAATGTTTCCTTTTGTACTTTAGAAAATGGGATGCAAGGAGGGTTGATCCCATTTCCTACTATCTAATTAGAAATAAGATTACCCACTAATCCCACTAAACCCACATATGACTTAAGCTCTAGGAGGGAATGTTGATCCTTCATTGTTATTGTTAGCATTATTTGATTTAGGGTAATATGATAGGATCGGAGGATAAATAGGCAAAAATAGTAGGTTTCAACAATCACACATTGATGGAAAATAGACAAGTAAGTGTTGTTAGATTAATTTATGGAAAGGTAAATGTTGAGAGGGGAGGTGTGAATCAATACTTTAAAAACTTATGATAGCTTACCCTCTTAGGAGTACAAAAAGATGTATGCAATCTACCTTGTTAAAGGATTTTACAATATCTCATCTAAGAGATGTACCTAGTTAGAGGATTTACAAAGTAAGACCTGTTAGGGCCTACCCATTGCATGGGATTTCTACTCTCGTAAATATTACAAAAATGTCTGCAAGTATGCATCAACCATAATGTTGTTCAGACTCTTTATGCTTTGTAATTGCATTACCTATTTCTGCACTCGGTAACTTTACTGTTCTACACCTTAGAACTTATTCATTCTAACTCCTTTATCTATGTCACTGTAACTACTTCTTTCTCTACAATATTCACCATCATCTTGTCATTTTTATGTTTTGTTCCTTTTATTTTATCTTAAGGTGGTCAACCTAATTTAGATCGTTCTTCTTCTGTGGTTGATCTGAAGTGGTGCAAGGTTGGTTACATTCCCAATGCATTTATTATACTTATCTTTCATTGGTTGAGTTTCCTCATGATCATGTGCAATCATTTTATTGCAATCCCAATGTTCTACCTAACTTCTTCCTTGAATACTGCAAAATATTTCCCGCTTGGCATCTAGGTTCAATGTATCAAATTTGAATTGTTATGTCAGCTCTGGTATATTTATTAATGTGCTCTAATATTTCTTGGTGACATACTTCTTCTTGGTGACTAACTGTGCTCGATGACTCGGTGACTAACATTGATCGGTAACTATCACTTCTTAACTCAGTGTTGATAATTGTTTGATACTCGGTGTCTTTGATACTCTTCTTTACCGATTGTATGCCTTAGTGTATTCTTCCTTTTACCAATTTTCTTATGAATATCATGACTTTGACAAAACTAATGACATAAAACTATCTTGTAGGAGTATTAATCTTCCCCTTTGGCATTAGCTGGCATTTTGACAAAAACTTCAAAGTCATCAAAATTTTGGACAACTCCTCCTTAGATAATACTTCTTATAACGTAGCTCAGTCAAACATTTCAAAATGTTGTGTAACTCCCCCTATAAACATACTTATATCTCCCTTATACTATATCCATACCTATTATATTATCCCCCTTTTTTGACAAATATGCCAAAAACAAAATTCCTTAGAACTCAGTAGGATAAACTTATACCTTATCAAAAATGTGAGCGTACTTCTTCTATGCAATGGATAGGGATAATTCCCATGCATATTTGAGTGTTTAAAGTATAAAAATTAGAGAAACAACACCAAGTGTCATTCCAATGATGGTGTCCAGTGAACTACCATTGGGGGTGTTGACCAAATCCTTGGCCTTCTTCAAATGCCTTTGCATTGATTCAATTTGGGGAATCAAGTTTGATCTTAGTTATAGAAGTTTCATCCTTCTCTTATTCTCTTCTCATCTTAGTTCTAGATGCATCCCCATCAAGTGTTTAAACCTTGAGTAATAGACTTTTAAATAACTAGGCTCAGTAGTAATATTGTTCAACTGCTCGTTCAATTCGGTCTCAATAGACTCATCTTTCTTCCTTATATCCTTGATAAATTAGGAAATAGAACATATTTTCTGAAATATTGAAATAATATGAGACAATTTAATCTCAATGTCGATAGAGGACTTAGAAAGTGATACCTTATCAACTGTAATGTGTTTTAGTATTGATTCAATCATTTGCACTTCCATCTTCGTCGAATGAACTTTCATCATGTAATTGGTAGTGACTTGGTTTGGATTTTGAACCTATTCCACTAGTCATACTTGACTAATGATATCTTCTATTTCATCAACAGTGGCATCTGGTAAAATTTCCTATAATACATCCTTGACAATTTCCAATACATCAGTCTTCTTCGTCTTTTGAAGTAAATTCTTTTTCATTGTCTTAAGTCTCACCAATTCTGCATACTCAATCATTTCACCAGGACTCATAGTAGATAAGTCAACATTTGGTAATATGATCGGTTGGGTCATATCTACATGTTTCCTCATATTTGATTTCTTCTTCTTTGCTAACATACTTCCACTTGGTGAATTCTTTGGGGAATGTGATGCCTTTAGTGCATCGGATATTTTCGTTGTTGTACTCATTCTAGCTTTCTACTCCTCTTGTTTGTGTTCTTCCTTCTTCTCCTCATATTTCTCCTCTACTTTTTTCTCTTATAGTGTGTTCTCTTTCTGATCATCTTGTTGTTTCTTGGCTTCCTTTTGTTCGCTTTGTTCCTTTGGTTCATCTTTTTTTGGGCTCTTGTGGATGTGCAATCGACTCAATTGGGGGAACTGATTTGGTGTTCAGTGCTGCTAGTTTCTTGGTAGTTGTATCTTTCTCAGTGTCCTTCACTTCCTTAGTTCCCTTTTCCTTCTCTATTTCCTTTTCCTTCTCATTTTCTTTTTCCTTTGGTTGATCGATTGCTTCTTTTTTGGTTTCCTTCTGAGGTTCGGTGGCTTCCTCCTTTATATCCATAGTTGTAACACTATCACCTTGAGTTATGTGATAATCTTGTACTTTTTCTAATACAAGTTGCATGAATGGATCAGTAGTATCCTTATCACTTATATTCATTGGTTCTATATCAGTGTCCTTGGTTGTCATAACATCTTCATCTTTTGATATATCATCTCCTAGATCCTAATTAGTAATATCTTCAATAATAAATTCATTAGTGTCAATTGTCAAATCAATAGGATCATTCTTACCTTGATCATCTTTGACAACTTCATCGGTTATGTTATCCTTTTCTTTCTTATCTTGAGATTAATCTCTTTGATGTTGAATATATCTCTCCATTTGGAATCAATTTCTAACTGTACTAACTAATTTGATAAATGATAGGCTTATCAACATTCCATGTCACATTTCCAACAGATGGAAAGAAGTTCTCAAAATAAAAGTATATGTTGTAACATATAAAAATGGATGAATGATATATTGATTGATATGTTATTAAAATGTAGGATAAGAAAGTGTGTGGGGGAAGAAAAGATGTTCCTTTTAACCTTAAATACACAAAGGAAGGATCCAAATTGATTAACCCCAAAGGAAGGATCAATGCATAAATGAATCAATCGATTGGAATTAAGAATAAAGAAGAAGATCTTAAATTCCGTTTTATAAAAGAGAATGTGTGAAATAGATTTAGGAAGATTAAAAAAATTAATTGAAATGAATTACAGAAAAGTACTAACCTTGAGATGCTACAGATATGAAGAATGCTATTTTTGGGAGTCTGCACTTAGTTTTTGGAAAATCTGCCATTGGATCTAGAATAGAAATGCAGAGATGAACAAAACCCAGAAATCTTATTATGATCTGGCAGAATTCCAATTTTGACCCTCAAGTCAATGTCACCATTGACCCAAAATTTCCAACTCTAACCTAGGGCAGAATCGACCTCTAAAATCTCTGACAAAAAATCTATTTCTGGTTCCTGATAGTTTTCTAAAAAGGGTATCCGAATCTGCACTCCAACTCACTGTTCCAAACCTATCCCTACAATAAAAATGGTTTGTTTGTTTGGGGGAGGGGTTTGCCTTGGTCAAACCCCAATTTTGGAATTAACCTCAAAGTATAATTGAAATCGCAAAAACAAACAAAGTAAATAAACAAATCTACCTTGCATGTATGGAAACCCTTATGGCATATTTGAATCCGTGGATCCACAAGTATGTATGCACCAAATAAATGTAGAATGTAGAATGCAAAATGTAGGATGTCTCAAATCAATTGCTTTTAAATCTTCAACACCAATCTTGAATGGATCTTTGAATAGGAGGAGGCTTGGAGGAATGTAGATGGAGAAATCTTCAACAAGAGGGCTCCATAGAGCTTGAATCCTTCAATGGATACCAATGGATCTCCTTGATGAATTGAATGCTTGAAATTCTTTGAATGCTTGAATGCATGATAGTAGATGTTTGCTTCAATAGATCATGCATAGAATTTGGATGGATGAAATTACTTCTTGCGTCTTGGATTGTTGGTTAGAGAAAATGAGAGGAGAAAGCTTCCTTATATATGAATCTAGGGCACAATCTTCTAGAGAGCCTTACATAAGAGAATTAAATTCCAATTAGACCTATATCCCTAGAAGAGGGCCTATATTAAGTATAATTTCAAGAGTCATCCTTTCGGAACCCAAAATAGCCGACCCGGAAGTGAGAATTAATTCTTTCTGAAGCCCGATATCCAGAAACCCCAAAAAATTGAAATATGGACCTTGGGCCAGAAAAAGGTCAATTCTACCTAGGTCAAGGTCAAGGTTGACCTTGACCCAAAAAGGTTGATTTTGACCCTGAGGTCAAACATCCTAATTTTTAGTTTAAGGTGCCAAAAATAGGCTAGAGGAAAGTGGGAAATAGGGAAGAATAAGGGAAAATCTATATCCAAGTCAGAGACCCATTCAAGGCGCTTGACATGACCCCAAACCACTTAGTCAAAAGGCTAAACCAGTTTATAATGGAAGTGCTTTCATTTTTTGACTATACATTTAGCCCCCACTTTAGAAAGAGTATGGACTCGATGCAAACTCTTGGTAAAGGAGATATTGAAGAAAAGATAATCTTATTAAAATCAAAAGGGACAAAGGAATCCTCAAGCCCCCAAGGACTTAATTCTTTATCAACCCTAAGATCACAATAAGACAGACATCACCAATTAAAGAGAAAGAGAGAGAGGGTGTGATTACCTCACCCACTGAGAAATTATGTCCCATTGTGAACCACACAAGGAAACAATGCAACTAGAAAGATGGAGTTGAACCACCCAGTGAATGTGGCTACTCACTAGTCAACCCATTAGGGAAATCCAGTCTTAAGGACACCTTCCGACCTTAAGGGATCAAAACATTATAAATTGAAACTAGATGGATCAAGAGATCCATATAAATTTAAACTGGAGGGATCAAGAGATCCTATAATGTAAAAACCCATGCTTTAAGGATTAGTCTTTAATCCATAAAGGGAAAATGTTTTAAGTTTGAAAATATTTTGAAAGTGCATGAGTGCAAAAATTGAGTAGAGCGTATGCCCCCACATTAAAGCCATTGCTAATTCTTTAACAAGAGCAATGGATTTAATAGAAACATTCCACTGATTATGTTTCCACTACAAGATGTCCCCAAACGAAGACAAATCAAGGGAAATACCACATAAGAATACAGAGAACACATAAGCAATCTACCTACTGTGGGGTTGGTATGATCATAAGATAATATGTATATATAGATATGATATTATTGCAAATGAATTAACACCACTCCCCAAAGAAAGTAGAACTATAATTACAATGGAGGAAAGAAAACTCAAGAGTTATAAAGAAGAGTCTTTTTGGACCACAACATGGAGACCAAAAAGAATCAGTGTTAGCATGTCACAGATCCAAGCGGACTACACAAGGAAAATTTGTATGAATAATAGCACAAGTCCAAAATAACATGAAACAACATATAGCAGAGTGAAGATACATATAGAGGAATTATACAACAGGTTTGATTCCTTTATCACCTTGCACCGACAATGTAACAAGGGTCGTATAAAAGAATCTAACAAACATTTAATAAATACATTATGGGAGAAGAACAATACAACAAGCAAACACAAAAAGGGCTACCATGAAGGATAAGCCAATCAAAGGCATCACCTACTCTCCCTATCTTGGTTTATATCATTTAGGGAAGGTGAGAAACTCGCAAGAGGGACTATATCCAATACAGTAGGAATAATAGCCAGTTCCAAACAAGGATCATCTTGAGAAACATGAAGTTTGATACTAGGTGTAATTACTAATTGAGTTGAAAGAATATGAGGCAAATCAATATCAAGATAAATGGTCTCATATTCATCACTAGGATCCATAGGATCATCAAGAGTATCCTCCTCATCAAGATTAATTAAAATAGGATCTAAGATGTGAATAGGATCATCATAATCATTCATCTTAATATCATTATGAACATTAACTTCTCCCAACACATCAGGAATAGGTTGGTTAAAAGAAGGTAAATAATTTTGAAGAATAGAGGCACGGGCCCTAGCATTAGCCCTATGCTTCTTATGATGTTCATTAGTAGATTTGTTAGGTTTTTCTTTGTTTGACATGTGTTGAGGACTAGGAGGAATAACAACTAGTTCCTTCATAGGTTCTATAGGAGGATTGGTAGGATTTGCAGTAGACTGAGAAGCGATACTCAGAGGTTGAGTAATAGAGCTAGCAGTAATGGATAAAGGAGGTATAGAAGGAGTGGGAAAAAGACCATAGTTAAGATCTATCTGAGGCATGCTCAACTCAATAATATTGCGATGTTTATAGGATTGATATGAATGAAAAAGGTTATCAGGGCAAGGAGGACATGAATTAGGTAATGAAGGCCAAAATAAATCAAGAGTAGCACAATCTCTAGGCCTATAAGGTTGATACAAACTATGGTTAATCATTTTTACTTCTCCATTATTAATGAACTTAGTACACTTATGAATAGGAGAAGCAACAACATGCATAGCAGTTATCCAAGGTAAACCAAATCTGACTTAAAATTGATCAGAAGTGGGAATGACAATGAAGGTAGTATCTAAAACTTTACCACAAATTTCAATAGGAAAGTTAAGAGAACCAAGAGAGGGATAGAGAAAACCATTACAAGTTTGGATCCATGCATCAAATGTATCATAACAATCATGTTGTATGTTTTTCCTTAAAAGGTTTTCCTTAGTAATGAAATTTATTAAATATGCGGGATCAATAAGACAACCATGTGTAGGTATCTTAGCAATCATAGCATAAATATAAAGGGGACCATTGGGAGCCTTAATAGTCTCATAATCATCAAAGGTGATTGAGAGTTCCCTAGGTCATTTATCCTTTGTTTGTTTCTAAGGTTTAGGTGGAACTTGAAGTTTAAGTGGAGGTGAAGGATCTTGAATAGTAGGTTGAAATGAAACAGCACACTCCACATGATTAACAATGTGATTGAGATCATCCATCTTTGAATCGTAAACAATATCCACAGAAGATGCTTGGGCAATGGTATTAGTATCATGTGTAGGTAAAGGATTTGTATAGATTTGAAGGTTTTTATTAGGAGGAGAGACAGATTTGTTTCCAATACCGTCAAATTTATCAATGGATAAAGCATTAGAATCAATTAATTCTTGAACCTTATGCTTTAAAGAATAAAAAATTTCAATATCATGGCCATTCTGTCGATGGTATTGACAAAAAGCTTTAGGATCAAAGGATTTTGATGCCATCATGGTAGGGAGAAGAGGTCGAATAGGAAGAAAGGTAATCATATTAGCACTTAACAACCTACTCAAAATAGAATGTAAAGATTCAAAGAGAGGATTAAATGTATGATTCATACGGAAAGAAGTGGATGCAGAAGTGGCATTGTTGGATGCAACATCAACTTGATCAACGACCGCATTTGTCTGTTTATTGATCTTGACATAGTTGTTAGGTTTCTGAAACTTATTAGGATTAGGAGAAGCACCACTCTTATCAACTAGAATAGGATCCATTGGAGTGTTTCTCTCAAATTGACTCACTTGTAATTGATAATGATGAATTGTTTCACAAAGTTGTTAAAAAGAGGTAAATTCAGTAAGCAGAATCTTAGCTCTAATATCCTTTTGTAAATTTGAAATAAATGATGACATGTAACTGATTGAATGTTTGAAGATGTTAAGTTGATGATCATGCAAGGCATTAAATTAGTTAATGTATTCTATTGTCATTGATGTCAACTTAATGTAATCTGTATGGTCATGGATATACTGCAAAAGACTTCAAAGAACTAATGACTGCATACACCAACAGAGTGCACACCGACAGTCAGAATAAAGACAAAGTCACAGTAATACCCAATGAGAAAATGTAAAGCATTACTGATGAGAAGAGTTATAGTGTTTTCTGATGAGAAAAACACAGTGTAACCCGACAGACAGAATTTTAGTGTTGCCCAACGAAAAAGACAAGGACGGAGATCCCGATGACAACTGAAGTCACACTAAAAGAACAATTAGTTATCACTGATGACTAACTGAAGTGTTGACTGACAGAACAAAGAGTTTAGAAATGACAAAATGCTTAGCTATCAAGATTTATATATAGAGTTAACAAATACTTATCATTATTTTAATAATCCAGATAAATTCAGAGATAAGTAATTGATTTAAAGCTTCCTTGTCTAGTTGGCAAGAAGATCTCTACGAGATAAGATTGGAGATTTTCTTTAAATATATTGGCAAGAATTGTGGAACACGCCAAGAATCAAGAAAGCACAGAAAAGGTAAAATCATGTCTATAAAGAGACAAACTCAATTCATTATGAAATGAGTGGGGTGAAATAAAGAAGAGGAAAGATGTCTATAAAGGAGAAGAAAGTCTTCATTCAGTCCTGATCAACAAGCTATAGGACAGAGCTATATTCTGTAGACACCAATGAACAGTGAGACAACATCATAGAGAAGAACAATGTAGAGAAAAGGTATACTTGATTATATTGATCAGAGAGGTAATGGACTTACAATAGATCTGAAAATCTACAATTAAGTTGTATGTATGAACAAATCATTAGTGTTTTAGTTTTTAACCGAGCAGGACTTAAAAGTCTTTTACAATTGAGATACATCCCAAGGAGTATCAAAAATTTTGATCATGAAAGTAGCATTGGATATGCCTGATACCTATTAACAGGCCAAGTGAGTGGTTGATCAAGGATGGTAACATTAGATTCCAGATACTAGGTGACAAACTATCTTTTAAATCCTCTAACAAGGTCACACCTAATAGTGTGTTTGTAACCTTTAACAGGGTTGGCTCTTAATAAGGCTCACTTCAGAAGAGTGAAAATTTGGGGTACCGGTCCCAGTGGTTTTTCCCTTAATAGGGTTTCCACATTAAAAATCCATGTGCTATGTGTGTATGATTCATTTCTTTACTATTTTGCATCTCACATAGTTAATTTTGGATTGATCGGTATACTCTATTTATTTACTGTGTTTTAGTAAATGAATGTTTTCTTATCAGTAAACATACAGAAGAAGGTTTATCAAAGCAATCCAAAAAGTAGTAAATTGATATAAGTATTTCAATGCATTCATCTTGTAGGACAGAAGATAACTAGAGGCATAATCTATGGTTATAAGTTTTAAGGGTTGATTTAAGGATTAAATTTTGAGGCCACTGACTCACTCCCCCTCTCAGCTATTACTAACTATTGGTATCAGAGCTTGTGTGCTTAGAAGGAAGGTTTCAAGACCTAAGATAAAGATCACAAGATGAACAGACAAGATGTGCCCAAGTTGAACAAAGATAATTTTTCTTCATGGCAGAGTAGAATAAGACTCCACTTATCAGGTATTGGTAATGATGTTACTCAATATTTAGATATTGAATATGTGTTTCCCACAGGAGCACCAACAGTTGAAAAAATAAGAGAGAAGCGTGAGCACAATTGCATGATGATAGAGCTTTCTTCCTCACTCTCTGATTTTGAATTTGAAGATGTCAAAACCTGCAAAACTACAAAGAAGATGTGGGACAAATTGATGCTTGTACATGGTGGTGACAAGAATGTTCTAAGAGCCAAGGTAGAAAACCTTCAAAGAAAGTTTTATGATCTCAGAATGAAGGAAGGTGAAAAAATCACACAATACAACACAAGAATCAAAGAGGTAGTCAATGCTATCCAAGGATTTGGAGGTGTACTAGAAGAAGATATAGTGGTAAGTAAAATTCTAAGAACCTTACTGCCTACTTATGCTATTAGAGTATCATCCATACAAGAAATGAGAGCAGTAGCAAACAACACTGTTACTCTAGATAGTTTGATTGGAAGACTGGTTTCATTTGAGATGAATAACTTTGATAATAGTTTCTTACCAAACATAGAGTCTGCATTCAAATCTTCTTTGAGAATAAGTAAATCAAGTCAAAAACACACTATGAGAAAAGATAGTGATAGTGAAAGTGAAGAAGAAGATCTTGATGAAATTTAAGCACTTATGGCTAGAAGAATGCAGAGAGGCAAAGGTAAATACAAAGTTAAATTACCACTTGTTTTTTTTAATTATAAAGAGATTGGACACTTTGCTGCAAGATGTACTAACAGAAGAAAAGATGACAAAAGTAATGACAGATCATTTGAGAAGAAATCTGACAGAGGTGATTACAGAAGCTACCGACAATCAGAAAGAAGAGATACCCGAGACTATAAGGACAAAGGAAAGAAGGCCAATTACCTAGGTAAATGAAAAGATGAGAATATTTACACTGAATCTAATATAGACATCGAGATGGTGTTTGTGTTAGTAAAAGATGATTTAGATGATGATGAAGAAAGGTATGTAGAAATTGCACTCATATCTAAGGTTAGTAAAAATGATGTTTGGATCATAGATAGTGGTTGCACTCACCACATGACCGGTGACAAGAAAAATTTTGAGACTTTTGAATACTATAATGGTGGATCAGTAAGAATGGGTAATGATACACCTTATCTAGTTGAAGGTAGAGGAACCATAATGTTGAATAACCAGATAAAATGTGAAAATGCTTATTGGGTAAATGGATTGAATTATAATCTATTGAGTGTTTCTCAGTTAAATAATTCAGGTGACATAGTAGCATTTGAAAAAAAGAAGGCAAAGATCTTCAATAAATTGAGAAATCTGATTGGTACCGGTGAGCAGACAAAAGGTAACTTATTCTATCTAAATGATACTAACACCACTTGTTTGATTGCTACAAATGAAGACATATGGTTATGGCACAAAAGATTGTGTCATGTGAACTTTGACAACATGATAAATATTAGCAAAAAGAGAAATGTCAGAGGCTTAGCGACGATGACTAAGCCCGACAACATCATGTGTAAGAATTGTCAAAAAGGTAAGATGACAAAGTCTAGTTTCAAAAGAAAAACCCATACATCTGATGCAATTCTAGAATTAGTCCATACTGATTTATGTGGACCCAATAGGACAAAGATTTATTATGGAGATGGATATTTTATTCTTTTTTTTTATGACTTTTCTAGAATGATGATAGTTATGTTTCTAAAAGATAATTTTGAAGCATTCAAGATGTTTAAATGGTACAAATAAATGGTTGAGAAGCAAAGTGGTAAGGAGTTAAAATTCTTAAGATCATATAGAGGAGGGGAATTTATTTTAGATGAATTCACTAACTTTTGCAATGAGAATGGAATAAAAAGATAGGTCTTTGCACCAAGAACACCACAGAAAAATGGAATTTCTAAAAGAAGGAATAGATCCATAGTTGATTGTGCAAGGACACTGATGATAGAGAAAGGGATCACCCAAATCTTCTGGAGGGAAGCTGTCAGTACTATTTTTTATACACTGAACATAGTACAAATGAAGAAAGACACCAAGAAGACACCTTATGAGCTTTGGTATGGTCACAGACCCAATGTAAGTTACTTCAAAAATTTTGGTAGTCAATATTATATCTTAAAAGATGATAGAAATGGAAAACTTGACTCCAAGAGTGATAAAGGAATATTTCTAGGGTATTCCACCAAAAGAAAGGCTTATAAATGTCTCAATAAAGCCTCTAACAAAATTGTTGAAAGTGAAAATGTAAAGATAGATGAATTTGCAGAGAAGAATGAAAAGGAAAGCACTAAAGAACCAGAGGACTACATTAGGTTTTATTACAATGAGGAACCTAAAACTCTACCCGACCCACAATGTAGAGCTCCCAAGCAATAGATCATTGCACCCAACCATCAGGCTGCAAATATTGACGATTAGGATATTGCTCAAAATGATGAACCAAATGATGGAGAACAGAATGAAGGACAAAATGATGATGATAGACAAAGGATTGAACCTATACTTAAAAGATATGTCAAAAAGAACCATCCACAGGACCAAATCACAGGAGATAAGAAGGCTGGTATGAGAACCAGAAGTAAGTCTCTAAACACAAGATGTCTTATTTGTGATTATGAGCCCAAATATGTCAATTTTGCAATTGATAATGATGAATGGATAAGTGCTATGAATGAGGAAATTGAACAGATAGAGAAAAAAAAGACATGGACAATTGTACCAAGACCAGATGACAAGAATATCATCGGTACAAAATGGATATTCAGGAATAAGCTGAATGAGAATGGAGAAGTCACCAGAAACAAAGCAAGACTAGTATGCAAGAGGTATGCACAAGAAGGGATTGACTATGGAGAGACCTTTGCACCCATTGCTAGGATAGAAGGAGTGAGAATATTACTTTCTTATGCTGCATATAAAGGCTTCAAGGTATACAAAATGGATGTCAAGTCTGCATTCCTGAATGGAATACTTGAGGAAGAGATATACATTGAGAAACCAGAAGGGTTTGTTGATCCAAAAAAGAGGAACATGGTATGTAGACTTCACAAAGCCTTGTATGGATTGAAACAAGCACCCTGAGCCTGGTATGAAAGACTTCATTCATATCTCATAAGTATTGGATTTGTAAGGACTAGTGAAAACAGTAATTTTTACTTGAAGGAAGATACTGATGCTAACATTTTGATTGCTGAAATATTTTTTGATGACATCATATTTGGAGGCAATGATATGCTATGCAAATAATTTTCTAATGAGATGAGAAAAGAATTTGAGATGTCTATGTTTGGAGAGATCAAGTTCTTTCTTGATCTACAGATCTTGCAACAAGATGAAGGTATTTTCATTACATCAAGGAAGTAATGAAAATATTCAAGATGGAAGAGTCCAAACTAGTTGGAACACCGATGGCAACTGGATGTAAACTAACAAAGGAGGACAAGTCATCAAAGGTAAATCAAACTTTATACAGTTCAATGATTGGAAAACTCATGTATGTTGTACATACTAGACCAGATATTGCACATGCAGTAGGGATAGTTGCTATATTTTCTACTAATCCCAGAGAATCACATATGACTGCTGTAAAAAGAATCCTAAGATATCTGAAGAATACTGAAGAATATGGCTTATGGTATAGACGAGAAGGAAAATTTGAACTTAAGGTTTTTACCAATGCTGATTGGGCTGGAAATATTGATGACATGAAGAGAACAACTGGAGGATCATTCTTTATGGGTGACAGACTTGTCACATGGATCAGCAAGAAGCAATGATGCATCTCTCAATCTACTGCAAAAGCAAAGTATTTTGTTGCTGCTGAAAATTTCTCAAACATTGCATGGATCAAATAGTTACTAGAAGGTATGCATATGCAAATTCTTGAACCAGTAATTATATATTGTGACAATACCAGTGCAATAAACATTTCCAAGAATCTAGTCATGCATGCTAAAACAAAGCATATTGCCATCAAGTATCATTATTTGAGAGAACAAGTTTAGGCAAAGGAGGTGATACTTGAGTATGTGCAATCTAAGGAACAACTAGCAGATATCTTCACCAAGCCACTTCTCAAGGATGCATTTGAGTACTTGAGGAAAAGAATTGGGTCAGACCCTTGTCTATTGGTCATTAAGATGACTACGAGGCTGCATGAGCCTGTATATTATCATAATATCATTCATGTTGATGCAAGAAGAGAGATGGACTTCAAAGAAACATCTATACACAATAAGGTATTTATCTACTCTGAGCAATAGAGTTATTACCGATGGAATGGGAAATTCAAGGAATATATTATGGATAGAAGGGATCCATTTGACATCACTGTCAAAAGTTTGTTTGGAAAAACTATTTTGTTTGGTATTAATGTCAAAGGGAGAGAAATATCTCATTATCATACTAATAAAGGGAGAGATTTTATCCATTATCACCTCAGGGAGAGATCGTAGTTATCACAGTATCCAAAGAGAAAAAAAATAATCAGAAAGGGAGAGTACATACAAAGGAAGAAAATTGTTGACAAGAGACATCAAAGAAAGGAGAACAATCAAAGGGAGAGAATTTGACACAAGAGGAGAACACATCACATCAGAGAAAGAAAGATATTACATCTATCCAATGAAGGTATTGAAGATAGAAAGAAAGCTGCAAGAATCAAATCAAATCTATTTGCACTTACCGAAAGTCAGACATTTGTAATAGTTACATTAGGAAATCTTGATGAAACTGTATATTTTATATTGTATTAGTAATAGTATAGTATGATAATGTATTATGTTGCCATCAATGCCAAAGGGAGAGATTGATGAAATGTAACTAATTGAATGTTTGAAGATGTTAAGTTGATTATCATGCAATGCATTAAATCAGTTGATGTATTATATTGTCATTGATGTCAACTTAATGTAATCTATATGGTCATGGATATACTACAAAAGACTTCAAAGAACCGATGAATCAAGGCTATGCTTTTAGTAATGCATGTAAGTCAAGTATTCAAAAAGTGACTACATACACCGACGGAGTGCACATTGACTATCAGAATAAAGACAAAGTCATAGTAATACCCGACGAGCAAATGCACAACATTACCGATGAGCAGAGTTACAGTGTTGCTTGATGAGAAAAACATAGTGTAACTTGAGGGATAGAATTTTATTGTTGCCTGACAAAAAAGACAAGGATGGAGATCCTGATGACAACTGAAGTCACACCGACGGAATAGTCAGTTATCACCGATGACTAATTAAAGTGTTGACCGACAGAATAGAGATTTCAAAAATGACAAAATGCTTAGCTGTCAAGAGCTATATATAGAGTTAACGAATACTTATCATTTTTTTAATCATCCAGATAAAGCCAAAGATAAGTAATTGATTTAAAGTTTCATTGTCCAGTTGGCAAGAAGATCTCTACGAGAGAAGACTAGAGATTTGCTTTAAATATATTGGCAAGAATTATGGAATGCCAAGAATTAAGAAAGCCAATAAAAGGTAAAATAATTTCTATAAAGAGACAAAATGAATTCATTATGAAATGAGTGGGGTGAAATAGAGAAGAGGAAAGATGCTAAAAAAAATCTAAAGGAGAAGAAAGTCTTCATTTAGTCTTGATCGACAAGCTAGAGGAAAGAGCTAGATTTTGCAGACACCGACAAACAGTGAGACAACATCACAGAGCAGAACAGTGTGGAGCAAAGGTATACTTGATTATATTGATTAGAGAGGTAATGGACTTACAATAGATCTAAAAATCTACAATTAAGTTATATGTATGAATAGATCATTAATGTTTTAGTTTAACCATTGAAGCATCAAGTCTCTTAACTGAGCAGGACTTAAAAGTATTTTACAATTGAGATACATCTCAAGGAGTATCAAAAAGTTTGATCATGAAATTAGCATTGGATATGCCCGACACCTATTAATAGGCCAAGTGAGTGTTTGATCAAGGAAGGTAGCATTAGATTCCAGATACTAGGTGAAAAACTATCTTTTAAATCCTCTAACAAGGTCACACCTAACAGTGTGTTTGTAACCTTTAACAAGGTTGGCTCTTAACAGGGCCCACTTCAGAAAAGTGAATATTTGAGGTACCGGTCCCAGTGGTTTTTCCCTTAACAGGGTTTCCACATTAAAAATCCATGTGTTATGTGTGTATGATTCATTTCTTTACTGTTTTGCATCTCAGATAGTTAATTCTGGATTGATCGGTATACTATGTTTATTTATTATGTTTTGGTAAAAGAATGATTGCTTATCGGTAAACATATAGAAGAAGTTTTATCAAAGAAATTTGACAAGTAGTAAATTGATATAAGTATTTCAAGGCATTCATCTTGTAGGACAAAAGATAAAAGAGGCATAATTTGTGGTTATAAGTTTTAAGGGTTGATTTAAGGATTAAATTTTGAGGCCACTGATTCACCCCCCCCCCCNNNNCCCCTCTCAGTTATTACTAACAATAAACATATGTTGAATATCAATATCAAGAACATGATAAGAAATTTGAGCATACAAATGCTTAAATCTACCAATAAAATTAGTCAATTTTTCCTTAATTTTTTGTTTACAATGCATTAAATCAATTAAGGAAACTTGCGGACCAATGTTATTTTGAAATTGTTGGATAATGGTACTAGCAATTTTAGGGAAAGAATCGATAGAATAAGGAGGTAAAGAACAATACCTTTGCAAATCCTTATCATGAAAAGTTCTAGAAAACAACTTAGGTAAAATCATATGGTCATGAGCATAATCACTACAAAGGATTTGAAATGTTTTAACATGAGTAAAAAGATCTCCTTTACCATTGTAATTCTAAAGATGAGGCATATCGGCATGCTGAGGGACAGTAGCATGAATAATGTCTAATGATAAAGGACTACCCATATCACATGTAGGAATGATAAACTTGGATTGGGTTAAAGATGCAAGTTGTTGTTGTAAAGATGACACAGTTTGAGCTAAACTAATGATTATGGAATCATTAGAATAAATAGGTGGCATAGAAATATTAGGAACACTAGAAAAAGTGTAAGAAGCAGGAGGAATGGAAGACACAACCGGTGGAACACTTGGAACCACAGTTGGAAGGGGATTGGAATAAGTAAAAGGCACACTATGAAATGAAGGTTGTGAGGTAGGTAGAGATTGATCGCTCATTACAAAGGCTCAAAAACTAGGCATAATTCTTTAACTCAGGGATTGGACATCCAACTAAGCACTTCGCCCTCTTTATAAGAAACTCATTTAATATGTCAAACCCAGGGACGTGTTACTTGAAATGGGCTAGAAATATATATGCACCAAGCACTTTCTTAACCAATCACTCTATAATCATTGTAGGAAACAAATGATGGAAAGAAACTATTCTATGGTTGCAGCAAGTAAATGCTTTTGAACGGAAACTATACTACTGCTGCATGAAATGAATACTTGAAAAGAAGTTAAGCTATTGCTGTGAAAGAAAATACTTGAAAGTAAATGATGGAAGTGAATGTTGTTAGAAGAATGGAAGAGTGCACAAACTAACTACAATTCCTTAGTTACTCTGTTGTTTGGCTATAGGAAGTGATAGTTATCCTGTGGCTTTGGTTGTAGGAGCTATTCAACATAGGAATTGAAATGATGAAAATGCAGGAAAGTGAACTAAACTAAAATGAATCTATGGATTCATCACCAAGTGGGCCCCCTTGGGTGAGTACCCAAAACACTCAATTACGCAAAATTAATATCAACACTTCATTTTCTCATTAAAATGAATAGCAGAGTACAAAGATTCTCATAAACAGTAAAATGACAGAATTGAACTATACTGCAACTATCTTCTAATAATGCCCTCCTCTCTCACGCAGGAGTAGGGCTTTATTTAAAGGAAACATATAATTGTTAAACTCAACACGCCCTAAGAAAAGGTGGAGCTTTTATTACAAACAACTAACACAAAGGAAAGCTAGAAAGCAGGAAATGGAATCGGTCTAGAAAAGAGGAAAGAACTGCTTGGACAGCAGATCTAACTTCCCACTCTCTCCTAGATTTAATCAGGGAACTTATTGAATTTTCCAATTATTCACTCAATTGTTTCCACCTGGATTAACCGGAAACCTTCTGCTAATGCTACATCGATGTTCCATCTATGTGCGTCTGCTGCAGGACCAAGCAAAGTGTCCAGCGCATGGACGTACTCACCGGATCAAGATGACAGTTGCTAGTTTGATGTGTTGCATTTAAATTGTTAGGATAAAAGAATTCATGGAAAATAATCATTAAAGTACATATGCATTATCTATCACTCAATCAGTTAATTCATCCATAAAACATGATCATGATTCCATAGTAATAAATAGAGCATATTCATCCAGATAAAGCATATTAAGTAAGCATATGTCTGTAGCATAGGTTTAGTGGTTGACTACCACATATTATCATTTTTAAAGCATAAAGTCTTGGAGTAAATAAGAGAAAACATGGAAAAATACCTATCAAAAGTTCTCCTAGGGTATCTAAAGTATGCCATTAAAATGGCCTATCATTTTTCCCCCTATGAAGACTAGTGTCGGTCCTCAATCACTGAGACATTCTAGATCTTTGCAAGTACCTAGAGGTCTCCTTCCTATGTATCTCCAATCATGGGGGTTCCCACTCACTAGTAAAATCCATTTGTCCTCTCCATCTTCACGTATCTTCTTAGTTTAGTTGCTCATCTAGTTCATTATCCACACAGCTGTATAGTGGCAATAAAAGAAGAGGAGGCTGAAAGGTAAGTGACAACCATCTCTCAGGTCGTGGCTGACATCCCAGGTGTATGTACCAGTGAGAATGTTGAATTGCATCTTGTAGGTTGATCACACTATGTGGTTCTACCTTTTTGAGTGCCATAGTTAATCTCCCCCATCTCTGCCTTGATCCCTAAGCTACTCTGTCCCCATCTGCTAGTGACAATCTATCAAATGTCACAAAAACTTCTTCATGGCTATCCAGATTTCTTTTTCTAGGTGTAGAATCATGAAACCCATAAACAATTTTGCATCCAATCACAATAAAGTCATCGAGGTGGCCAACTTTCAGGATGAAGAGGCAATGAAATGGACTGTTCAAGTATTTTTTACCTATGTAATTGTTCTCCATAATTAATCTCATTTTGGGTCCAGAAAAGGAGGGTACACAAATGAATATCGCCAATAAAAAGAAGGGGATTCCAATCAGTGTTAGAAGGAACAACATAATTGTGAATATATAACTCGCATAACAAATTATAGACCTAATTAGGTGATGTATTAAATGCGACCACAAATTCCTACGGGGTTCCTATGCCTGAGTTGAGATCCTGAAGGACTCTCATTAACTTAAACAGTAGGAATTGTTTCTTAAGGCATAGGGTATAAACCCTTGGTGGTGGTCTACGCTATATTAAACTCAGAATTATGTTTGTAATTTCATTTATTTTACTCTACAAGAATTCAATTTCTTGTTGTTTCCTCTCAAGTTCCCTTCTCATTTTTGTCTTTTATAACTCCCACATTGATTTGCCTTTTCTAACTCCCACATTGAATTTTGATATTGCATCTCATTAAAATGGTCAACTGAGAGAGCATGAAAAATTACCTCTTCTGGCTTCATGTGTGGGACCGGCTTGGCTGCTTGTTGGCCTTCCTTTTTCTATTCACAAACTGGCACGTCAACTGAAACAAGGGCCTTTTCCCTATGATTTTTGTCTTGCTGAGAAGAAGATTCTTTTTTGGCCTCCTTGAGTTTTGTTGCCTCTAGAATTATACACTCTTCTTCTTTACCCACATCAGCGGCTGCAAGATCCTCCTCCATCATAACCTAGTATTCTGCAAATGGACTACTTGTTTGTGACTATTCTTGTGAAGGCTCCTTAGAGGAGACCTTAGGAGAAGAGTAAACCATAAAAAGGGAATCCTTGTTTGTTTTTGTAGTGTTCAAATGAACACTTCTTCGTAATGAAGTATCAACAGAAGCTATAGGATGCTTTTGTGAAGTTTTTCTTCTCTTGACAGATGTGGCTATAGGAGAAACAGTAGAAATAGGAATATCTTGACTCATATATTCTACCATCTTGGTCTTACCTTTATCTTTTTTATCTTTTTTCTCAGCTTTTGGGGTTTGAGGAACTGTGGGAACCTCCGTTTCTCCACTCCCTGGGGTAGGGTTTGGATGGTCGGATGCTACATTCTCCACATCAATTCCCAAAGGAGAAGGATTCCTAAAAAGTTCTTCTAGGTCAACAAATTCCTCATCCTCATCAAGGTTATTCCCTTGTTGTTCTTGAATTTTTGGTTCGTGGCCCTTCTCCATGCAAATTAACATGAGGCACTACAATAAATTTATCTCAGGACATGGGAGAGACATCCCATAGTGACCTTTTCACTAAGAGCTTGATTAAACTGTGGTGGGTCACTACATTCTATCGCCCCTTTCGTACCTCTTCAACACTTAAATTTAAAAGGGCATAAAGAAAATTGGGGACATGTGCCAAATGGCCATGTCATAAGTGACTCAATAATTTGAAGTGTATTGCATGTAGAAAGGAAAAACATCCCTCATAGGTAATGTACCTGATAATATGCACTGCCAACTAAGGATACTCTCTTGGAAGAGATAACCTCTTAACACCGTGTTTACTATAATCTACTGGAATACTTGTTGGTAAAGAAAATTCCTCTCTAGCTGTGCATGCATCGTGCTCATGCGAAAATGCTTCTCCCATGGAAGGAAGTCTAGAGACTTTGGCAATTCTTTCTTCAGAAGTTTCTACTTGCAGCCCTTTGATATATGCAACACCATTGTTGTAAGTCCTCAATAATTCTAGTGTCATATCTTCATCATGACCATTCAACCTCACAAAGTACTTCAGCCACCCAACTCTGTTAAAAACCTTAACACTGGCCTGGTCCTGTAACAATTACAAGTGGTTAGTTGGTTCATTTCGTATAGGAGAACCACCCATCCTGTTGTTTGAAAACTTCAACAATTTCTGAAAAACTCTCTTATTCCACTACTACTATTAATTTGGTTTGCTGAAATGTCACTGTTGTGACCAAAATTTGAAGAAAGCTTTCTAGTTTTCAGGGTAACGTAGACAAGACACAAAAGAAATAGTGTTGTAAATATAATCTAGGATTTTGAATTTAAAAGACAGGGCTGATTTTGAAATATTACACGCAAGGGTTGTCAAATCATCATTTTTGACATGACGACATAGTACAATTCTTGTTGCAAAATATTAATGACAAAGAAGGGCAATCATGACAGCAGATTTTAAACTAATGGAATATTTGAGCTGATGTAAATTGTGGGAGAAGTCATTTATTACACACAAAACCTATTTACTACCCCCTACAAAAAAGGTGACAAGTGTCCACACTTGTGTGGTGCAAGAGTATGGAAAAATCATGGATGAAACACTACATTAATTACAATGTATCATAATGACACTAAATGAAGAAAAAACTTTTTGAAACAATAAAGTAATGCATCCCTTGGAATATTATACCATTAAATGCCCAAATCTGGAAAGATTTGATGATGTGGGCAGAGCAAAAATTCAACCTGGCACAATAATGAGGTAATGTGAATGTGATGATGGCAGAAAAAGGTGATGAAAAAGTTGATGGGATGATGTTTTTATTACAAGCGATTTTCATGGGAAAAAATTTTTATTATGACTGCATGTGGAAAAATGTCAAAGAGACAACTGAAGAAAATAATTACTCTAGTTGGCTACAGGAAGGCCCTCAGCAGGAAGAGGTCCTTCGACTGCAAGAAAGTCTTCAGCTGGAGGAGGTTCTTTGGCAGTAGGAAATTCTTCGGCTAGAGGAGGAGGTTCTTCAGCTGTAGGAGGTCCTTCGGCTCTAGGAGGTTTAGCAAGGGTAGGAGAAATCTCAAACTACCGTAGGAAATTGGTCTTTGTCTCAAGTTTATGGTACAGGAGAAGCCTATGACCATTCTCTAGTAACTTGAAATGTATAGGGTTGATGGTGGATAACTCAACTGCTCCATTAGCATAAACATGTATAATCTCATAAGGTCCAAGCCAACATGTTGTAAGCTTACCTTGGGTTTCTTGGAATCTGGAGTCATACAAAAGAGCCCAGTCGCCAGGAGCAAACTGTTTGGTAAGGATATGAGAATCCTGCCACTTTTCCTGCTATATCTGAACCAATTCAGTGTGCTATAGGGCATCTTTCCTTATCTCATGCAGCTGGTTAAGTTGTAAGATCCTATCACATTATGCTTCGGTAAGATCAATGTTGAGCTGTAATGTCATACCTAAAGTTTTATGTTCAAACTCAATCAGCATCACAACGAGTTTTCCATATACCAACTCAAAAGGAATAAACCCTGTTGTTGTTTTCCATGTAGTGTGATAGGCCCATACTGCTTCTTGGAGGAAACTACTCCAATGTTTCTTGTTTAACTGTACTATCTTGGTGAGGATTGCTTCTATCTCCCTGTTGGTGATTTTTGCCTAACCATTCGCCTGTGGATGATAGAGGCTAGATTTTTGGTGGTGAATATTATACTCGTTCATTAGAGCAATAATCAACATAGAGGTAACTTGAGCTCCTTGATCAGTAACTAACTCTCTAGGTACACCATAGCACATGAATATCTCCTCATATAGAAACTATGTGACCTTGTTATCCTTGGCATGCTTCATGGCTCTAACTTCTACCCACTTGGTCACATAATCAGTACTTACAAGGATGTACGAATTGTCATTTGATGCAGGGCTGATGGGACCAAAAAAATCAATTCCCCATTTATCAAATGCAGTCACCACTACTTGAGGAAAGAGTGGTATTTCATCAGATTTAGTAGGTTGCCCCATCCTCTGACATCGATCACACTTCCTAGTGTAATTGGTTGCATCCTTCTAGAGGGATGGCCAGTAGTAACCAGTGTTAAGTACCTTCATGGTTGTCCTTTTGGCAGCAAAATTTCCTCCACAGGGCTCATCATGACAAACCCGTAGGATGTTATAAGTTTCATCCTCTCAAAAACACCTTCACAATATTTGGTTAGGGCCAGTATAGAACAAACAATCAGTAATCCATGAAAATTTGAAAGTTTCTCTATTAACTTAACCCTTTTTCTTTAGGGGAGAAGTGTGGAGGTACCTTTTGGGAAACCAGATAGTTAGCAATATCAGTGTACTAGGGAGCTTGAGCGGCAATGGACAATAGGTGGTCGTTAGGGAAACTATCATCAATGGCCATATTCATTCTACAGGCGTGAGAGAAAATGGACCACCACATTTGATCTGTCTAGCTTATCTATGATGCTAATGTCAAACTCCTGTAGCAGCAACAGCCACCTAGCTAACCTCCCTGTGATTGCAGGTTTGTTAGCTAGGTATTTAATAGCTGCATGATGTGTATGTATGAAGATTTGATAAGCAATCACATAGTGGTGGAATTTTTTCAGAGTATAGATAACAACCAATAGCTCCTTTTCAGTGACTGTATAATTCAACTCAGCACCTTGCAAATTTTTGCTAATGAAATAAATAGCATGTTCTAGAGTACCTTCCTTTTGTCCAAGAACTGCTCCAATGGCATGATCAGAGGCATATGTATGTATGTGGAATGGGAGGGTCCAATTAAGACCTTGCAAAATAGGTGCCTGAGTCAGAACATAATTCAGCTGTAAGAAGGCTTCATCATAGTCTAATGTCCAGATAAAGTCAGAATCTTTAGTGAGCAGTGAATACATAGGACTGGCCATCTTTCTAAATTCCTTTATGAATCTTCTATAATACCCAACATGACCAAGAAATCTTCTGACATCTTTCTATTTGGCTAGGCTAGGTAGATTCATAATGACTTCAATTTTGGTTGGGTCTACTTGAATGCCAAGAGCATATATATAGTGACCAAGCACTACTCCTTCCTGCATCATCATAAAACACTTCTCGATGTTTAGAAATAGGTTGTGTTCTTCGCACCTAGTGAGGAATTTTTCTAGATTTTCCAACGCTTCCTCATAAGATTTTCCATAAGTTGTAAAGTTGTCCATGTAGGTCTCCATACAGTCATGGGAAATGTCAACAAAAATGTTGATAATTGCTCGCTGAAAAGTAGTAGGAGTGTTGGAGAGGCCAAATGGTAGAACTGAATAAGAAAAATTCTCCCATGGATAGGTGAATGTGGTCTTTTCCTGATCCTTTGGGAGAATCTAGATTTGATTATATCCATTGTACCCATCCAAGAAATAAAAGTACTTCTTTCCTGCTAGAGAGTCTAGAACATGGTCAATGAATGGAAGAGGGAAATGGTCCTTTTTAGTGGCATTATTAAGCTCTCTATAATCCACGCAAACTCTCCACTTGCCACTTTTCTTAGGAACTATTACTAGTGAGGAAACCCAGTGGCTGTCTGATATAGGGTATATGAAACCAGCTTTAAGCAGTTTTTGGAGTTTGGCTTTAACTATCTCACGAAGGGCAGAGTTGACATGCCTTTGAAATTGCCTTACTTGGGGTTTATCTTCCTTTAGATAGATCCTATGAGTGTATAACTTTGGGTCGAGACCTTTTATATCAGCATAATCCCAGGAAAAAGTTGTAATATGGCTCTTCAATAACTTGGTCAACGATGTTTGTTGTTGAGGAGTAAGTTTTCTATTAATTTTCAAGCAGCTGTCAGGGGAAACTTCTAGTTTCTTAGTGAGCTCAACCATAGATGCATATGTCAATGAGGGCACTTGGACCTTGTAGGGAAACATTTGGTGATAGAGCTGACTGGATGCAGGGGAAGATAATTGGTAATTAGTGTACAATGGCTGCAGGGAGTGGTTTTGGAAGGAACTATCCAAAGGGTCTAAGTTTGATCCATACTGGTTATGCATGATGTTGGTGATTACTTTATCTTCCTCCTGAAGCTGCAGGAAGCGATCCCTTTTTAACATCATTAATAAGGAGACTAAATTAATAATGTCAGCTGCCTCTCCTACATCTGGCCATATGGGAGAGGCTAATTCTATCTGAGGGTTGAGCAGGAGGATACAAGGCCAAGGTTTTGGTGTGATGACCATTAGAAATGGTCATATCTCCTAACTGACAACCGATATAGGCATCAGCAGTAGCCAACCAAGAACATCCTAGAATAATTGGATACCCTCCTAGGGTAGCTTTTGGTGAGAGGATCATGAAATCATCTAGGTAGGACCAAGACTCAATTTTAACCACAATGTCCTCCACCATCCCATCAGGGTTTATAGTCAAAATGTCTACGAACTGCAAGATAGTAGGTGTATTTCAGAGTTGGTGATACCAAGGCATTGCATGATATCCTTGGTCATGACATTAATGGCAGCTCCAAGATCAATCAAGGCATTTTTATAGTAGTCCCATTAATAATGACCTCAACAAAAGGGTTGTCAAGGTCATAATATTTTGGGATGGTAAGCTTCCCTAACATGATGTCCGCAAGTTTTCCCAGGACATGGACAGTCTGGGGATCCTTCTTCTTATGGCCAGGCTTTTTAAAGAAAGCTTCCTTGATGGCTTTTCCATAGGTGGGAACATCTTTGATTTCCTGGAAAAGGGGAATTTGGATGTTGATATTCTTTAGTTGGTCAAGGATATTAAAAGCTGCTTCATCAATGGTTTTTGAATTGCTATGCTGCAACCTTTGTAGAAAAGGGGGAATGGTATGCTGATTGGTTTTAGCTGGTAGTGTAGGGGCTACTAGAGTAGACAAATCGTCAGGTTAATTGGGCTCCTTAGAAGGCATTTAAGTGATTATAGGAGGCTCAGGTGCAAGTAGAGTGGTACCGAACTGTAAGTGAATATCATCAAGGTTGATGGCATAAGTAGGATATTGCATGGGATACTGCGACGGGTCTATAGAATACACATTTTACTGAGGCATAGGAGGTCAATTTTTGGGGTTTGGCTATGGCTGTGTAGGTAGTTGAGTAGGCTTAGGAGGTGGGTTAATGGCTATAGGAGGCAGAAAAAGATCTTGTTGTTGTGGAGGCTGCATAGGTGGTGGAAAAAGTCCTTGTGGTTGATTTGGCCATTGTTGGCTGCCCCGCCACTGTGGGTTTTGCTACCAATTACCTTGTGGTGGCTGCCACACCCCTTGAGGTTCTTTCCAACCTCCTTGAGGGTTTGGCCACTGTAGATTGGGGTAATTTTTCCACTGATTCTGGGATTTGTTATAGGGAGGATTTTGATAATTCATGGGGGGTTTCCATTGATTATTATAAAAAGGACCACTAAATGTTAGAGGGTCTTGAGGCATACCTTGTCTCTACACCCATGGTCATCAGTGAGAAATCAATAACAACTTCTTGTCCATTGGTTCAATTGGTCTGTAATCAGTTGGCATTTGTGTAGTCTCCATGTTAGCAACCAGTTTGCATCTACAGTCTCTCTTCTTCTGTCTACAATATGGGCAGAACTCCTCTAGCATGGCCTCTGCTTCCTCATGTTTCTTCTTAGTCTGCATGGTGTCCAGCTGAGTGGCCATGTTTTTAATGATATCTTTCTTGAAATCGGACAAGAGATTGGTTATCTTTGTCCATGAAGCACCAACACCATTGGACTTTCCCAAGGTGGACCTATATCCCATTCCTTTCTTAATAGCAGCTCTGGAGTACTTAAGGAAGATCTTTTAGATATAATCCCATGATGCTTGGATGATATCTCCTCCATCCATCAGGTCTAGTGCCTCTATGCATCCATCATGAATGCCTCACAAAAAGAGAAACTTCTAAGATTCTTCATTAATCTCATCCTGGGTATTCTTTTGCAAATTGAACATGAACCTTGAGACATAATCCTCAAGACTCTCATCCTCCTTCTGTGTCATCTTAAAGATGTCATCCCCTCACATATAATTTCCTTGACAGTACTCCTTGTACTTCAACAATAAAGAAACCTTCATTTCATCCCAATTGTGGATGACATCCTATCCTAAACCCATAAACCATCATAATGCAGCCTCTTTAAGTGTTGCAGGAAAAAGATTAAGCCTCTGGGTATCAGTGGTGTAGTCATAGCTCCTACAAAAGATATCAAACTCAAAGATAAAGGTATCTAGGTCCTCTGTGACAAGGCCGTAAAATTTTGGAAGAGTAGAAGAGGGAATATTCTTAAGGTTGTTATTATCATGCTGGTCAGAGATGGGAAAAGGAAATGTAGTAGGATTGGCCATCCTTCGTGGCCGTTGAGGTGGATTTTGAGGTGGGTTTTGAGGTTGATAGATGACTAACTACCAAGGATTTTCTTCTATAGGATTCTGGAATCCTATGTTGGCAAAGGCTTCAGCAAATAGATTGGCTTCTGGTTGATCCTAGAAGTATCCATGGAAGTTACCCTTAGAAGATGAGGATGATGAAGGGGCTTTAGAAAGCTCAAAAATAGCGTCAATGAACTGGTTTCTTCTTCAAATATGTTACTGGATTGATTTGGTAAGTACCTTCCTTGGGTGTCCCTTCGTCTATTATGCATGCAGATAATACGAAATGATATGAATAGAGATTTTTTCTTTTCAAGATGAGGCTTAATCTACTTAAAGATGGAAATGAAAGCATGAAAGAAAATCCTAGGAATGGTTGAATAAGAACCAGGCTTGGCACCATCCCTGGCAATGACGCCAAAAATGATCGCTCGTTACAAAGGCTCAGAAACTAGGCATAGTCCTTTAACTCGGGGATTGGACATACAACTAAGCACTTTGTGCTCTTTATAAGAAACTCATTTAATATGTCAAACCCAAGGACGTGTTACTTGAAATGGGCCAGAAAAATATATGCACCAAGAACTTTCTCAACCAATCACTCTATAATCCCTGCAGGAAATAAATGCTAAAAAGAAACTATTCTATGGCTGCAGGAAGTAAATGCTTTTTATGGGAAACTATACTATTACTGCATGAAATGAATAATTGAAAGGGAGTTAAGCTATTACTGTGAAAGGAAATACTTGAAATTAAATGATGGAAGTGAACACTGCTAGAAGAATGGAAGAGTGTACAAACTAACTACAATGTCTTAGTTACTCTTTTGTTCGGCTACAGGAAGCGATAGCTGTCCTGTGGCTTTGGCTGCAGGAGCTATTAAGCATAGGAATTGAAATGACGGAAATCCAAGTAAGAAAAATAAACTAAAATGAATCTAACTATGGATTCCTTACCAAGTGGGCCCCCTTGGGTGAGTACCCAAAACACTCAATTACACAAAATTAATCTCAACACTTTATTTGCTCATTAAAATGAATAGCAAAGTACAAAGATTCTCATAAATAGTAAAATGACAGAATTGAACTATACTGCAACTATCTTCTAATAATGTCCTCCTCTCTCATGCAAGATCAGGGTTTTATTTAAAGGAAACATCTAACTGCTAAACTCAACATGCCCTAAGAAAAGGTGGAGCTTTTATTACAAACAACTAACAGAAAGGAAAGCTAGAAAGCAGGAAATGGAATCAGTCCAGAAAAGAGGAAAGGACTGCTTGGACAACAGATCTAACTTCCCAATCTCTCCTAGATTTCATCAGGGAACTTATTGTGTTTTCCAAGTCTTTGCTCAATTTTTTCCACCTGGATTAACTGGAAACCTTTCGCTAATGCTATGTTGATGCTCCATTTGTGTGCATCTGCTGCAGGACCGAGTCAAGCGTCCAGCGCATGGATGTACTCACCTGATCAAGATGATGGTTTCTACTTTGATGCACTGCATTTAAAATATTAGGATAAAATCATTCATGGAAAATAATCATTAAATTACATATGTATTATCTATTGCTCAATCAGTCAATTCATCCATAAAACATGATCATGATTCCATAGTAATAAATAGAGCATATTCATCCAGAATAAAGCATATTAAGTAAGAATATGTCCATAGCATAGGTTTAGTGGTTGACTACCACATATTAGCAATTTTAAAGAATAAATTCTTGGAGTAAATAAGAGAAAACATGTTAAAAGACCTATCAAAAGTTCTCCTAGGGTATCTAAAGTATGCCATTAAAATGGCCTATCAGAGATACCAGTGGAACACCCACAGGAATAGATGAAATTGGGTGAGATGTAGTCATTATGGGAGGAGTATAAGTAGGAATTCTAGGTAAATGAATGGAAGAAGGTCCCTCACTAGTGATAGGAGGAGTGAATCCTAGATCTTGAGCCTCTTGAGCTAAGAGTTTAACATTCAAATGCACAAGATGAGTGATACCATGCAAGAGAATAACACCTTGATCACTATGATGAAGGACTTTCTTAAGAGCCTCTATAGCTTGGATGGAATCTTGATTATGGTTTTCTTGAATAAGCCAATTTCGCATTTTATCAAGTTCTGTTTAAAGTTTTTGGACTTGTTCAGGAGGAAATCTTAAAGCATCATCCTCATCATGAGATGAGTGAGAAGAGTTATGCTCCATAGAAGGATTGGAATCATGAGTGGTCAAATTTTCATCCATGATCCTAAGGAAAGGAGAGGAAGACTCTGGATCAAAGGAACCCATAAGTCTAGAGCTTCTTCTAACCAAGATACTATAAGTAGGACTAGAAGTAGTAAAGCTCATACACCAATGCAATGAAAATGAACTAACTTAGGAAACACAAGATTTTGATTTTGAATTTTTGAAATGTATGTGCAAGAACATAAAATAAAGCTAATCTAATATGCATGCAAGATCTAACATAAAAATTTAAATCTAACACCAAAAAGAAAGATTTGTCTATCGCAGGTTCACCAAAATGTAACATATAAAAATTTGGTGTAAGAAATAGGATTTGGTTACATAAATGTAAGATAAGAAAATGTGTGGGGGAAGATAAGATGTTCCTTTTAACCTCAAATACACAAAGGAAGGATCCAAATTGATTAACCCAAAGGAAGGATCAATGCATAAATGAATCAATCAATTGGAATTAAAAATAAAGAAGAAGATCTTAAATTCCATTTTATAAAAGAGAATGTGTGAAATAGATTTAGGAAGATTAAAAACTTTAACTGAAATGAATTGCAGAAAAGTACTAACCTTGAAATGCTACAGATCTGAAGAATACCATTTCTGGGGGTCTACACTCAATTTTTGGAGAATCTACAACCAGATGTGGAATAGAAACGTAGAGACGAACAAAACCCAGAAATCTTTTTTTGATCTGGCACAATTCTGATTTTGACCCTCAAGTCAATGTCACCATTGACCTAGAATTCTTGATTCTGACCTAGGGTGGAATCAACCTCTAAAATCTCTAACAGAAAATATGTTTCTGGATCCTAATAGTTTTCTGAAAAGGGTATCTAAATCTACACTCCAACTCATTGTTCTGAACCTGTCCCTGAAAGAAAAATGGTTTGTTTGTTGGGGGAAGGGGTTTGCCTTGGTCAAACCCCAGTTTTTGAATTAACCTTAAAGTATAATTGAAATTGCATAAAATAAACACAGTAAATACACATATCTACCTTGCATGTATGGAAACCCTTATGGCGGATTCAAATCTGTGGATCCACAATTATGTATGCACCAAATGAATGTAGGATGTCTCAAATCAATTACTTGTAGATCTTCAACACCAATCTTGAATGGATCTTTGAATAGGATGTGGCTTGGAGGAATGTGGATGGAGAAATCTTCAACAAGAGGCCTCCATAGAGCTTGAATCCTTCAATGGCTACCAATGGATCTCCTTGATGAATTGAATGATTGAAAGTCTTTGAATGCTTGAATGCTTGATAGTAGATGCTTGCTTCAATAGATCATGCATAGAATTTGGATGGATGGAATTGCTTCTTGCGTCTTGGATTGTTGGTTAGAGAAAATGAGAGGAGAAAGTTTCCTTATATATGAATCTAGGGCGTAATCTTCTAGAGAGGCCTACATAGGAGAATTAAATTCCAATTAGACCTATATCCCTAGAAGAGGACCTATATTAAATATAATTTCAAGAGTCATTGTTTTGAAACCCAAAACAACTGACCCGGAAGCGGTAATTAATTCTTTCTGAAGCTCGATATCTGAAAACCCCAAAAACTTGAAATCTGGACCTTGGGCTAGAAAAAGGTCAATTCTAACCTAGGTCAAGGTTGAGGTTGACCTTGACCTAAAAAGGTCAATTTTGACCCTGAGGTCAAAAATCCTAATTTGTAATTTAAGGCGCCAAAAAGAGGCTCGAGAAAAGTGGGAAATGGGGCAGAACATGGGAAAAAGCCACATCCAAGTCAGAGAACCATTCAAGGCACTTGACATAACACCAAACCACTTACTCAGAAGGCTAAACCAGTCTATAATGGAAGTGCTTCCATTTTCTGACTATACATATGCATACCAGTAGTGAGCCAAACTTAAAAGTGTTTGTCTTTGCTTTCCTTATAGTGTTCATTTTGTCTTTGAGTTGTTTCAACAATTTCTCACATATATCAATATGCATATCTTTCTTTACAATCTTGTAAGGAAAATCAACAGCTCCATAAGGTACAATGTCCACTCGGGGTGATTGGAATACTCACTAGGACAAGATGTTACATGTAAATTTCAACTCGGGGTCTCAAATAGTAAAAATATTCGTGGACCTCTTCCATCCCATTTGGCTTTGGTTAACTCACTAATATTTTTATTCTCAATCTATCTGATAGCTTTAGGCTTTTTGTCGATTGGATAATCTATTACAATGTGCAACACATCCTTTGTGATCTTCATAGGTTGATCTAGCAACATAAATTGGTCATGTAATCGCCTAAAGACCATCCTTATCCACTTGGTTTTGAATACCCTTGGGATATGCAAGGCATGTGTAAAACCTTTTGACTCTAGATGAACATGATCGCTCTTTAGTTTCTCGTCTACACATAACTTCTGGCAAGATGAATCAAATTATGCTTCATAAATCTCTTCAACTTTACAATGGATGAACGTGTGAATGTCCTCGATCAATAAAGCTCTATCCGAAATGGAAAAAAGTGTATCCATCATGTTTGGATCAGATTCCTTATTAGGCAGTAGTTTATACTTAGGATTCATGAGCTCAACATTCTCAACTACAACTGGATTTTGAGCTTTCGGGGCCATATCTTCTTGTCAAACACATATTTTTTGAACTAGGGTTTGTGTCTATGGCTTGGTTGCACTAATAAAGCTAGGGAAACACCACAAATACCTTAAGTAGATTCAAATGTGCTCAAGATAGTTTAGGATTACCTTCACAATCGCTTGAATTCGCTTGAAGACTCAATTCTACAACTCTATTCACAATGCTCTAAAAAAATGGTAAGTAACAATAATAGATGATGAGGTCTATATATAGCTTTTTCTAGGTTTAGAGTTTCCACTAATAATAATAATAAAAATTAATGCTCCACTGACATACTTTACCGATTATATTTGTCATTTTCTTTCACCAAATGATACAACATTATAGTTCCTTTCACCGAATAAATATGAAACTAAATAGTATGTATCCAAATGCATCTAAGTATGCTCATATGGATCTCTACACATATAATACGAACCAATTTAAGATTTGAAAATTAACTTGCAATTCTTACTCATACCTTATAATTGATTAGGCAGAGTTAGTTGTACCCGATGCAGAGGATGAGGTGCCTTCAACTGTCCCGAATGATGTTCCATCATCCATAGTATTTCTTCTCCATTGCTTATTCATCTGATCTCTCATTTCTTCAACGTTCACTTTTAGTTTCTCAATTGTCTCATCCTCGATAGGAGCTTTTCCTTAGTACCTACAGTCTTTGGCAAGGTGACCTAGCTTGTGACAATGGAAGCATGTCATGTCAGGGTTTCTCCAAGATCTTCTATTGTTCCTTCCAAGTAGCAACATGTAGTTTGAAGTAATATGTCCATACCTTCCACAAACTAAACAATATATCCTTGTATTGTAGTCTCATGGTATACATGTACCCTATCAGTTGCTTGGCATATTCTATCAGTTTTGTACATATTTGTCATTTCTCTTTTGTGATCTACATTCTTTAGATTTGTGACCATACTTTTTATAATTATTACAGTAGTCATCAAACTTTATCTTTCTTGTGTTTCTTAAAGTCTTTAATATTCATTCAAGTGCTTGATGCCCATAATTATTAAATTTAAACAATATCCATCAAAATTAGGTGAACTCGGTGACTTACCCCTTTTGCTTCTGCATACATCTGCAATATGTCCAAGTTTCCCACAGTAGTAGAAACTAGGCTTGTTTGACTTCAGTGGGGCAGAAGTGTCTTGATTGTCAGCTTATTTAGAGGACTCTCCATTCTCATTAGTGCTCTCACTATTGAATCCAAGTTTAGTTTTGTCCATCAGTTGTCTTTGACCTTTAATCTATGCATCCAATGATCTTAGTGGTTCATCATTTCTCTTTATTAACTCATTGGCTTCTTTTTCAGATTTCAGTTCTCTGGCCAATCTTTCAGCTTCACACTTCAGTGCTTGATGCTCAAATTCTTTCCTGGTCAACTCCATATTTGATCTCACTAGTTGATCAGTCATATTATAGTGTACTTGTGTTATCCTCGTGATCTCATTGTCTTTCTCAGCTATTCTTGTCTCAAACCATCGTTTATCTTCTTCACCTAATTTCAATGCATCTTCAAATTCTCCCTTAGAGTAAATTATCTCACTCATTATCAATGCTTGTACTTCTTGATCTATATTTTCTAAGTTTAGTTTCTTGGTGAGTGTCTTGTTCTTTTCCATGATTTTTCAATGGCTAGATCGGCTTCATCACTCAGACTACTTTCAAATGCTATCTCAAGAGTATCAACATGCTCTTATGTGGATTTTCATTCACTGCACAACTACTTTCTCACTTAAAGGACTTTTCTAACTTCCTTTTCAGATCTACAATCACTTCTTGTGCACTCTCCAACTCAAACTCAAGACTATCAATCTTTTTAGATTGCTTGTAACTTTCCATAGTCATGATCTTTACTCTTAGGTGGTTAAACCCTTATCTCAAAAGTCTAGGCTCTAATACCAATTATTGGATTAATCTATGGAAAGGTAAGTGTTGAGAGGGGAGGGGTGAATCGGTACTTTTAAAAACTTCTAACTACTATTATTTACTATTCACCGAACTAATATCATTCATAAAAACATTGAAAAGCATGTAAAGTAAATCAGAAAACCATGACACATAACTCCATGATTTTTGGTCATGCAAATATCCTTTGTTAAAGGAAAAAAATGTGTTGGGGATGACACCCACAATCCTTCACTACTGTAGTATAAAGGTTTCTTGGAGAGCTTTAATGTTAGCTATTTCTAATAGCTTACCCTGTTAGGAGTACAAAAAGACTTATGTAGTCTACCTTGTTAAAGGATTTTACAATCTCCCATTTAAGAGATGTACCTGGTTAGAGGATTTACAAAGTAAGACTTGTTAGGGCCTACCCGTTGAATGAGATTTCTACTCTCCTAACTATACAAAAACTATTACAAAAATGTCTGCAAGTATGCATCAACCATAATTTTGTTCAGACTCTTTATGATTTGTAAGTGCATTACCTCATTCTACACTTGGTAACTTATCTGTTTTTCACCTTACAACTTCTATATTCTAACTCCTTTAGCTTTGTTGCTATAACCGCTTTTGTCTCTACAATTTTCACCATCATCTTATCATTTTTATGTTATATTCCTTTCATTTGATCTTAAGGCAGTTAACCTAATTTAGATCCTTCTTCTTTTGCAATGGAGTTGAAGAAGTGCAAGGTTGGTTACATTCCCAACACATTTATTATACTTATCTTTCATTGGTTGATTTGTCTCGTGATCATGTGCAATCATGTTATTGCAATCCCAATGTTCTACCTAACTTATGCCTTGAATACTGTAAAATCTTTCCCGCTCAGCATCCAAGTTCAATGTTTTAAATTTGAATTGTTATGTCAGCTCTGGTATATTCGGTAATTTTCTTTGATCTTTCTCGGTGACTAATTGTGCTTGGTGACTGAATGACTAACACTGATCGGTAACTATCACTTCTTAACTTGGTGTTGATAAGTTTTTGGTGCTTGGTGTCTTTGATACTCTACTTTACTGATTGTTTGCCTTAGTGTATTCTTCCTTTTATCGATTATCTTATGAATACCATGACTTTGACAAAACTAATGACAACAAACTTTCTTATAGGAGTATCAAGTGCACCAAGATGGTGTGCAAAAAAGGGGATATAAGTGGCCACTTTTTTTTTGAAATTAGGTAAACCTAAACTTGGAAGACAAGTTTGAGAGTCATGCACTAAAAATTAAAAGATGTGAAAAGAACAAGAATTTTAGTACTCTTAATCTTATTTCTAAACTACTAAAGTTTTTTTTAAAAATGGATAATATTAAGAGGGTCAAATCCTATGCACAAAGAAAATTATTCCTAATTTTTTTAGAATAATATAAAATAGTGCTTGGTGTGCGCATCAAAACATTCATAGTTAGATTTAGTATTTTGAAACATCCTTTAGTAGAAAGATACTTAAGAGTGAGCTGGAAGTCTAGTTTTTAAAATTTTTGGTTGAGTACTCTTTTTAATGGTTTTTTGAAATTGGCACATCCTGAAAATCAGACTTCTGTTTATGCGTGAAAAATAACTTGCATCAAAATAATAAAAAATGAAAATTTCTTTTTATTTAAGTGTAAAGAATCAAGTGCACAACAATAATATATAATATTTTTTAAAAAAATTGGTCAAGTAGATAAAAATGTATTAAAAAAATAGTACACATATGTCTCTTAGAACAATGGAGACGCTAGTAAAACAAATTAAACTATAATATGTTAATGTTGTCCAAAAATTTAAAAAAATATATGGTTAAAAATCTCACAAGGCATGTGAATTTATGGTGGTACTTTTATTAATACCCAATTGATGATGTGTAAACCTGATAATGAGAAAGTTGAGGTCAACCAGTTTCAAAGAATAAAACACATGAAAAAATAGGGATATGGAGGGAAATGAAGCTCCCAAACCTCATCCTTATTCTCACTATTGAGGCATTCAGAAAATCATTTTTCATAGCTTTGTCTTCACTTTATAAGCTCGAGCTAAATCTTCATCTGCATGGAGACTTTCTCTATAGGAATGTTGTCGAGATGATTCTATAACTTACAAGCATATTGATTTCCAATTGAGCCTTTGTTTGTGAGTAACATAAATGATACCATGTCTTTGATAAATTCTTCTTCACTTACTAAAATTGCATAAGTGACACCAATAGCATGAACATTGTGAGGTTTATCTTACCACAACTAACCTTTAGGAAGGGATCTATATCATTTCCAGAACCTTTTTGAAAATGATCCATTCTCTTAGAAAGATATCACATCTCCTTTTGATCACATGAAGCTTCCAACCTGACCTATATTGTGTAGCCATAAACTTTTGATTAGATGTTGGTATCTGCATGTAGATGCTTGAACCAATTTGAACCTATAAGAACCACATTGAACTAGTTTGAACCAATTGAACCAATTTGAACTTAGTTCGAAGGGGTTCAATACTCATTATTAATAGAAATAATGTTCATCTAAGAAAGGATTCACATGGAGGAGACCTGAAATTTGAATTTTTAAATTGGGATCCATGGGAGGGCTAAAAGTGTTGTTGGATCACATTGGGTTTTGTGATCATATTTGATGATTTCTTGTGGCGTGTTGGTGTTCTTATTTTTTCTTGGCCGACAAGATGGTGTAGCGAATTGCAATGGATCGAGGCGAGATTTATGGATCTGGAGTGTGTTTGAGGATGAAGATTTGGATCCTTTTTATGCCTTTTTCGACATGTTTTAGATCACATTAAAGATTATATTGTATTTTATTAAATATTTTTAATTTAGGTGTTAAGGTTAATGTCGACCTTGTTAATCTTTTAAAGTTTGATGAAATGTATATAAAGATGCAATCATTTGTAATTTTTAAGGGAGAGAGAAAGAGTGTGTGTGTTTATGAAGATAATTCATGAAGAAGTATGAGTAAAATATATAATTGAGATAGAGATTTGATGTAGTTCATTGGAGCTATATTAGCATAATAGAGATGCTATCAATTAGTTCATAATTTTTGAATTGTTGTCCACAGTGGATTGTAGTCCATTGAGGGTTATAGCTCTCATTGTAATTATTAGGGTTTTTTCCCTCATTTTTATTTGAGTAGTGAGCTCTAGGAAGTGTGCCTAAATGCATGTGCATTCCCCTTTGTAATACTCCTAACATGGTATTGTTCTTTCCCTTAGCCAATTTTCCATGTCAAAATTCTCAGTGTTATGTGTTGATTGGTGTGTTTTGATGTTATATTAATGTATATCATTCAAATATGAGATTAAGGTTAATGATTTGGATAATTTTTTGAGTGTTGGGACACAACTGAATCCCCCCCCCCTTCTCAATTGTGTGTGCTACCTTGTTTCTAGCATTTCTCCCTCTCTTGGATTGTGTAGTAAATGTGATGGACCCCTTATTGGATGATTAGGACACCTAAAAAAATAGAAAAGTAAAGGATATATGGGAATTCTTGAAGGGGTTTGTAATAGGTAAAAGTAAATTAATACAAGTTAATAACATATAGTTGAGAAACACTAAAAAACTAAAAATGCATGGACTAAAGAAAAAATGTGTATCAGAGCCTCAAATGATTATCCTATACTCATAGGAGGCATTTTCACTGATGAAGTAGCTATGAGAATTTCCTATATGGTAAATGATAAGAAATGTTATAGTCATAAAGGAAGGAATTAGAGCTTTCAAACAAGCAAGAATGCAATCTAACAGTCTTTGAGAAAAGGGTTTCAACTAGGAAGAGGAGAAAAAAGTGAAGATGAAGATGTTACATAGTCGAAGTTGATGCAAATTTAGAAGATAATGAAGAAGAACTTGAACAAGATAGATTGTTAAAAGACATAGACATATATACATATTTTATCTATTGTGGTGGACCCCACCTTCGACGATCAGGACTTCTAACAAAATAGAATGGTAGAGGATCTATGGGAAGTTGTGAAGGGGGTTTTAATAGGTAAAAGACAATTAATATAAGTAAATAACATATATAGTTGAGAAAACACTAAAAAACTAAAAATGATTGTACTTATATCTAAACGCATATGTTTAACATATATAGAACAAATGCATACTAGAGCCTTAGATGGTTCTCTTGTAATCCTATCAGGCATCGTTGTTGATGAAGCAGCTATGATCATTTCATGTATGAAAAATGATAACAAATGTTATAGTCATAGGAGAAGTATTCAAATCTTTCAAACGACCAAGAATGTAATCCAAGAGGGGTTGAGAAGAGGCTTTCAATTAAGAACAGGAGATGAAAGTGAAGATAAAAATTTTACATAGTCTAAGTTGATGTAAAATTATAAGATAGTGAAGATGAACTTGAACAAGTTAGATTGTTAAAAGTCATAGACATAGATACTTCTTCCCTCTCCTGAACCTCTACTACATCAGGTGCATTAATCTATTATGTAAATTGCAATTATTTTTGTATATAGAAGAGACAAAAAAGAATTTAAATAAATATGCTTGTACATGTTTAATCATAATACATTTCAAAAAATAAATTTAAATTGTGCTCAATTACCTTTTGGCATTTAGGTGTCTGCGAGGATTTCTTTTTTGTTTCAGTGTTCTTAAAGATGTCATTTGCACACAAGATGTCTTGGGTCCAGGTGGGGTAACCTAAAAGAAAAAAAATTAATATAAGAGATATGAATATATAATATGTAATATAATTCCAAAAAAACCTAAATTTAAATGACTCGCATGGGTTCAATAAATATTGTAAATAAGAGTTGTGAAAAATATGTTACCACAAAGCCTTCTAGGTGAAATTCAATGGCTGAAAGTGTGACATCATCAACTTGGGACATCTGATCCCCTGACAACCCCTATAAAACACCGAATAACTATACATTAGAGGGTTAGTATATTTTATTGATGTTAGCAATAATAGTCCACCAACACAACTGAGAGGGGCGGGTGAATCATTTGTGTGCCAAATAATTCAAATTTAACCTTATAAACCAATTATTCAATGTAAATCTAAACACATCAAAAGAAACATCATAACATAAGAAATTGTTGTCGAGGAAACCGTGTTAAGGGAAAAAACCCTGATGGGAATTAGCACCCACAAATAATGCATTGAAAGTATTGTATCCCTATTAGGAGATCTAGCTCTATTAGGATCTGATTATTACATATAGTTCATAGTCTATGTTAAAGGACAAACCATGTTAGGAGTCAAGAGAAATAAGAGGCTCACTGCCCAGGCTCATTTCCCAAATGAGAAGGTTAAATCCGCCTTCAGGACTCACTGTCCAAAGTATATATAGAGAAGTATACAATAACCAGTGAATTGACTGATAGAAACTTGCTTTGCCTAAAAATTTCCAATGAAGTTCATCATAGTCACTTTCTCTACTCTACATCCTATAGACTTCACAATTACAAGCTTGCAGCTTCCACATCATGTCACTCTATATCTCATCATGAAATAACTCTCCTTTATACAAGTTACAACAAGAAATTAGGTCGGCCTATTAAGCCTTACCCAATGCATAAAAAATTATATAGATCCTTGCTAAGACACACACGATACCTTACATGAGTAAACATCAAATACAAATCATAAATTATACTCCAAGATTTGTAATCCATGCTCGCCATATTCTAAACATGTTACACCACTGTAGTCAGCCACAAATAGATCTTCGCAAGATTATATGTTTTAGTTGATGTCACCAAGAACTCAGTGACCCAAGAACAACATTCTTCAATATGTCTTCTACCATGCCTCAAGCTCTCATATCATAACTCGTGCTCGCATCCAATTTATCCCAAAAACTAAGAGACCAACTCTGTCATAATCCTATGTCACTGTTCTGTAACTTGTCTTTACCAAAACAACTATAACTTATGAAAACATCAATATCAAGACAAGTGACCTTAGATATAAGATCTTTTCTCATTCCTTTATACATTTTCATTCTTGCATGCTCTGAAAGTTTGTACAGTTTTTGTACACTTCTGTCAATCTTGCTTGTACCAGTGATAACCAGTCTGTCTGGGAATTATAAAGTACTCAAATAAAACATATATTGACAACAATGAAAAAACATGAATTTCAACACCTCTAACAGAAATAATTCCAACAATAAAAAATTATTTCAAAATTAAGGTATTATTCTATTTTTTAATATAATAATTTTTTTTACCTCTGCTGTGAAAGCTATATGTGCACATGGAGTGAAATGGATTGTTAGTATATAGAAGCACTGAGAGGGGGGGTGAATCAGTGTAAAAAGATAATAAACCAATTTAGCAAATAATCTAATGATGCTTTTAACCAACTTGAAAGCAATAAAACATGCAAGAGTAACTATGTAGTAGAAGTAAAACAATTTAAGCATAGCACATGACACCACTATTTTTCATGTGGAAACCCTTGTGAGAGGGAGAAAAAAAGGTGGGGGTGACACCCACAATCTCTTCACTGTAGTAAAAAGAGTTTCCCTTTTAGGATCTTATAATACCTTGTTAGGGACTCACCTGGTTAGAAGTGACTAGTACCTTGTTAGAAGTACAATAAGACCTGTTAGAATCTACCTCGGTGCAGGATTTAGAACTCCTTATCAAAATTCAACCTATTAAAGGATTTATAAAAAAGACCTTTTAAATTCCACCATGTTAATGGATTTAACTTGATAACCTATTAGCATTATCCTTGAGAAATGAACTCAAACAATTGATCTGGGAATGGCATTTCTTGCCTGATAGATCCAATCAAATCTCTAAAATATTGGCATAATACTCTACCTCTATCTCTAATCAAAACCACCAAACACATGATCACTAACACTAAATCACATGATTTAGCTTGCCTTTATAATGTTGTTCTTAAGTTGGTTAAGAATTTAAAAACATTTCCCAAGTCGGCACAAAGTGTTGATCTAACTCATGAAAATCAGTGCCAATCATACCTAACATGTCTGCCCAAAATGTAATACAAGTATTAATTAAAAAACATTAACAATTACTTAACCTCCTTGACCATCTGATTATCATGAACCAATCACTAACTCAACCACTTCATGTTGAACACAACACCAAAATACTAACTTTCACAAAATGTTGAGTTAATTGTTGCAGTCATAAATATGAAATTGTCTAGACATAGTGATACTTGAGTAAAAACTACACCTCCCAATGTGCTCGCAAATTCGATGGCTACTCAAAAAAATTTAAGTTATTGTCTCCCTATTAATCAGTCAGAACACTTAGCTGAAATTGCTTCACGTATTCATCATGTTGATTGATATCTACAACCTATTCACCAAATCTAATAGAGTTGTGGAGCTTCCATCAATGAAAAAATCAAACTTTTCTTCTCAACTACAAATACATCATTGTGCCAACAATCTCCCCCTTTGGTATTGATGGCAAGACATAGAGAAAAAGATGTCTCTCTTCGAAAAAAATCTTCTCACCAATCACCAAAAATATATACAGAGCTATAAATGTCTGATATACCTCAAAGAACTGTATACTAATCACTCCCTCAACTTTATTTTCACTAGACCAATCACTCCCCCTTTGACACCAATGATAAAGGTACAAAGCTCAACTTCAAAATGAAAAATATCTTACCAATCACAGCCTCTCAAAAACCTCTCTAAAATTTGATTTTGTTGTATCCAAGGAACTCTCCCATGACTTCTGCAAATATTCCATGGAAATAATTTATCAATGAAGAATAGAAGATAACTCCTCCATAGCTTTAAGTGTACTCACATCAGGTAACCCAAGTGTTACCTCTACATCTTTAACATTTTTTTGCATAACATCAATTGATGGAATCAAATAGGTCTACAACTCCAATAATGTAGTGATCCTTTTGTTTTTTTCTCCTTGCAATTTTTTTAGCTTGTGATTTACAACCTTGAATTGTGATCCATAAGAGGTAGCTAAATGTACAATAGGATCAAAACTAGCAATTAAATATTTAACATCCTGCTGAGCTTCATTCCTCTTTAGCTCCAAATCTTGTGTAAATAATGAAAAGTCAAAAAATTTGGTTAATAATTGTCCAACTTCCTTCAAAGTTTACTTTACCTAATTTACTTGAACTGTAAGTTTTTTATTCTTCTGATGCAATGGTTTCCACCAAATTATTAGTCATCTTTTTATCATAATCCAATTTAGCTCTATTCATAGAAGCTTCGTCCAAGATAGTAACTTTCTTAGTGATAACATCGATCAAAGTATCCATTTGTTCAATCGGTGTAGCATTTGGATCATAGTCAACTTTAGGTACAAGATCTTAAACAATGTCTGTAGCTGACTCAAGTAATTTTTCTTGTTTCTGATCAGCTCTAAGTTTGTCCCTTTTAGCTTTCAACTTTAGTATGTATAATATTTTCATTAATTCACTAGGACTCATTTTTGTAATATCAATAGGTCCTTGTATGACCTCAACATCCTCATCCCTAAGTTCATATTCATCTTCTATTTCCTCAGGAATCTCCATCTCTTTTCTCTTCTTCTTGTAACTTGAACTTCCACTTAGGTCCAATTTCCTTTTTACTGAATGTGGTACTACACTAGCTTCATCTTTCTTTTTAGCATTGCCTATTTGTCCAACTTCATCAGTTTCAATGGATATCACCATCTCTGCAGCTTTATCATTTTTTTCTTCAACTTTACCTTGCATATATGCAACTTCAACAGTAGGATCTTGTTGTGGTGTAACAGAAGATAAATCTCCTATAATGTAGAGACAAATTCATCTACTATCACCTCCTCTTAAGTAGTTTTTACCAGTTCATGTTATTTCAATTTATCCTTCATGATGTCAACTATCTCATCATGGACTGCCTGAGATTCACCAACTAATATTTTGCATACTCTACTTTGTGTTCTGGATCCTGATCTTATTGCCTCAATTACAAGTTTTACATCTTCAATAGGCAATTCAGGCTTTAGTAGGATTAATGCTTGCTCCATTATTTCTTTGTCTTGCTTCAGAGAATGTTTCCACCTAGCATAAATCTTCATTTGAAGTTATTTAGGTATCATATTATGTAGTTCACTAAGTCCTCTACAAATTTATACAAACTCAATACAATAGCATCTTCTATCTTTTGTTTGTCTACATCATCAAAATTCTCATAACATCAGTTTGCATCAACTATACTACCATATTCACTTATACCTTTTGCTATGGTATATGCAGTCAGAATTCTTAGTCTTAGGATCAAATAACTTGTTAATTTTCATGCTAACCACTTTAGACTTTTCCACTAGCCTTCAACTTTGCTTTCTCTTTGTCTAAATCAGTTTTAAGTTCTTTTTCTTCTTCATCAGTAGCCTTATTTTTACTTTTGTCTTTCAACTCTTTATAGCCAAATGATTTTCCCTTCTTCCTCTTGTAAGTTATTTTTCCTTCCATAGGTGACTCTTGCTTTTCTTTTTCCTTTCCTTCTACACTATGGAACTTCTAGTAGTTCTTCCTATTGCCTTACTGGTTGTAGGAGTTACAACCTCTACCTCTTCTACTTCTATAGTAGTAGCAGAAGACCTTGGCTCTCTAGTCACATACTTATTCCTAATCTTATCCATCATGTCCTTGGTAATTCCACTATTCTTCACTAAATCATCAACTTGTTTCCCCACTCTTCTCTCTATCACAGGTGCCTTCACCTGTGAGTAATTCATTAGCATGAAGTGATACAATATCACCATCTATCTCATAACCCATTGGTAGAGCCCAAGAATTCCTTGGTTGTACTGCCTGCAACATACATGTATGGGTATCCACAACAAAACATATATCGTCTTTATAATTTTCTACAATACTGGTTGGGATGCGTTATCTCTCATGCATACATTTCTGGTACTCTTTAAAATAACCCCACAAAGTAATGTTAAAGTTATATCCTAAAATTTTTATACACTCCTTAATATGTACTACTACAGGTCTATCGGTTAACTAATGAACCTTACCAATACCAGGAAAATGATTATGCAAGTATAAAAATATACATACCAGCAACGAACCGTACTTGAATATTTTTTCTTATCCTTCTTAATCCACTCCATGTTCACAAAGAACTGACTTCTCATGACCTCACATAGGTCATACTTTGTATTCTCCTTCACCATCTAATAATATGCATGAATACTACCAATTGGCACATTGTTTAATCGGCTCGATTGATATACTCTGTAACCGATTACCATAGAAGAAAACTTCACCTAAATAACTTCAATTTTATTTATCATTATGGCACGTTGATCTTGTTTAGACTTTGTTAGGATAGTGACCTCACCAGCTGGAATCATTCTCAAAATAGGTATGTCATCAATCACACACAACCTTGTCACCGCGTAAATAATTTATTTCGTAACCTTATGTGGTATGTCCATCCATAAGAATTGATAACAAACACAAATATGTACGTATATAATCTAGTTAGATTCAAACTCATCAGGTAGTTCAATAACATATGTGAAACCCTTGTCTGTCAAATGATTGTGTTCATCCTTTAATCTAGAGTCATTACATAATTCAATATATGTATTGAAGATAGCACTGTAAAAAAGATCCTCAATCTTACAGTGAACAAACGATCTTACATCCTCAGTCAATAACACACCCTAACGTATCAAGGAAAAAGTGTGAATGAGATCATTTTCTACCACCTTCAAAGGGTGTAACTTGAATATTGGCCTTGGCTCCATAGTAATATCAACCAACACAAGGGTGTCCATAATGCTAACAATGATCAATCATAGAACATATCCTCCACAACATAGAAAGATATCGCTTTGTTCGTCGACACAGGTTCTATAGATACCGCTTCAATTCAAGCATGAAATCACAACCTTCAATTCACAAGCACTTCAAATCACTTAGGAATCACTTAGGAAACACTCGCAAGTGCATTTCTTAGCTCGTAGAATGCAATGTGACAAATGAACTTCACTTTTACCCTTATAGCGTCTCAATTCCAAGCAATAAATGAAAATGGTCAAACAATGCATTTAACTGATCTCAACGGTTAAACATAAAGTGGCACTAAGCTATAAAAAAAACTTTTTATGTGGTCTCATGGAATCATATGTAATACCAATTCTTCACCAGAGTCTTCCAAAACATCAATAGGCATCCAAATATGCTAATAACTATTACCGCGCACACAACTTAGGGGACAGGTTATATATCTTGATTTTATCCCCCTAAGCCAATAGTTTTTGACTTAGTCTGATGATGAATTATCCACATTACCTAATGTTGTGGAGCTCTCTATCAATTTAGAATATTTAAGTCCATCTTTCTTCACCCATGTATCCTTCATCTTCTTTTTGATTCCTTCAACATCTACAATCTTCTTCCCTTTATCATTCACAAGCCTATTCACCGGTTGACCTCCAGTATCTTTCTTCTTCATTCTGCAAGATATAGCAAGATGTCCAATCTTACTTCAATCGTAACAAACCATACCTATTTGTTTACATGGTCCAGCATTTCCTCTACTGGTTCTCATCCTGCAATTCACTATTGTGTGTCCAAAATTAAATGACAAGTAGACTAGATAACATTCACTCGGTTTCCTTGTTGATTAGGTCTCTTCCAGTTGGAGTAATAATTCCTTTTATTATTGATTCTATCCCTACACTCATTAGCCTTATGACCATACTCGTTATAGTGATAACAGTTACCTTGAAAGAAATTAGATCTAGCATTGTAACCATCAGATTTTCCATAACAATTACCAAATCTAGAAGTAGGTGCAGTAGGTCAAATAGGTCTAAACCTACAAACATTAGCACTATGTCCTTCTTTATGACAATTGAAACATACTAGCTTGTAATTCCTCTTACCAGCTTTTTTATTGTTCACCTTAGGTGTTGACTCTCCTTTAGCATGGTTCTCCTTTGTACCAGATGACTCGCTAGTTTCAATTTTAGAAAACCCTATACCTATTTTCTCACCATTTCTCATTTGTTTAAAGAATTTTTCATGAAGATTAGCAGAATTCTTATTAAACTTGTCCAATAGATCATTCACACTCTTCAACTCTTCTTTCATCTTTTCATTCTCATTCCTCATTTTCTCATTTTCTCTTATAACATTATCATTTTTATCATTCAAATCATGTAGGTGTTCCTGAAAAATAGAAACTTCTTGTTCATGCCTAAATAGATCATCCAATTTAACCATTAGGGTTTTATCTTTGGATTTTAGGGAATTCTCTACAATTTTCTTAGCCTCATTTGTAGCTTTCCTTTCTTCTAACTCTTCACCCATTCTCATTGAGAGATTTTCCAACTCCCTTTGCATGTTCTTATTTTATTGCTTTAGTTTATCCAGCGCCTTATGCATGTCCTTGTTGTCCTTAGCTAGCTGCTCATTCTCCAAGGTCACAACTTCTACCTCAGATTCATTATATCCACTCTGCTCAGATAGGTGTTCATTAAGATCTTGACTTTCACTCAATTTCTTGATAAAATCTTGTCTCTTAGCCCTAGAAATATTCAACTCATCTTTAATTTTCTCAATCATATCCTCAACCTTTTCAAGTTGTCTTCTATAAAATTCCATGTCTTTCTTAAGGATTTCATCCAATTTGTTAGGCTCCTTCAAGGGAAATAGGATTTGATACCAATTATTATTATATAGAAGCATTGAGAGGGGGGAGGTGAATCAGTATAAACAGATAATGAACCAATTCAACCAATAATCTAATGATGTTTTTAACCAACTTGAAAGCAATAAAACATGCAAGAGTAACTATGCAGTAGAAGTAAAACAATTTAAGCATCAACAAAGTATAACACATAACACCACTAATTTTCATGTGGAAACCCTTGTGAGAGGGATAAAACCATGGTGGGGATAAAACCCACAATCTCTTCACTGCTGTAAAAAGAGTTTCCCTATTAGGAGCTTACAATACCATGTTAGGGGCTCACTCGGTTAGAAGTGACTAGTTCCTTGTTAGAAGTATAATAAGACCTATTAGGATCTACCTTTCTAGAGGATTTAGAACTCCTTCTCAGAAGTCACCTTGTTAAAGTATTTATACAAAAGACCTGTTAAAGTCCACCCTGTTAAGGGATTTAACCTGCTAACCTATTAAAGTTAGCCCTGAGAAATGAACTCAAACAACTGATTTTGGAATGACACTGCTTTCTTGGCATATCCAATCTAATATCAGAACTCTTGGCACAATAATCTACCTCTTTCTCTGATCACAACCACCAAATACACGATCACTAAATCTAATTCACATGATTTAGCTTGTCTTTATAATGACATTTTTAAGTCAGTTAAGACTTCAAAAAAATTTCCCAAAATGGCACAAAGCATTGACATAACTCATGAAAATAAGCACCAATCATACCTAACATGTTGTCCCAAAATGTAATACAAGTATTAATTACAAAACATCGACAATTACTTAACTGCCTTGACCATATGATCATCAAGAATAAATCGGTAACTCAACTGGTTCATGTTGAACACAACACCAAAATACTAACTTTCACAAAATGTTGAGTTAATTGTCACAGTCGTAAATATGAACTTGTCTTACCATAGTGATACTCTAGTAACAATATCACCTCCCAATGTACTCAAAAACTCAATCACTACCCATAACAATTTCTGTTATTATCTCCCTATTAACCGGTCAGAACACTTAGCATAAAGTGCTTCACCTATTCATCCTATCAATCAGTATCTACATCCTATTCACCAAATATAATATAATTGTGGAGCTTCCATCAATGACAAACTCAAACTCACCACCTCAACTAAAAAATCCATCATAGTTCCAACATGACTAATACGTGGTGTACACTCATACCAGCTATTGCACCCTATAATGCATATTATTCATACATCAGTTTAAATTATTCTATAAATAAATATTTATTTACATTTATGAGTTTCAAGTGATTAATAAATAACATGTTATAAACTCAAATAAACACACCTGCATCTTCTCTCCATCAAAAACCACCATAGTCATCAGGTCATTTGTGAGGGTCGCATCCTATATGATGGAAGCGTGACATCTACTCCCATAGTGTGTACATGAATGAGATATGAAACCATCCTTAATCATGTCATTATCTACCCCAGAACATATATGTTGGTAGTTGGGACACATATGATCAATGGGTTGGGCTGAGACAAATGGTGCATCTGATGATGAGGTAGGTGGTGCAGGTGCTAAATCATCCTCTAGTATGAGAGGTAGCACTAATTGTGTGCCCTATTGAATGATTACATCAATCAATGACATGGCCCCTTGAAGATTATGTACCTCCATATACTCCTTTAGGGATATTGGGATAGTGACGTGAGTCATGGGTTTAGCAGCTAGAGAAACCCTATTTTGGAGGTCTACCACCCTTCGAGCCCGTGGTCTATCTCGGGCAAAGCCTCTCTCTCCACCCTGGAACTATCACATGTCAAAGTAGTTCGGCTTCAATCCAAGGATAATCTTACAATATAAATTTCTCAAAAAACACAAAGGTACCCCATAATTGTTACAAGGTAGTTGGTCAAAGACCATATACATGCGCAGTGCAATTACCCCAATGTATAGGAAACATCTTTGAATCTTGAGCTAAGGTCTCATTATTTTTAGTTTCGGTGAATAGAGCACATATAACACCTTTACTAATGGATTTTATTTTCACCTCATCATATGACAACCCATCATGATAAAATGCACATCTATCCCTATATGTACACCATTTATTAACCTATCTAGATACCTACTTGGCACCATTGGCCATTGATTCTAGGGTTGTGGAAAGGGATGAATGATTCTCATGATTAGAGGACCTCAACCTATTTACTATCTAAGAAATTTGAGAAGTATTATGTGATAGGTGATTTAAAAGATCCTCATGTGTGGCTTGTACAGGTTCTATTGGAGGAGGCAAAGGGTTTTGAGGTTGTTGTTGTTGTTGTTGAGGGGTGACATTTTGAGCATTTTCTTGTTGAGGGGTAGCATTTTTTAGGGTTTTCTTGTTGTTGAGGGGAAATGTTTTGAGGGTCTGGTGGTGGTTGTTGTTCAGGAATATATTATTGTTATTTGTTTACATCGCCAGGCAATATTTTGAGAATCTGGCATGAAATTAATAAAATCAATTCAAAAAAAACTATTATAACTCAATTTCAAACAAAAACAATAAAATAATGTATTTATTACCTCTAATGAGGCGACATTGTAAATTCAAGTTGAAAATGCTAAAAAATACAACATTTTATGAAACCTAATTGGATTCTAGTTTTTTTTGCCTCCTCTCACTATTCCTTGGTCTATTTTTAGCGAGTTGAAATGAGGGTTTCGACACATGCTTAAATTGTTTTATTTTTTACATAACCTGGTCACCTTTTATCTGTTATAAAAACCTGATTGGATTTTATAAGGCTATAGGTCATTTTTAGCTTTCTAAAAACCCAATCGAGTTTTTTTATCATAAAACCCAATCAAGTTTTTTAGAAGTTAGGCTCGTTATTCAACAAGCCTTAACCCAATTGGGTGATTTCAAATTTTCAAAAACCCAATCGGGTTATGTATTTTTTCAAAAAATTTGACATGGTGGCCACTTTTTTGGACACTATCTTTGTGCATTGACCATCTTTGTAGAATATCATAGAAATATACCTTCATCAGCTTTGTTGTAAACCTTTCCAATATTATCTTCATCTCTTTGAATGTAGCATCTTCTTCCAAAAATTGTGAATTATTTCACAGTAGGTACCCTTCCATGCCATGGCTCATACAATGTCTTCCCATATCTCTTTTGATAAAGAACTCTGTAAATTTTGTACACAGTTGTATGTATTGCTTCTCCCTAGTAAACTTTTGGTAAACCTGTATCTTTGATCACTGTCCTTACTTCTTCTTGCACTGTTTGGTTCATCCTTTCCACTACACAATTCTGTTGTTGTAACCTAGGGGCTAATAAATATCTTTAAATGACATGTTTCACACAAAAATTGTTAGATTCATTAGAATTAAACTCTCCTCCTCTATCAGAATCATCTCAACCTTTTAATTTTCCTACCAACTTCATTCTCAACTCTTGCTTTAAATATCTTGAATTTTTCAAATGCTTATGATTTCTCTCTTAGAAATGTAACCCAAGATAATCTGGAATAATCATCAATGAAAAGTATGAAATATCTCACTTTATAAGCTTCTTGTTCCGGTAGGACCACATAGGTCAATGTGCATGAGATCCAACAAACTAGTAGATAAATGATATTTTTCCTTGAATGAATCTATTATTTTCTTTCCTTCTTAGCATCCTTCATAGATAATTTTGTCTATTTTGCACAGTCTTGGTAAATCTCTTACTGCACATAATGAAATTATCCTTACCAAGTTATTGAAATTGATGTGACACATTCTCCGGTGCCAAAGACAGTTGTCATTAGAAGGAGATAAAAAACAACTTTGTGTAGCTCCTTCAAGTTGATACATGTTCCTTCCTATTATTTTTCCAGCCGCAATAATAGTTTATGAATTCTTCCAGATCTCACAACCTTTATTCGTAAACACAACATCATAGCCATTTTCACGCATCTGTCCAACACTCAAAAGATTATGACACAAACTCTTCACATAGTAAACCTTTTCAGTATTACACTTTCCATCAAAAGTAATAGAACCAATTTCAACAATATATGTTTCCTTATCATCACCAAATCTAACAAAACAACCATCATATTTCTAAATTTTCACAAATTTTCTTTTATCACCATTCATATGATCCACTATCAAGAAACCATTCATTCTTATTCCTTTTAACAAACAATGCAGGCTCAATATTATCATTAAATTTCAGACAACTGTTAAAAATATCAAATCCAGGTTTTTCTTGTTCTAGCAAAAATAAATAGTCTTCCTAATATGATTCATTGTCTCATATACTAGCATCTTAATTAACATAGTAGGCCTTCTTATTGAATGTCTTAAACTTCTTCCAGTTAGTCTTTTCTGAACACATAGTTGCTAAATGACCAATTTTTTCACATCTAAAGCATTTGAGGGGCTAGATACCTTTGTATTTGCTAGTACCTTTCTTCAAATTCCTTGCAAAGTTTGCTTCCATCTCATCTGAATCATCGTCATCTGGATCTTCCTCTATCTTTTTAGCTTTAAAGGTTTCCTCAGATCTATTCTTATCTTTTCTGAATGTCCTCAACTCAAATGTGGTTAGGGTGCCAAACAACTATTTTCTGGCAAACTTCTTCAGATCATAGACTTCCTCAATATCCAAGATCTTGTCATCTTTACTTTCCAGTAACTGTAATCAGATCCATCAAACATAGGGATAGTCAATTTGTGTGTCATTGGATCTACCTCAAGTGGTTAAGCTCTCTCCAATGAAACAAAGCTTTGCTACCAATTTTTGGATAGTCCAAATAACTAAGAGAGGGGTGAATTAGTTATAATCGAAAAATTTCCTTAACCTTTGTTAATCCAATGAATACTTAAAGAAATCATAAACTTATAACAGATATGAACATGAAAGCACAAAACATCAAACACCATGAAAACTATAATTTACATCGGCAGCCAAGATGGGAAAAACCAAGGAGAATCTAATTCATATGAAAAGAACACCAGTTAAGGTGATACTTGTTTAGGTGATTTTTACAAGGGCTCACAGTTAATTTTCTCACTGTAGGTAAGGATCACTATCGGTTGGGCTAACTACCCATAAATAGAAAGGCTCACTACCAATACAAATAGGCTTACTTCCAGAATATAAGAAATGGAAATGAATCCACCACTAAAGTCACTGTCACCAATAATCAACAACACAAAAATGATATAATAATCTGTTACTGGTTGCACCAATTTGCATATACGCAATACATAGATCATCCCTTATCACATTCACATTCACTTCACATATTACTCACATACAAGCACATCACAACAAATAGAATCATCATTCCCTTATACCATACCATGCCAACAACTAGGTCAATCTAATACACTTTGAAATAGGTCACACCAAAGCATTCTCATGGTGGTAATAAATAAAATGTGGACCACCTTGCTCAATACAATAACATGCTACACCATCACTAAGATCTTCATAACCAAGAGATAATATATATATGTTACAATGCAAATACTTGAATCGAAGCACAATGACCACTTTCCAGATAAGATCATACCCAAACAAATGAACCATATTATGTTGCAAGATAAATGGGTCCAACATGAACACAACTAAAGATAAATATTTATGACACATCATCCGGAGAACACTCTACTAGATCACCAAAGAGTCCAATCCATGTCTAAGAATACGATATGTTGACATCAATGACAACCATTAATGATAACAACAATGATAGCATCAACATCATATTCTAACATGGTTCTCATGTGTGGGGTTTTAAAAAGGGAAAAGTCTAGGCATCCAAGCCCAAGCATATAGAATCTTGGATACTCCAACTTGAGGATGAGCACAACTAGAATCCAGGGACAATAGCCTTGAAAGGGGAGTGACAACTTGATGACACAATTAGAACCATACTTGCCAAAAAACTAGATGAGATGCACTAGAGGGGTGGCTCAAATTATAAGGTACACTTGTAAAGGGAAAATTTATTTAAGGAACACAAAAACCCTAGAAATTAATGCATTTTGTCATACCCTTGTAGGTATGCCCCCAAATGGGTTAATATAAAACATAGTGCAAAACTGCAAGAAGGTAGAAGAAGCCCTAAATCAATGAACCCTACAAAATTCCCATGCCAAAACATGCCACATTGTAGTTTTAGGGCATGAAGAAACTCAAAAGCACAAAATTAAAGAGCCCTGACATAATTAGGGCATTGATTTTTCTTAGAAGTCACTTATTCTAAGCTCAAAGACAGGAACCCTAACCTACGACACAAAATCAAAACAAAGAACATGAAAAGACAACATAAGAATTTAAAGAAAGCAGCAAACAAACACTACTTTCTTGAAATTTGCATGAGAAAATAAGAAAAAACACCTGAAAGAACACAAAAAAGCAACAACAACCTCAAGAAATACAATAATTCAAGTCATCAAAAGCCTTGTCACCCTCAGATCTTACACGTAGATTTTTATAACTTTGAGGTTAAAATGAGCTCCAAAAGACCTTTTTATAACATGTCTGGGTAAGAGCATTAAATGTACCATGTCCTTAGCTACTATGAGGTGACATTTCACGCACCAGATACCGGGATCCCAAAGTATGAACACAACAAGGAGTCAAGAAAATCCAAGAGCATTATGAAACCTCTAGGGTTGGGTATGTGGCCAAAAACAAGGCAAAATGAAGACCTTGGAGTCCCAGACTCTGAAGCACCGAAAGGGAAACAAAGCAAAACAAGAAGAAACAAAAGGGAAAGGAATGAAAACAAAAAAGGGGGACCCAAAAATTTTTTGGACAAACAAAATGTTGTGACAGGTATGTAGATAATATTAAAATCCTTCTAAAGTCTTATTTTTTAAGGGGTGATACCACAATAGTGGGTTACACTTTTTTGCCTAAACGGACATTGAACTCTACATTTTGAGAAAAACTTTCACATTCGGATGCATATTGTCGTTAAACTGTTTGAAATTGGTAGACGAAGTAAACTAGAGTCTTTTTGATTTTCTATCTAGATTCTAAATATATATATATTTTTATTTTTATTTTGAATTGATTTTAATGATTTTTTTTTTATCCCACTAAAACTGCTATGTTGCTGAAAACGTCTTTTTCAAAAAGGTACAGTGACTTCGTACGACATAACTTTTTTTCTAAGATAGATATCAATGTGCTTCTTTTGAATTTGGTTTTGTAACATCCATACGGAGGGCATGCAATTGGTTTGATGACATTATCATGATTATTGCATATTTTATGAACGTTTGAAGTAGAGTCAACTATAATTTTGACATACCTTGACTGCGTAACTGATAACTTGTTGTGTATTTATCAAAATTCAAAATTTTTTTTTT
>MU226361.1:496613-512353 GCA_018584345.1 Thuja plicata | reverse complement strand
TATATATATATATATATATATATATATAGAGAGAGAGAGAGAGAGACTACAAACTTGGTGAGAGCATTATAAAGATTCAAGGTGGTGGCCTCATATGATTAATGGAAGAAAATTTTCATCTAGCATCCATTGATCTTGAGGAAATGGGATATGATTATAATTACATTATTTCAACATTGAATATAATTTCAACCCTAAGGCTTGGGTGTGTATCAAGGGTCTATATGCACAATATATAAGGTACCTTGGACTAATTATTCAACAATAGCATGTTCAAGGAAATCTCAACATTATCCTCCTTAGGTTCCCACCAAGTGTCTTTCAACAAAGAACTAGATAGGGAAGTGATCAAAATGGATAATTATTAATAAAGGAAAAACTAAAACCTTGGTAGCTAATAAAAGAAAATATAGGCTATCTAGAAATCATGGCTCTATCAATGTGTTTCAATATTCTCTCTATGCCATATGACAAATTGATCCACATAAACCATAGAGTGAGAAGTTTTTGGTGGCCAATTTTAGGGTCTAAAAATTTATTATGCATGTAATATCAATCCTCTCTTTCACCAACTATCAAAACATAAGTAAACAACAACATTTATTAGACACCAAATCGATTATATTAAAATCATCACATATGATCCAAGAAGTGGTGAGTAGTTACTTTTTAATCCATCACCAATTATGAGATCTTTGATAACATCATTAGAAGCATAAATATTAACAAGTTCAAGAGAGTGGTTGCTAATATCAATTGTTTAACCTACAAAGAATATTGGTGAGGTCACATCCATGGGCTACTATGTAAGTGAAATGAAAGTGGAAAATCCTTTTTTTTCCCACTTCATATTTACTATGTAGAAAGTGATTTTTTGTCATATTACATGGTAAACAACATAAAGCATGAAACTAACAATTTTCAACTCTTATAAAAATAAAATACTGAGGTTGATAAATTATTGACAAACATATGACATGACATATATTCTTTTAGGATCCATGAGACCTAATATTCTATAAAATGGAATTCATGGAAAGTGGGGGCCAAGGGTAATGTCATCTTCCATAACTCGTTAGGAGCTCCATACTGAGTCTAATATGAAATATTCTTTAGTGAGTGTCCCCAAAATTGGAAAATGAATTTAAACAGAGAAAAAATCAAAGAGTTATTCTTATTCTCTAGCATTATTTTATCTTCCTCAAGCTCATTAACTAGGCTTTGAGAAGGGTGGGAAGTTAAAGAGATTCTCTTCTCAAATTGAGAAGAGATGTTATTAGTTCCCATGGGGTTCAATTGAACCATTGTCTAATAATTTCTTATTATGATTCTCTTAATGGGTGAGAATATCACATATCAATCACCTTACACAACTTTGAAATAGTTGGCCAACTCAAGGGCTAGGAGGCAACATCGTTCAAACCAACTATATGATTACCTTTTGAACTAGTTGCATGATGTTTTTTTGCTACCCATGATAGTGGACAACCGTCCCCCTTTTTTGAGGTTGAAAATCCACTAAGGTCTACCTAGGATGAAAATTGTCTCATTGGATGACCAAAGGATAGTCAGAATGTTATGGCCTATTATGGTCTAATGAAGTTAGCATCTATAACAAGTGTTCGACAACTTAAGATATATGAATCTCGAGGTGAAGCTTTAGGTACACACTTGCATTTTATGAATTCTTTGAGATCTTTTTTTTAATTGAATATCAATTGCATATATCTTTCTCATATGAGCAACAACATTAAACCAATACAAGATCCTTACAAGCAAACCATTAGAAATAACATATACAAGACCAAGAGTCACTACTTAGAAATCTAGTTTTATTTAGAAACCACCTCCATATTAGAAGTCGACTATGAAAGACCAAGAGTCACAACTTGGAATTTCACTTTAGATGTCCCAATAGGGAATTAAACTTAGGTCTCCACAATGAAAACCCAATGTTTTAGCAATTAAAATCAAACACTTGGACTCTTTGAGATCTTTGGAAATATTAAGATAGACACAAACCCTCTTCAAGGAAAAAATAAACAATTTTTTTTTGTTCAATATGAACAACCTACCTTAGAATTGTAACAATGTACTCCAAGAAAGGCCATAAAGTCAAGGGGAAACTAAAGAATTCAACTTAGACTTGAGCATGAAGATCAAATGTGCTTGGGACCATGCTTGAAAATGACATTATTGAACATGCCCCTAGTAAATGAAAAAAGGAAAACTCTCTTAGTAAGATTTTGGATGGCTCCTACATGGACCCCATTTAGGACACAAGTAGAGTTGACCCAACTATACAATGTGCTTTCAAAAGAGATATGGACCACAAAATATCCAATAAGGATATAATTTCTAAGCCACTTATAAGCATTTGTAAAATCATGAGCAAGTAAGACAACATTAGGAATAGTGACATTACATAATGCACTACCTTTATAATGAACGTGCATGACTATTTGGGAGTCATTCTTTCTATACATTGAACCATAAAGGAGCTCCAATGTCAAATGTGAAGTCATTTGAACTAATTGCTACATATTAAAAAAAGATCAAAGAGGAGAAAAATTAAAAACCTACAATAAATGCAAACTTTTCCTTCTTTACAATGTAGTGTGTGACAACAATGAAAAGACATCGACATGCACATAGATACCGCACCTAATCATAGACCCTAAGAGAGCAAAATTGTCATCTCTTTCCTCATTTTTTAGATAATTGAAGTTTTACTTATTTTTAATGAATAAGTGTGTTTGATTCTTTAAAATATAAAAAATGTACATATTCATAAAAAAAGGAGTGGGTGGGTACAAGGTCACACTCTAGAGTTCACATGAGCACTATCAAAAAGTACCTATAACAACAAAAAAAAAAACACTAAGTGACGAGAGCAACACCAATAGACAATAGGGGTCGTGGTCATCCAATTTACCTTATCGTACATCATATTAAAAAATTCTAAAATTAATTTTTTTGATTTCACTTAAATTTTTGTTGAGTTAGAAAGAACAAAACTTCTTTCCCGTCATATGTGGGCTAAAAGCTTCATTTTATTTTAATAAAATTAGTGACTGCCACTTTTATAAATTAAAAAAACAAACACACACAAAGGTCACAATTTTAGAAAATGAGGTCCAACACATAAATGCATATCCATTACTGATATACGGAACCCTGATAAAAAAAAAAATGGTGCAAAACATAGATTCCCACTGTTAATTTTTTATTGTTCGGCATTATTCGACCCCTGTCCTGATGCACCCTAAAGCTGCGGTTTGGCCGCCTCTGTAATAAAGCCATGTTTTGTGGAAGATGTTTATGTCGACGTAAACGCAAGTGTATTTTAAATATTTAACTTTTGTCTTTCTTAAATCAACTTCCTAGATAATCCCAAATCCCATCTAATAAACCCGAAGCTATTGCGCATCTATTCTTGAACACTCATGCCGAGGAAGGGTTGCAGTATCTGGCAATGGAAATTCTTGATTACAGTTTCTGTTGAAATGTCCTTGTACACGCTTCCGAAGCCTCCTTCCTATTGCTCTTTTATTTCCCTTTCTTGTTTGATTGATGCAAAGGTCAATTAAATTTTTAGGACAATGAAAACCCTAGATGAGGATGCTTCGAAGTGTGTATAAAGACATTTAACAGAAATCAGGGGAAAGAAGGATTTGGGTTTCACGATAAGGTGTGTTAAGGTCTTTCATGATACTATCTGTTGGATGAAGCGCCTGAGTGGAATGCAGCAGAATGGTAAAGGTATGCCATCTATTTGACAAAATGTGCTTAGTTTGTTTTGGACGATGACGCCTATTTGTTATGAAATAAATTCTTGTAATAGGCGAATGGTTCTGTTTTTGTCTTTTTGAACATTTTAGTTTATATGGTATTCTTTTTGCAGTCCTGAAACAAGAGGGATATGGATAAATCTTATAAATATAGTGATTGTTATGGGAATTTGTTATGAAATAAATTCTTGCATTTGGCGAATGGTTGTGTTTTTTTCTTTGTGAACATTTTAACTTATGCTATTCTTTTGCAGTCCTGAAACCAGAGGGATATGAATAATCTTATGAAATTTCATTGTCTTTCATTTTATTTTGGTTGAAATTGTGTTTTTAATTGTTTTTTTTTAGATTTTATATTTGCAAAGTCTTTTTAGTTATCTGATATGGAAGCATGAGTCTTAGGCTGCTCCCCTTCAACTAAGAGCCAAGAATTAAGAACAATCTCCATTCAGCAATCTTTTTTTCGATATTTGAGCCTTGCATTCAGCAAGATTTGATCCTTGGTGGGCTCATTAAGAACCTTTCAACTTCACAAATAGACCAAGAGCCCATTGACATGTCTCTAAAATTTGATTTTTGAACATAAATATATTTTCAAGTTTTGTGATAGATTTCTGGATTGAACTGCATGCACATTTTTTTTCATTAATGTTTCAGATCAAACTCTATGATCCATCATCAGGATGAAGTGTATAAAGAGCACAATCATCATGGTTATGGATCATACAGATGATCAGAAATGTTGATGAAAAGTATTATGCACATAGTTAAATCCAGAAATCTATTACAAATCTAAATGGACTGAAAACTACATGACTTTAATTTTTAAATTTGTTTAATCAAAAAGATAAATGAATGTACCACCTTCTTTAATGATTTATTGGGATTCAACTGTATTATTTAGGACAATAGGATTTATTTGAATGATGGTTTATGTAAACCCATCTCTTATAATCACAAAGTATTTGACATTTATAATATCTAAAATAATATTTAAGTGATAAAATAGTCTAATGACTTCATACCCACGTTACTATATTTAAAACATGTTTGAGCATATAATTTCTTCAAAATGAGCACATCTAGCTTGCTACCTCATTTTGCTACTCAGCTTAGTTGAATATAATATACAGAATAAAACAGATTCGCTATAATATAATACCAGTGAATAATTTTAAGCAAGAAAATTTGATTGTCCCAGAATTAGCAGCATAAAATCTTCTAGCTCCTTAGACCCCTGCTGTGTGATATGATTTCTATTGGGTAAGAAGGAACAACCATCATCACAGAGCGATGTTATATGCATTCACCACATTTCTCATATTTTTGTTATAAGGGGATTGAAGAATCCTTTTCGTTTAAGAAGTATTACTTGATTGAGCTTTCGGCTTTCTTCTATCTTGATCGAAAATAAAATAAGATTTGATAATTTTTTCATTTTATATACAGATTTAAATATTGTTCCGGTAATTCATTTGGATGTTCAAATAGTTTGATATTTTTCATTGACCACGTAATGCCAAACAAATATAAATATGATATATAGAATATACATAATATACAAAAACACATAATTTTTATCAAAGTATATAAAATATTATCATTTATTATTTCATTTCTTAATCAAATGATTAAAGATCAAATCACTGATCAAATGATTGATGATAAATGCATTACAATTGCCGCATTATATGAATGTCTTTAATAATTCGAATTATCTTGATCAATTGATAAAAGAGGCTCCTTTTGTCTTAAACATTCACAAAATTCAAAACAATTGCAGAAACTCTATGCACTCAATTCAACATAATAGATTGCAACAAAGGAATTTATTCCTCGTTAATCAATATTATTCTGTTTACAATTTGGGTCTGCACAAAATAATTGTGTGTGTTTTTACTCCCTTCCTACAAGCTCTGTATTCTTTTCTCCTCACTCTGCCAACTTCAATAGCTGGCCCTGTGTTCGACTTTTCTGTAAGAATTGATCTTGTCTGCCTCTCCAAATTACCCTTTTTTGAAAATAAAAGTGAACCGAGTGTATGGGTATACAAGGATCGCTATGAGATGAAGTTGAATGAAAGTGAACCGAGTGTGCAACTTTTCTGTAAGAATTGATCGATTCCTATCCAAATTGCCCTTTTGTGAAAATAAAAGTGAACCGAGTATATATGGGTCACTACAGATGAGTATATAAGGATCAATATGAGACGAGGTTGAAAGAAAGTGAACTGAGTGTAAATGGGTATACAAGGATCACTACAAGATCAAGTTGAATAAAAGTAAACCGAGTGTAGATGGCCATACAAGGATCACTGTGAGATGAAGTTGAATGAAAGTGAACTGAGGTATACACGGATCACTGTGAGATAAAGTTGATAAAAGTGAATCGAGTGTAGATTGTTACAAGTAGTGGTTGCCGTTACATCAAAAGATCGATCTTTTAATGCATGATACAACCACTAGACTTATAGAATCTACAGGAGGCTGTTAAACCGTGTCGCAAATCCCATGAGAGATGCTGACCCACTATCAGTTGTTACAAGTAGTGGTTGCCGTTGCACCAAAAGATCGACCTTTTAATGCTCGATACAACCACTAGACTTATAGAATCCACAGAAGATTGTTAAACCATGTCATAAATCCCGCGAGAAACACTGACCCACTGCCAACATAGATGAATATACAAGAATCACTGTAAGATCAAGTTGTCTCCCAGCCTATTTGGAGAACTTGTTCTTGTCAGCTTTTTGCTGAGCAATATTTCCATAAAGTGATAGCAGTAGAAAGGAATATAGCAGAATGAAGGCCAATTGTGGACAAGAACTCTGATGCAGCAAGATTGTAGGCTTAAAACTGACCTTAAGTGGGGACACGCTTATGGTAATTTATAATTTGATATGTTTTTAGATATTGTTAATAATATATAGAAAAATGTCAAAATTTAAATGATTCTTGACAACTATATAACATTTTCTGGTGTACATACTCCAAATTCTCTAAATTCTCATTTTCTGGTGTACATACTCCAAATTCTTTTAGAGTAGTGGTGAATTTTTATATTAAATGTTTTTATTTAAAGTTATAAATTAGTGAGGTCACAAACAATAGATCTTATGTTCAATATAAATATTCAAAAATAACATCTCAAAAGAATTTAACAAGAACACCACCATTATTTAACCATTAAATCATATACTAATCTGATCAGCACTGTCTTACCATGTGCATACAGCTATCTGATTCTAATCAGCACTGTCTTACCATGTGCATACAGCTATTTGATTCTAAAAATATTATATAAGTAGCATAACATTATTCCGTATCTCTACTAGAATTGAATTGAGTGATATGGGCTGATTGTATGTGATTAAGAAAGATGTTTGAAGGCATTGCAACATTTAATTTTGTTTTTTCGTTTGTTGAAGTTTCGGGCGTGAACATTGGCCAAATAATTTAACTATATCCTCCAGGTTTCTGTTCCCAAATGGAAAGCGCATTGCAAAAGAAAACTTGTTTGATCCCTATAATTAATGCATAAATTGATCACCGTGTTGCTCCAAACCTTTAGAACCCAAAATTAGTGTACTCTATTCCCTGAGATCAGAAATGCCATGGAATTCATAAATTATGTGTTTTGATTTTCCCCTCCTGTACTCTTGAGCTGAATAAATCTAAAAGATAGATTAAAGGTCAATTTGAAATAATTGAAAAAATATTAAAATACTGAACATTTAATTCTTATATATTTAATTTATTAAAAAGAACAATAATTTAATTTGATCTAAATGTTCAAGTAATTCATTTTGATGAATATAGTTCTTTTTAGGTATAAAAGCTTGTACGATATAAAATTTATTATTTTGTCATTAATTGAGAGTGTTTTTAAAGATCTTTTAGTAATTATTGATAAGAGGAATTTGTTATAAAATAAACTTTTGTATTAGACTAATGGTTGTGTTTTTGTCTTGTTAAACATTTTAGTTTATGATATTCTTTTGCAGTTTTAAAACAAGAGGGATATGGAGTCTTATGAATATGGTGATTGTTTGCAATTTTTCTGGAACGGTACAATAAATTTTACATCTTTTTTAGACTGAAATTGTGTCTCTAAATTTTGGGGATTGAACATAAACATATTTTCAAGTTTGTTTGATCAAAGAGATGACTGATTGTATCCACCTTCTATTCGGATTCAGTTGTGTGTTTAGGACAATTTGATCTATTTGAGTGGTGGTTTATGTGAATCCATATTTTAGAATCATGCATATTTGATACTCATAACATCTAGATAATGTTCATAATGACAAAACATTAAACTTCATGCCAACATTACTATATTTAAAACATGTTTGACCATATTATTTCTTCAAATCAACCACACCTATCTTGCTACCACATTTTGCTACCCACCTTAGTTAAATATAAAGTACATAATGAAACAGATTCGCTATAGTACTGTACCAGTTTATAACTTTATCTTACTATTTTGCTATGTCAATTTGTCATTTTCTTTGTTCAATTACACCATTCTCCAAATTCTCAATACCCTATCAAATAAAAACAAAAATTCTATATTAGACCAACTTATTTATGAAGAAATAAAAATTACTTTTCGAATAGACAAAAAAATGCATTTTCGCTTGAAAATAAACTCACATGTTTATTCTTTTCATGTTGAGGCTTGACAGATGACCATTGTTTCAATTTACTTTCAATTGTTTTTGCCTACAAATGAAGAAAAGATGTTAGATGTAAAAGATAATTCTTCAAATATTAACCTTAGTTTTATGAAGGAAATATAAATAAATTCAATGAATTGTTATCATATAATATGTTATGCAATTTGAAGCACTAGTTTAAGAAAGTTACTTACTTCCATATCCCAATTTATGCGCCATGTGATAAACATTAACGCTAAAGTTTGTGCTCCAGTCCCACATATCATTCCCAACCATATCCCCTAAAAAATAAATAATTACTATAATAAAAAATATAAATAAATAGATTTACAATCAAATTTACCATGAATTCCTACTCACCATAACTCTAAAATTAAATATATAACCAAGAATCATGCCTAGAGGAACACCGATAATATAATAGCATCCAATGTTTATATAGGCTACAAAAGCTTGCCAACCCAATCCCACAGCAACACCTGAAATAATCCAACAAATAAAATGATGCTAAGAGTTATTAGGTAAAAAGATCTATAAAATGGTCTTTTCTTGAAGATAATGAAGGCAAACTAGAGGGAAAATTTGTAACATAGATGAAGACATATAAGATTTTGACATTTCTCACCTAGAAGAACTGGTTGTATGCTATTTAGTAGAATAGTGAATGCTAGCAATATTAATAATTTATAAACAGCCTTTTGTATAATAACATTGTCTGTGAAAACTTGAGCCAAATCGCTACGCAAGGCCAAAACAAGAACTAGGAGTGCAAGTCCTATGATTGTGGAGGTTATGACAGAGACAATCACTGCAAATTTGGCCCCCCTAGGCCTCCCTGCTCCAAGTTCATTTGCAACTCTCACACTACATATACACAAGACTTTGTTAGATTAAAGAAGAATAAAACTATCATACAATATCGTTATTGAAATTGTAGGTGCACCTAATTGCAGCAAGTAAACCAAGTGGAATGGCCATCTCCCATGTATTGATGTTCAAGCTAGAGAAAGAAAAAAAAAAAAAAAATATTAGTAGATTTTAAGAAATGACAAAAAGATGTTCAAACATGTATGGATGTTCTGAGATTATCTATTGACCAAGTTTCTTGTAAACTAAACATTTTCAATTTATATACAATCAAAAACTATGTAGTTGCAATAATATATCCTTTTTGTTATCAAATAATTTATCATGTATTTGTTGTATGTTATTTAAGTTTTGTATCTTTAATTTTGAACTGAAATTAAATACATGTTAATCAAAACTTGTCATTTGTTTTACAATAAAAAATAAAAATAAATTTAAGATGAGAGAAATTTTCAATAACTATTAGCAATGGACATTTTAAATTAAAGAGTATAAAAAGTAACTCTTAACGAAGCTTATCCTTAAAAAATGTTGAGTTTAATGTAAGATTTAGTTGAATAATGTTAAAAGAAAATTACATTTGTTCCAAGAGAAAAGTATTATGCATAAGAAACATGATCAATGTGAGATTGAAGTGAATGTTTTCAAGATGGAACAACATTTGCTCCAAGAGAAAACTCTATTTATAAAGAAATATGATTTATATAGGACATACTTTTGGCCTTGCACTCTATAATAATAAAGGTAGGTTACTTTTGTAATATTTAACTATATGAGCATTTTGAAATTAACATTTTGGATCCCATCTTGATGTAGGGTCAAGCAATTTGATCCTAAACTTAGATTTTAAAGATTTTAGATGTCTTCTTTAAATAAAACATTTTGTTTTGCTATAATGATAATAAATTTCATGTGCAGTTTGATTAGCTGTCATCATCTTAAAGTGTATATATATATATATTTGAAAATATAAAGAAAATAATAAGCATTGCTACCTCTTTAACATTAGCATAATGCAATAGGAACCTTTAAATAAAAACGTACATATAAATGTGGATGATTTCATTTCTCCAATCAATAAATAGTAACTCTTACCAAATAGAAAGTGAATCAACAGCAACTTCTATATCTTTTATATTTCCTGTGAGTAGAACTAGTAATCTATAATACCAAAGCTCTAACCTGTCAAGGGAAAAGTTGTGCAAGTATTCAATTTTTTAACAATTATAAATAAAACTTCAAGAGAAATTAAAAATAAATGGAAACTCACCAAACCATGACACCAGAGGCCACAGAGAGCTTTAGGAAAGGCCAAATATCTGCAAATGCCTCCATTGAGTATCCCGTCCATGCATCTGGACACCAACCACATGTAACATATACATATTGAACAATCACAGGAGTCCACCATCCTACATTTAAGGAAATAAGAGCACCCTCAAGGCCCATACTCCATTTGGACACAAAGAGCCAACATAAGAGAACATTGAAGATAACCCCGAGTGTCGATGACCATGCAGTTATGAAGTTCTTTGATTGTGATTGCAAAAATCTATTAAGAGTGAAAAAGAATACGAAAGAGAAGAGAATAGGAATACACCACAAAGATACTTTGCCCGATAACTTTGCAATATCATCAGGTTGGCCAAAGAACTTTAAGATAGGTGTAGTAAAGAAATAGAAGGGTGTAAGAGCCAATGTTGAAACAGAGAGAATAATCCAAGAGCGTTGCATGTAAATTCAAGTATCTCTTGTCTTTGTGCACCATAAGCTTGTCCACACAATGTACCAAGAGCTGTACCCATTCCTATCTACCAACAAAAAAAAAAAAAAAAGTCAAGGAAACTGCTAGGAAAAGGAAAGAAATCCATCCCTATTTTATATTATTCTTAGAGTGATGACTAAATATAAGGAAGATGTACTTGAGAGTATTCTTTTTCAAATTAAATATTGTATCTAATAAATGTGGAGGGTTGATCCTTATTTTAATTGTCCATATTTTCATTTATAAAATTATGTTACATGTATTCACCAAAACAAGGTAGGTGTAAAAAGTCACATATTTAATTATTATAACATTTTAACAAAATTATTTAAAAGTTATAAAAGATAAAGAATGTTTAATTGGATATGGACCTGAGTTCATGATAGGTCTAAGCGCAGATTATTCTTAGGGAGAATTAGTATGACTAGGTGTATCTAGAATGAGCAATCTCATTCCTCATTCTTGGCCTACTCAATGAATGATCATTTGATACGTATTCCCAATTTGTTTTCAAATGCATTATGTTTTATATTTTTTCTTTGCATGGATGCATGGATCTCGAGTAGCTCATGTAGTGATGGTTTTGATTTTTTTTTTGATCGAATAAGGGTCGAGGCTGAGAGATTTATATTAAAAACTGAAAAACTAAAACATAGTAAACAACATGCAAAATAGAGTAGCAGGTTCAAAACCCAATCCTACCAAGAGGATTGTGAACCTGTCCAGAGCACCTAGGCTCAACGAAAATTCATGAAACCAGAGTTTTTGAAACATAAGCTATAAAAAGATATAAATATTTGCAAAAAAAAAAAAAAAAACATCCCTAACGGGCTTATCTCAGTCGAAAGGAGAGGAGGAGTCATTCTTTGTGGTAGATGCAGAGTTTGATTTTGGACTTCCCACTGGAATTGAAGAGCCACTGTTTCCCTCATGTTCTTCCTCTGTTGAGGTGTCAACCAGTTCATCATCTTCATCCTCTGCATCTTCATCTTCTTTTTCTGCCTCGCCCAAATCCTCATCTTCGCGAGTTTCCTCCGATTCTTCCTCAGAAACACTCTCCATTTCTTCATCTTCTTCATCTTTTTCTGAAGAATCAGGGCTTCCCAATCCATCCAGCCTTTCATTGTACTTGTACCGATAAACCCATGGTAGATTTTCATCTAAATTGTCACCATAAGGGACATTCAAACCCTCCTCTATACCAAGGAATTTAGAGAGGAAGTTTATTCCTCTTTTCATCATACTCTTGTGCAACTAATGGTCTTCCCACTCCCATCCCGAGAGAATAAAAAGATGCCTTGGAGGACTAGCATAAATATTTCTTCTTTGGCTGATCCTAAAACTGGGAAATGGTTGCCCCGCAGTCATCACCGAGGGGAAATGGTTTTGATTATTAGCTACACCTTAGTTTTAGTGTTGATTGGTAAACTTGACTATGCCTTACTCTATTTTCATATTTGACATTACCCATGCAATGGGAGTTTCCAGTTATGCATGTTCTTCATTAACAAGTTTTATACAAGGATCTTGTAACTGTAGTTTATAGGTTGGATATGTTGATGACATGATTTATACTAATCATTTTGGATGATAATTGGATGTATTAGCATTTGCTATGATTTCTATTACATTCATGTGAGTTGTTACCTTGGAAATAACTTGAAGCTTTTTATCACTAAAATTTTATGTTTTGTTCTTTGGATTGGTGTATCTTCGCCTTAGCTTGTTCCTTTTCTTCCATATGTGACACGTGTTAGAAGATAAGAGACATTCTTTATTGAAACGATGACCACCTTGGATGTTATTGTAGGTATCCTAATGGAGCATGATAGCATATTTGATATTCATGTTTAGGAGCATGATAACATATTGGATATTCATGTTTTATGGATGGCTATGATGATTTATTGTATTGATTGACTTATGCAATGTATAGAAAATGGGAGAATTTTAAGGAGAAAAGGTGTTGTGCACTGTGCACAAGAAAATGATTATTTTAACTATGTAAAATAAATATTCATTTGTGGCATATATTTGGAAATGTGTTTAACCACATTAAATATTTTTTGGGCTCTTCTTGTAAGTGTTAGGAATATTACATTATAGGATGCATACAATTATTATGTTTGTAAATAGCTTGTTAAATAGGTCAATATAAAAGCACAATATAAATGTGTTTGAATTGAGTTGTTAAAACAACTTATTATGTTTAGGAAAGAAGTTCAAAGGTTCCCTATAAGTTAGGATTATGAGAACCCTATAAATATGTAATGTAGCTGCTTGCAAAAGTATGTAACACAATATTATCTTAAGTAATATTATTTGGCTTCTATTTGACTCTATCAAAAAATTTGAATATGGTATCAGAGAAAAGTAGGAGAGAGTGTGCTAAAAAAAATATTTTACAAGCAGTGTGTAAGGGCTCAAGATCAAAGAATGGAGTAGGGAAGAAATTATTCCATGTGATCTCATTAGTATTCTTTCGATTAACAAGGTATGCTCTTCCATTTGATATTCAAATACTTTTTCATATTTAATGACCTCTGTAGGCCAAAAAATGAGATACAAACACCAGTTTGGAGAGAGAAGGGTGTAAAGAGATAGGATAGGATACCATCAAAGGGTGGTTTCCCTAATAGGAGGTACAAGTATAGATAGGCTAGCTAGTCACTAAGTGACAATATTTGATATGAAAGTGTAACTGGGGAGCTAAGGAAAATACAATAGAGAATAATATGGTATAAATTAGATAGAAGGGATTTACTTTACTAATTGATATATGGATACGAAGAGATCAATTTCTATCCTAATATTTTTTAAGCATGTTTCTTCATGATTAAGTACTAAGAGTAGATCCAGATTATATTTGATTGCTACCTCAATAGGGCTAAGTCTAGGGTTATAGACTACAACTAGTAGAAATCCTTTGAAAAAAGAACTCTAGTGTATCTCCTTCAAATTGTTTGCTAACATCAGTTTTAATTTCAGAAGCTTGGTTAGGTAATTTTGAGGTTTGTCATAACAAAACTTTCAAATTCTCATCAATATTAGATCAAGAAAAGAAAGAAATGTAGAAAATTGATTAACCTTTATCTTCTTGACATATACCCTATGAGAGGAGGCTAGGCACCAAGGGGATGGGAATTGGAAAGGGGGAAAGTGTTTGGAAGACCATGAAGAGATGTCTCTATTGAAAAAATAACCTAATAACCACCATGGGATGCAATATATGAGCAATATGTAAGGCCAAATCATAAACACCCATGGAAAAAGGTGATACAAGAACTCAAGATAGATTAAAGAACAAAATAAGATAGACACAATGACCTACCCTAATAGAGAGGAAAGAATATTAAGCCAAACAATGAAAAGATAAGAAAGATAAAGAAGAAAAGATGAGTGTGCCATTAAGGGTGCTATTGAGAGTCTCACTATTGATGTTGCTGCAAGAAGAGGAAAAACGAATAGAACTAGACAAGAAATTTAAGAGTGATGAACTATAACCGATTGAATGTTTGAAGATGTTAAGTTGATGATCATGCAAGGCATTAAATCAGTTAATGTATTGTATGGTCATGGACATACTGCCAAAGACTTCAAAGAACCAATTAATCAAAGGCTATACTATCAGTAATGTATATAAGTCAAGTATTCAGAAAGTGACTATATACACCGACGGAGTGCACATCGATGGTTAGAGTAAAAGAGAAAAGTCACAGTGTTACCCGATGACCAAACGCACAACATTACTGACGAGAAAAGTCATAGTGTTGCCCGACAAGAAAAGAACAGTGTAACCCAACGGACAAAATTACAGTGTTTCCCGACAGAAAAGACAAAGGCCAGAGATCCCGATGACAACTGAAGTCACACCAACAGAATAGTCAACTATCACCGACGACTAATTGAAGTATTGACTGACAAAATAGAGAGTTCAGAGACAACAAAATGCTTAGTTGTCAAGAGCTAAAGAATAGACTTAACTGGCACTTATCATTGTTTTAATCGACAAGATAAAGACAGAGATAAGTAATTGATTTAAAGCTGATTTTTCCAGTTGGCAAGAAGATCTCTTTGAGATAAAACTGGAGTTTTGCTTTAAATCTAAGTGGCGAGCATTGTGGATCACGCCAAGAATCAAGAAAACCAAGAAATGGTGAATCATGTCTATTTATAAAGACAACCTAATTCATTACGAATTGGGGGGAAGAAAAGGAGAAAAAGAGAAAAGAGGAAAGATGCTAAAGAGATTATGAAGGAGAAGAAATTCTTCATTCAAACTTGATCAACAAGCTGAGGAAAGAGCTAGATTCTGCAGACACCGATGAACAATGAGACAACATCATAGAGAAGAACAATGTGGAGCAAAGGTATTGAATTGATTATATTGATCAGAGAGGTAATGCACTTACAATAGATCTGAAAATCTGCAATTCAAGTTGTATGTGTGAACAGATCACTTTACTGTTTTAGTTTAACCATTGAAGCATCAAGTCTCTTAACCGAGTACAGGACTTAACAATCTTCTATAATTGAGATACATCCCAAGGAGTATCAAAAAGTTTGATCATACAAAGTAGCATTGGATATGCCCGATACCTATTGACAGGCCAAGTGAGTGTTTGATCAAGGATGG
>MU226361.1:482587-496143 GCA_018584345.1 Thuja plicata | reverse complement strand
TTCCCCCCCCCCCCCCCTCTTAGTTATTACTAACAATTGGTATCAGAGCCTGTGTGCTTAGAAGGAAGGTTTCAATACGTAAGCTAAAGATCTCAAGATGAACAGATGAGATGTGCCCAAGTTGAACAAAGACAATTTTGCTTCATGGCAAAGCAGAATAAGACTCCACTTATCAGGTATTGGAAATGATGTTACTCAATACTTAGATACTGAATATGTGTTTCCCACAGGAGTACCCACAGTTGAACAAATGAGAGAGAAGCATGAGCACAACTGCATGATGATAGAGCTTGCTTCCTCAGTCTCTATTGTTGAATTTGAAGATGTCAAAACTTGGAAGACTGCATAGAAGATGTGGGGCAAATTGATGCTTGTACATGGTGGTGACAAGAATGTTTTGAGAGCCAAGGCAGAAAGCCTTAGAGGAAATTTTTCTGATCTCAGAATGAAAGAAGGTGAAAACATCACACAGTACAACACAAGAATCAAAGAGGTAGTCAATGCTATCTGAGGAGTTGGAGGTGTACTAGAAGAAGATACACTGGTAAGTAAAATTCTAATAACCTTACTGCCTACTTATCCTATTAGAGTATCTGCCATACAAGAAATGAGAGCAGTAGAAAATAGAAACGTTACTCTAGATAGTTTGATTGGAAGACTGATTTCATTTGAGATGAACAATTTTGACAATAGTGTCTTACCAAACATAGAGTCTGCATTCAAATCTTCTTTGAGAATAAGTAAATCAAGTCATAAACACACTATGAAAAAAGATAGTGATAGTGAAAGTGAAGAAGAAGATCTTGATGAAATTGAAGCACTTATGGCTAGAAGAATGTAGAGAGGCAAAGGTAAATACAAAGGTAAATTACCACTTGTGTGTTTTAATTGTAAAGAGATTGGACACTTTTCTGCAAGATGTCCTAACAGGAGAAAAGATAACAAAAGTAATGACAGGTCATTTGAAAAGAAGTTTGACAAAGGTGATTACAGAAGCAACTAACAATCAGAAAGAAGAGATACCCGAGACTACAAGGACAAACAAAAGAAGGCCAGTTACCTAGAAAAATGTAAAGATGAAGATACTGACACCGAATCTGATGAAGATATCAAGATGGTGTTTGTGGCAGTAAAAGATGATTCAGATGATGATGATGAAAGGTATGTAGAAACTACACTCATATCTAAAGTTAGTAAAAATGATGTCTGGATCATAGATATTGGCTACACTCACCACATGACCGGTGACAAACAAAAGTTTAAAATTTTTTTTGAGACTTTTGAATACTATAATGGTGGTTCAGTAAGAATGGGTAATGATACACCTTGTCCAGTTGAAGGTAGAGGAACTATAATGTTGAATAACCTGATAAAATGTGAAAATACTTATTGGGTGAAAGGATTGAATTATAATCTATTGAGTGTTTCTCTGTTGAATAATTTAGGACACAGAGAAGCATTTGAAAATAAGAAGGGAAATATCTTCAATGAATCAGGAAATTTGATTGGTACCGGTGAGAAGACAAAAGGTAACTTGTTCTATCTGAATGATACTGACACCACTTGTTTAATGGCTAGAAACAAAGACATATGGTTGTGGCACAAAAGATTGTGTCATGTGAACTTTGACAACATGATAAAGATAAGAAAAAAGAGAAATTTAAGAGGCTTACCGATGATGACTAAGCCTGGTAATATCATGTGTAAGAATTGTCAAATAGGTATGATGACAAAATCTAGTTTCAAAAGAAAAACCCATACATCTGATGCCATTCTAGAATTAGTCCATACTAATTTATGTGGACCCATGGGGACAAAGAGTTATTATGGTGATAGTTATTTTATTCTCTTTGTTGATGATTACTCTAGAATGATGACAGTTATGCTCCTAAAAGATAAATCATAAGCATTTAAGATGTTTAAATGGTACAAAGCAATGGGTGAGAAACAAAGTGGTAAGAAATTGAAGTGCTTAAGATCAAATAGCAGAGGGGAATTTATTTCAGATGAATTCACTAACTTTTGTAATGAGCATGGAATCAAAAGATAGGTCTTTGCACCAAGAACACCACAGCAAAATGGAATTGCTAAAAGAAGGAACAGATCCATTATTGATTGTGCCAAGACACTGATGATAGAGAAAGGTATCACCCAAATCTTCTAGAGGGAAGTTGTCAGTACTGTTGTTTACATATTGAGCATAGTACAATTGAAGAAAGACACCATGAAGACACCTTATGAGCTATGGTATGGTTACACACCCAATGTAAGCTATTTCAAAATTTTTGGTAGTCAATGTTATATCTTAAAAGATGATAGAAATGAAAACTTTTCTCCAAGAGTGATGAAGGAATCTTTCTAGGGTATTCCACAAAGAGCAAAGCTTACAAATGTCTTAATAAAGCCTCTAACAAAATTGTTGAAAATGCACAAGTAAAGATAGATAAATTTGCAGAGAAGAATGAAAGGGAAAGCACTAAACAACCAGAGGACTACAATAGGTTTGTTTACAATGAAGAACCTAACACTCTACCCGACCAACAATGTAGATCTCCCGAGCAATAGATCATTGCACCTGAGAATCAAGCTGTAAATACCGACAATCAGGATATTGCTCAAGATGATGTACCAAGTGATGGAGAACAGAATGAAGGACAAAATGATGATCAAGATGATAGACAAAGAGTTGAACCTTTACTTGCAAGATATGTCAGAAGGAACCATCCACAGAACCAGATCATAGGAGACAAGAAGGCTGGAATGAGAACCAGAAGTAAGTCTCGAAATACAAGATGTCTAATTTGTGATTTTGAGCCAAAATCTGTCAATGTTGCACTTGATAATGATGAATGGATAATTTCTATGAATGAAGAGATTGAGCAGATAGAGAAAAACAAGACATGGACACTTGTACCGAGACCAGATGACAAGAATGTCATCGGTACAAAATGGATATTCAGGAATAAATTGAATGAGAATGAAGAAGTCACCAGAAACAAAGCAAGACTAGTATGCAAGGGGTATGCACAAGAAGAAGGGATTGCCTATGGAGAGACCTTTGCACCATTTTCTAGGCTAGAAGGAGTGAGAATTTTACTTTCTTATGCTGCATATAAAGGTTTCAAGGTATACCAAATGGATGTCAAGTCTGCATTCCTAAATGGAATACTTGAGGAAGAGGTATACATTGAGAAACCAGAAGGGTTTGTTGATCCAGACAAGAGGGACATGGTATGTAGACTACACAAATCCCTGTATGGATTAAAACAAGCACCCCAAGTTTGGTATGAAAAACTTCATTCCTATCTCATAAGTATTGGATTTGTAAGGACTAGTGAAAACAATAATCTTTATTTGAAGGAAGATACTGATGCTAACATTTTGATTGCTGAAATATTTTTTAATGACATCATATTTGGAGGTAATGATATGCTATGCAAATCATTTGCAAATGAAATGAGCAAAGAGTTTGAGATGTCTATGTTTGGAGAAATCAAGTTCTTTCTTGGTCTGCAGATCATGCAACGAGATGAAGATATTTTCATTACACAATCCAAATACATCAAGGAAGTGCTGAAAATATTCAAGATGGAAGAGTCCAAACCAGTTGGAACACCGATGGAAACTGGATGTAAGATGACAAAGGAGGAAAAGTCAACTGAGGTAAATTAGACTTTGTATAGATTAATGATAGGAAAACTCATGTATGTTGTACATACTAGACCAGATATTGCACATGCAGTAGGAATAGTTGCAAGATTTTCATCTAATCCTAGGGAATCACATATGATTGCTGTGAAAAGAATCCTCAGATATCTAAAGAATACCAAGGAATATGGCTTATAGTATATAAGAGAAGGCAAATTTGAACTTAAGGTCTTATCAACACTGATTGGGCTAGAAATATTGATGATCGGGAGAGCACAACTGGAGGAGCATTCTTTATGGGTGACAGAATTGTCTCATGGATCAAAAAGAAACAAGGATGCATCTCTCAGTCTACTGTAGAAGTAGAGTATGTTGCTGCTACTGCAAACTACTCAAATATTGCATGGATCAAATAGTTATTGGAAGGTATGCATATGCAAATTCTTGAACGAGTAATTATCTACTATGACAATACCAATGCAATAAACATTTCCAAGAATCCAGTCATGCATGCTAAAACAAAGCATAATTCCATCAAGTATCATTATTTAAGAGAACAAGTTCAAGCAAAGGAGGTGATACTTGAGTATGTACAATCAAAGGAACAATTAGCCGATATCTTCACCAAGCCACTGCCCAAGGATGCATTTGAGTACTTGAGAAAGAGACTAGGGGTCAGACCCTTGTCTACTGGTCAGTAAGATGACTAGAAGGATACATCAGCCTACATATTATCAGAATATCATTCATGTTGATGCAAGCAGAGAAGCAGACTTCAAAGATACATCTATACATAGTAAGTTATTTATCTACTCTGAGCACCAGAGTTGTTATATTGTTGATGGATTGGGAAATTCAAGAAATATATTATGGATAGAAAGGATCTATTTGGCATTATTGTCAAAAATATTTTTTTGGCATTGTTGTCAAAGGGAGAGATTATATTCATTATCACCTCAGGGAGAGATTATATCCATCAAGGAGAGATTATAACATCAGGGAGAGATGTAATCAGAAAGGGAGAATACATACAAAGGAAGAGAATTGTTGAAAAGAGACATCAAAAGAAAAGTGAACAGTCAAAGGGAGAGAGTTTGACACAAGAGGAGAACACATCACATCAGAGAAAGAAAGATTCTACATCTATCCAGTGAAGGGATTGAAGACAGAAAGAAAGCTGCAAGAATCAAATATAAGCTATGAGAAGCTTACCGAGGACCAGATATTTGTATTGGTTATAATACATAAGATTGGTAGTTTGATGAATTTCAACTGTTATATTTTTATATTGTATTAGCAGTAATATAGTGTGACAATGTAGTGTGTTTCCATCAATGCCAAAGGGAGAGATTGATGAACTATAACTGATTGAATATTTGAAGATGTTAAGTTGATGATCACGCAAGGAATTAAATCAGTTAATGTATTATATTGTCATTGATGTCAACTTGATATAATCTATATGGTCATGGACATAATGCCAAAGAATTCAAAGAACCAATTAATCAAAGGCTATCCTATCAGTAATGCATATAAGTCAAGTATTCACAAAGTGACTATATACACCGACGGAGTGCACACCAATGGTCAAAGTAAAAGAGAAAAGCCACAGTGTTACCCGATGAGCAAATGCACAACATTACCGATGAGAAAAGTTACAATGTTACCCGATGAGAAAAGCACAATGTAACCCAACGGACAGAATTACAGTGTTTCCCTATGGAAAAGACAAAGGACGGAGATCTCGATGACAACTAAAGTCACACCGACGGAACAGTCAATTATCACCGACGACTAACTGAAGTATTGACCGACAGAACAGAGAGTTCAGAAATGACAAAATGCTTAGCTGTCAAGAGCTAAAGAATAGACTTAACTAACACTAATCATTGTTTTAATTGACAAGATAAAGCCATAGATAAGTAATTGATTTAAAGCTGATTTGTCCAGTTGGAAAGAAGATATCTTTGAGATAAAACTGGAGTTTTGCTTTAAATCTAAGTGGTGAGAATTGTGGATCACACCAAGAATCAAAAAAGCCAAGAAATGGTGAATCATGTCTATTTATAGAGATAACCTAATTCATTACAAATTGGGGGGAAGAAAAGGAGAAAAGAGGAAAGATGCTAAAGAGATTATGAAGGAGAAGAAAGTCTTCATTCAGACCTGATCAACAAGCTGAGGAAAGAGCTAGATTCTGCAGATACCAATGAACAGTGAGACAACATCACAGAGTAGAAAAATGTGGAGCAAAGGTATTGAATTGATCATATTGGTCAAAGAGGTAATGCACTTACAATAGATCTAAAAATCTACAATTCAAGTTGTATGTGTGAACAAATCACTTTACTGTTTCAGTTTAACCATTGAAGCATCAAGTCTCTTAACCGAGCAGGACTTAACAACCTTCTATAATTGAGATACATCCCAAGGAGTATCAAAAAGTTTGATCATACAAAGTAGCATTGGATATGCCCAATACCTATTGAAAGGCCAAGTGAGTGTTTGATCAAGGATGGTAGCATTAAATGCCAAATACTAAGTGACAAACTATCTTTTAAATCCTCTAACAAGGTGACACCTAAGAGTGTGTTTGTAACATTTAATAGGGTTGGCTCTTAACTGAGCTCACTTTAGAAGAGTGAAAATTTGGGGTATCGGTCCCAGTGGTTTTTCTCTTAACAGGGTTTACACGTTAAAAATCCACGTGTTATGTGTTTATGTTTCATTACTTTACTATTTTACATTTCACATATGCAATTCTAGATTGATCGATATACTCTAGTTATTTACTATATTTTGGTAAATAGATGACTGCTTATCAGTAAACATACAGAAGAAGGATTTACAAAGCATTCTAACAAGTAGTAAGTTGTTATAAGTATTTCAAGGCATTCATCTTGTAGGACTGAGTATAAGTAGAGGCTTAAAAGTGGTAATAAGTTTTAAGGGTTGATTTAAGGATTAATTTTTGAGGCCACTGATTCACTCCCCCCCCCTCTCTCAGTTATTACTAACAAAGAGAACGCAAGAGATGGTAATAGACATTCAAGAAACACTTGAAAGAAATGAAGAAAGGAGGAGATTTTTTTATAGGGCGAAGTAGTAGAAATATGGCTCCTGGCCCTATCACACCCCCCTAAGAAGGATTTCACCAATATCATTGTTTGGCTAGATGACAGGTTCAAGGAGATTTTGCAAACTCCAAAAGGTCCCCATTGCTAACTGATGAGTATTTGGGAAAGATTAGTTAACCTAAGTGTAAGGAAATTAAGAAAATATGAAAATAGTCGAAGAATGAATGAAGAATTATGACCAAGCAATATGTCTTTTGCAAATCAAGTAGTCAAAAGGATTTAAAAAAAAAAACAAACCCTAGACCAAGATCCATCCCTAGCCAGATACAAAAGTAGGAGAAGATAAACAACATACAAAAAGAAAAAGAAAAAGAAAAGAGAAGAGAAGAGAAGAACATGAGAAAATTAGAGAAAGCAGTGAGCAAGCAACCTGTGGTTTGAGATATTAGGAGAATAGTACTTTGGCATCAAACTAGAAAGAGATAAGGGTAGAGATAATTGGCCCCAAAATAGCAATAAAGGAAAGAAAGCACAAAACCATAAATAAACAAACAAACTATCAATGGTAAACAACCCAAAACAAATTATAACAAGATGGATACCGCCTCAAGATCACAACTTTTGGAATTGACACTATCGGTGTCAAACAACAATGTTTTCTCTTGGAATCTATTTAGGAGAGAATATGTAGACTCACTGATAAAGATAGATTATTGGATTTCACAAGATTACTAAGGGATTGTGAATTGGTGTTGTATGTGAAAAACTATCTGCAACACCAAGGAATATGGAATGGAGTCAAAATTGAAGAGAATAATCTTTTATGGTGTCTGTGGCCTATTTGAATTAGTGAATTAAAAAATGAACACAATTGAGATTGTGAACGATCAGGTAGTTATTAGTCGAAGATTCATTTTCCATTATATTTTCTATTTATGGACACATTATTTGATCCCATGTGATATATGAATTCATTAATTATTTACCATAATATGTTCTCAAAGGTGGACATAGGGTTAATGCAAGATATCATGGTTTTGGTATCCACTACTATGATAAAAACTAATTTTAGGTTTGGCTTCTCTCCTTATATATTGGAGGTATGAGATAGTATTTTTATATCATTGTTTATAGGTTCATAGTTGTTACTAGAATGTTGTTAGCGTTGAGAGTGGTAGTGTCTTTAAATTATATTTGTAAATTAAAGGTTAATATATACTTTTCTTCTAGTTCTGTTGGGTATTTTCTTAAAAGGATTTCTCCACATTAATTCTCTATGTTAAATTTTTAGGATAGCTGCAAATGTAATAGCACTCTATGTTGTATGTTTTTTCCAAATGCTTTCATTTATATTGGGAATGAGGCTAGGAGAGACATGTCCCTTCATGGGACATGTCTATTCATTATTATTTATAATAAAGGACATGCCTCTTCCCGTTAATTATAATTTAATCAATCTTATAATGTTTCATCAATCAATTATTAATTAAGAATAATTTAATAATTTAAAATTGAATATTAAATTTTATATGATTAATAATAATATAATATATTATTATTAATCAACATATATTATATGTATTCTAATGATCATACAAATGAAGCTACAAACATTAACACTCCCTCTTAGCTATGGAGGATGATCAAACATAATGTATAGTGGTCTCCTACGTCAACACTTATGACCCTCACCATAGCTATACAAAACATCAACACTCCCTCTTAGCTAGGGAGGATAAATCAATCCAATGTCAACACTTATATGACACTTGACAACATCAAGCATATGATGTAAGCAATAAAATAATCATCCTCATGATGTAATCAATAGAAACAGTCTCAAGATGTGGATTGCCTCCATCGACGATTCTATGCACAAACTCTCAGGTGGATTGCCTCCATCGGTGATTCTATCCACAATATCTCAAGTGGATTGCCTCCATCGGTGATTCTATCCACAAGATCCTCAAGCTTTAATGTGGATTGCCTTAATCGGCAATTCTATCCACGAGTTCTATCTATTATGATCTGTTTCAGCCATTATAAGATGTCTATCACAATAGAAGATTTTCATCATTTGATATCACATTTGATATCTTGAGTATTGGCCTATCAGGATGTCAACACATGACATTCACCAAATACTCTGAGTATTGGCCTATCAGAACATCAACATATAATATTCACCAAGTACTCAATAAGGTATTGGCCTGCAGAACATCAACACATGATATTCATAAAATACCTATCATATATCTATACAAACAACTCATAGACCGTCAATGACATCTAACACTTAGTTGTTGATTTACAAGATATATCTATGCAAACAACTTATAAATCATCAATTTAATGACATCTAACACTTAGTTGTTTCTTTACAAGATGTATCTATGCAAACAACTCATAGATCGTCAATTTATTGACATCTAACACTTAGTTGTTTCTTTACAAGATATATTTATGCAAACAACTCATAGACCGTCAATTTAATCACATCTAACACTTAGTTATTTCTTTAATTCATCATAATATGTTTCAACATTATAAATAATGAATATCATGATTTAAGTTATTGTAAGGTCCTCACCTTCCAATAACTTTTGCAAATACAAGTGATAATCATTTGGAAGTCATCACTTCCTTATGATGTACATAGGAGGCAGGCCCATTAAAATCATATAGTCACACATATGGACTTTCAAACTCCCTTTGAATATCAATCATATGATCTCCTTATCAATGATGTTTTTGATGAAGCATCAGACTCCATTTGGATCTGACATCAATTCTCCTTTTCCCACAAGAGAATTCTCAGAAAAGATCAAGGCAAATAGATTTTATAGTATGTATAGAAATACAAATAAGAGAGATACTACAATGAGTAGATAAATGCAATATTCAAGGATAATAAATACTTGTTTGCACATCAACATCCTTGACACAAGTTGCTTCAGTGAAGGTCCATATACATCAAATCATAAAACACCTTATCAGATTATTTGAGAGACATCTCCCCTTTGGATTATCTCCCCACTAAGAATGGTTCAATTGGAAATGTAAAATTGGTTATTATTCTCCCCCCACAATGTACAATTCTCACTCTTATATCGTTGAACAATTATCATGTCTTCTTATGAAATGACTTGATTTCTCCAAGAGAGGTGACACTATAATTGATGCTTTCTTTCTATAAAGAGACACCCTTCCTTGAATTCATTCTTCTTTGTTAATGCTTGACCACGATCATAACAAATTAATATATCTCTTTAATGAAAGTCACTTTCAGGAATTCCATATAGACCCCTACACATTCCATCATACCTTTTTAACCCCACAATTTCTTTCCAATCGCTTCGTTGTGATTCTCTAAAATTAGTTTTTCACCATCATATCTAAAATTTAGAGAAATCCAACGGTGGATGTGTGAGGTATGGTCCTTTTACAGAGACTCTATTTTCTGAGACAATCACGCATTCACCATCAACAAACTATCTCTTACATTTGCAGTTTGGCTCTGATACCATGTTAAATTTTTAGGATAGCTACAAATGTAATAGCACTCTATGTTGTATGTTTTTTCCCAAATGCAACAATCTCTCTTTCATTTATATTGGGAATGGGGCTAGGAGAGACATGTCCCTTCATGGGACATGTCTATTCATTATTATTTATAAGAAAGGACATGCCTCTTCCCATTAATTATAATTTAATCAATCTTATAATGTTTCATAAATAAATTATTAATTAAGAATAATAAAATAATTTAAAATTGAATATTAAATTTCATATGATTAATAATAATATAATATATATAATACATTATTATTAATCCACATATATTAAATGTATTCTAATGATCATACGACTGAAGTTACAAACATTAGCACTCTATCACTAAGTTTTTCTAAGTTTATTCTTATGATTTATTTATGCAACTTCCCACAGTATTTAATGGTAATCCTATAAAAGGAAACATATTTCAACCTCACAGACACTTTATAATATTTTATTGTGTTGATTTTAACCTATTTCCCAATACTTGATATTAGAGATAATGATTTTGTATATGGGGCAGCCTTTTTGTTACGTGTTGAAGGATTTTTGGCTATGGTAGGATATTTTCATTGTGTCTTTTTCCATATTTATGTATAGATTGAAAATCATGGCCTCTACCTCTTGATTGCATATAAAGAAGTTCAATGACATCAATTATGTGACATAATAGATTTAGATGAATGAATTTATTGAATAAGATTAATGGAGAGAAGTTGAAAAAGATTTTTAAAAAGAAGTCATATGGAAAATTTGATGAATATTGATTCAATTAAGAAATGAAAGCACAACGATACATTCAATTATATTTTATAGATTATGCCCTTCTAAATGTTTCTAAGGAGACCACCACATTCAAGCGATGGAAGAGGATAGGAAATTTTTACCAAACCAAAAGTCTAGCAAATAAACTATATCTCAAATAATAGTTATATTCTTTAAAAATTGAAGAAGACAAGTGAATTGCAAATCTTTTAAATTCTTTTATTTCACTTATCAATCAACTAGTTTTTTTAGATGTTAAGTGCAGACATCTAAAAAGGACTAATACATTTTAACCTTGTCATCTCCTTGCCTTCTCATCACTTTATTATATCCATATTAATTAAACAATTTTTAATTATTCAATTAAATAATATTTTTCACTATTAATTAAATAATTTTATTATTTAATGAATTCATTATCTTTTTCCTCTATTAATTAAATATATTTTATTGTTTATTCAATTCATTATATTTTTCCTTATGTCATTAATTAAATAATTTTTTTAAAGTTTCTAATTAATTTTCTATTTTCCCTTTATTATTAATCAAATAATTTTATTAATTTATTTTCGGTCCAAATTAAATGATTTTCAAAAAAATATTTAATTAGCTAATACTTCCCTCTTAAAATGTTTAATAAATTTTAAATAATTTATTTACTTTTTTCACCTCAAATAAATAAAAATAGTATTTAATTTATTTACTCTATGCATTTTACACCCTCTTATCCTTCCATATCATCAATCCATGTTCAATTATAGGTCATTACCTCTCTCAAATGTTCTCATCCTTTGATCTTTCTAATTAATATCTATCATTGATCAAGTGTAATGTGAGGCACATAAATAAGACCTTCACTCATCATTTCTCCCTAGAGCTAGCACTTCATGAGATTAAGAGCATTACTATCATTTTGAGTAAGAATAAATCATTGTCACTATCAAGCATTAATCAAGCATGCTAGCATCTATCAAGTATCCATTATCAAGTGTCAAGCATTAATCATCAAGCCTTCATGCTATCATGATAATATTAAAGTTATGCTACAAAATCTAAGAGCATATTTACATCAAGCACCCAAACAGATCTCAAGTTAAAATAGAGCAATCTATGGCCTTTTTATGGTATTATTGTTTTTCATTTAATTCTATACATAGATCTTATGTTCTATTGATTGATTTTGTGAATGTAGATTTTGGATCTTTCATTGCATTGTTTCCGTTATTTTGATTCACATTTTCATCATTCACACTAAGATAGAGGAAGATAAATGAATCGTATTTCTTTTCTCTTTACCCAGTACTTGTAAAAAAATATATTTTTTCATCATTGATGGTGGTATTGTTAAAAATAAATAATCTTATTATTACTTTTCTTTCAAATAAGATAAGAAAAAAACCATAAATGATATCTTGAAGGATGTATTGCACATTTATGGAAGACTTGGAGAAAAATGAGGGTCTAAGGGGGATAAAAAGAAATATCCAAATCTAAAGGAAAGTTAAAAACCCCAAGAAGTGAGACTAGAGTGAAGTATTGGAATTGTGGGAAGAGAGAGCATGTGAAGAAGGAATTTAAAAAAAATTAGCGTTAATGGTTAGTTCGAGTGGTTGAAGTCCAAAATTATGTCCAAGAGCTACTCTCAAAGGTAGGGATTTTGTTTTCATAAAGTTTTCTCTTTTATTACTAAGATATATTTTATTCTAAGATTATTATTATCTATTATTGCAACTTAGGATTTTTAGATTGATAAATTGTATTCTATAACTATTTTTGTATGGCGACCTTTAAAAAAAGATTTATACATTACAAGCTAATGAGTTTTCTGTGAAGGAAAGGAAACCTGGCTTGTAGGTTATAATGATTGTCACATCATATAAAATAATCACCTAAGATGTGTACACACAAAATAGTGCACTTCTATGAATCCTTACATGCAAGGAAACTCAAGAATGAGCCCTCACAAATCGATCCATAGCTCTCTATGTATGGAGTTGCAAGACTTGTAAAATTGCTCTCAGCTAGAGCCATAAACTCATGACCTTGCCAATAAACCATACAACGAGAGATTCATAATGAAAACAAGGGAAAGAATGCCAATATCTCCAATGAATCCAAATGTATGCAATGCAATGCAATGCTACATGACAATGCAACTAAGCTATGAAAATGAAAGTACAATGCAACTAATCTATGAAAGGAAAGAACAAATGTTACCAAGCCTTCCTATTTAGACTATGTGAGATTATTCTATTGCATAAAAGGAAATCTAAGCTATGAAATGAAACTATGAATGCTATAATAATGCAACTATGAAAGCAAATATGAAAACTATGAAGAAAGCTCCAAATGACCTAGAAAATTTGCAGCATAACATTAGCTTCAAAACCTAAGATATGAAAATGAAGGAGAGAGCTCTCCTTTTATAAGAAGTGAGATGAAAATGGACCATTGAGATTAAGAGGCAAAAATCTTAATCAAGGGTGGAGAAAAAAAGAAGCTTGATCCTTG
>MU226361.1:447564-466592 GCA_018584345.1 Thuja plicata | reverse complement strand
TTGTACTACTGGCTTTGAGAGAGTCTCTTGAAGTCATGCCTTTTGTCTTTTCTTGCTTTTATATCTCTTTTTGGAGAGGGGTTTTTCCCACTGGGTTTTCTCCTTTGTCTCCGGTTTATAGAGATTTTCTTGTACTGGGTACCTGATCAGGCCTTGTTGCCAGGACCCATTTCTTTCTTTCTTAGTCTTGCTAGGTCTGCCTTCTCCCTGCGTTCAGCTTAAGGGGGGTTGTTAGAGTATTATTACTCTTTTAGCTTATGCTTTCTCTTAGGTGCATCATTAATTAGTTATTAATTAATAATGCGCAACCTAGCTTTTAGTTTTAGGGTTTGTTCACCTTTATAAGGTCGAACTTTGTATTTGTCATTCATTAATTTAGTTGATAATTTTTCTCTCACATTTTGAGTAAACATCTGAGTTCTTCTTTTTCATCTTTCTGCTTCTACTTTGTATCAGGTTCTTGCATGCAGGTGTATTTGGGGTCTGTGGATTTGCATGTTAGCAATTCCTTCAGGATGGTGTATGAATATTTTTTGTTTGCCAATATTGCCTCATCATAAAGAATGTTGCAAGTACAGTCTGGTTACAACACTTTCTCCAACTAGAGATATTTGGGAGGATCAATTGTCTAGGATTAGAAATCAGAGATGATTCCAGACAAGTCTATCCCTAATGAAGTACCAGTTGCCCCTATGGTTGTAAAAATAGTTAAAAATCCAAAAGATCATATGGCTCCCAAGCGTAGGGAAGTAATTGTAGCTAAGCCAAAAGAGTCCAAAACACTCTCGCTTGGATCACTCAATGTGATCAAATAGTTAAAGAAGGCCCCAACTAGTATCTCACTATGGGATATTTTAGCTATTCTAGAATAGAAGTCTTTTCTCCAAGAATCCCTTGAAGAGATAGAGACATGTGAGAAGCATTTTCAAAGCATAGTAAGCAAGGGATGGAAAGAGGAGTAGTTGTTTCCATGATTGATAACCAACCCACCACTTTCACTAACAACCAGGAAGGAGTCTTAGAAGGAATAGGTAAGTCCAAGCACATGCCCTTCTTTTTAACTTTAATTGTAGGGGAAAATATACTACATAATTCCATGATATATTCAGGCCCTAGTACTACTGTTATGTCCAAACAAATAGTAGGTTCCCTGAACTTTCAATATGAACCCATACAAAGAAGTGTCATCCAGCTAGATGACAAAAAGTTGAATTTATAGGACTCATTAAGGATTTGCCTCTTTCTTTGTTTTCCTATCCAAATATTTATGTCTCCCAAGAGGTTATAGTAGTTGATATTTCTCCTACCTTTGGTTTATGCCTTTCAAGAGATTTCATTACCAAAATAGGAGGGGTTACCTTTCCCTAGATTGCTCACATCTAATCCTATGGGGAAACCATGGCTCCAAAGTAAAAGTGATGTCAAGAACCCATGCATCGTATGCATGTTGTAGATGAGGCTACTATGAATTTTCATCCTACTCATACTTCAATTACTTGAGAGGAGATGTACATTGAGAAGAGATGTACACTGTTGAACTATTATAGGACGAAAAAAGTGATAGGTTAAAGAATTCTAAAGGAGGAATTATTTTCCAACTAATTTTTTTTTTAGGCCCTTTTGTTAATTTTCATGCCATTGGCCTCGGTACTTACATTATTTTTTACAAAGATCAATTCATTCCTAAGTAAGAAGTACCTTGAGAGAGAGGGTCAAACCCAAGAAAATTCAGAGTTGTTGGCTCTACATGTTAATGGGGACAGAAGTAAAGTTGGCTTAGGAGCCGAAATATGTATCACCTATCTAGAAGGAGGGAAAATCATCTGTGCTTTCTGATTTCAATTCTCCTGCAATGATACTAAGGCAAAATATGAAGGGCTAGTTCAAGGGTTGAACATGGCTGAGAAAATGGGAGTCAAAAAGATGAAAAAATGGGAGTAAAAAAGATAAGATTGTTCAAAGATTTCAAGCTAGTGGAGGATTATATTTGAAACCATTTTGTGGCCAAGAACATCTAAATGTAGTAGTACCAAGGAGACAGATATTAATGTAGAATTCCTCCTTAGTATTGGTTCTCAATTTGATGCTATGATGGAGCTTATAACCAATGAGCATGCAGTTTGACGCATAGTTAGAATAGTCATCATAAATAATGAGCATAATTGGAAAGTTTTTGAAAATGATGCCCAAATCACCATGTTCATCTTGTAGTATGGTGAGTTTGTAGAATAGTTGCAACCCAAGATAGATGAGGAGTATGAAGATAAAATTATATAGTTAAAAAGTAACAAGCTCCCCAAAGGGATGATCACTATGTAGAACCTATTCAATTTTGATGATTTGAGGAATGATAAAAAAAAATTTATAGTAGATGAAGGGGCTTATGCTAACCTTGACCTCAGAAAGTTAAAAGTGGAAAAATATGTACCCCTAGAAGATAAGTAAAGGTTGATGGACTTGTGTGACAAATACAAAAAATTCATAGTGTGGATCTATGGTGATCTCCAAGGCTATGATTGAGATATCATCTAGCACACAATTGAGATGGAAGAAGGAGACAAGCCTATATGTTAAAATAAAAGGTTGATCAATCCAAATATTGAGTCACTAATGATTCAAGAATCAAAGAAGTTGATTGACTCATGTATCATTTACCCGATCAAACATAGCACCTAGGTTTTGAACCTAGTTCCTATGTGGAAGAATAATAGCGACATCTGCATGTGGGTTGATTTTTATGTGGAAGAAGAATAGTGACATCTCTCTCTCTCTCTCTCTCTCTCTCTCTCACTCTCTCTCTCTCTCTCTCTCTCTGAGTGTTGCTTCTTTTGATCTTTGTTTCAAATTTGATGAGGACCCAAGTCACTTGGGGGCTTTGTGTCTCCTTGTCTCCATGACACTAATAAAATAATTTCAAATGCAGTGATCTACTTTACCTTGAGAATGAGGTAATCTCATACTCCCGCTAAATTGAGGGATAGATGTATTGTCCTAAATTGTAAGAATCTATTATTAGATGCTCAATTGGGCCCCATTTCAGTGTTCTTGAGATTTCATACCCACTATGCTTGATCTTGCCCTTTAGCACCTATATCTTTGGCTTTCTTTCCACCTTCCTGACTACCAAATTTAATTTCACCCTCTTCTGGCGGGAAGAGGTCACCCAGGCCAACCTCTCCTCTAATTTTTTCCCTGATGGCCCATCTCTTTAATTTAGAAAGATCTAGATTCCCCTTGACCTCCTTTGAGTTTTGAGCCCCAAAATATTGAGGTTTCCTCATTTTGGCATCAAGCAATCAACAATTCAAGTTCTCTAATACAATTTCACATTCAAGCATTCTCAAGAAGGTTTTCAAGCACCCAACCCATCTTAGAAGGCAATATTATGATTTATAGAAAGCTTCTCTCCCATGATGGCCAAGTAGAGGAGACCTTAATCTAGCAAGAAGAACCTTTGTCCATCTACATGCATGCATCCATTCATTCTTCAAGACAAGATTCAATCAAGCATAACAAATATTGAAGATATTTGAGGAGTATTCCTAGATATAGACATTTGCAAAGGACATCCTTGATTCTTTTCTACATTCCATTGTTCAAAGACTACATACAACTATATTCAAGAATATACAATCATCTTCATGGACATTGTGATCTCAATATTTGTTTATGAAGGTATATTCATTTATAAAGTATATCTAATATTTACTTTACATTTACAATCTTTCCTTTCATGCAATTTCATTTATATTTCAAGGTCAATTCCTTAACTGGGGTTTTACTAAGGAAAACCCCCTTCAACCCAATATTTTCCTTGTTTTCTGTATGTAGGAATAGGTGGCGTTTGCACCATCTTGGATCTAGAAAGTTCAGGACCTGACAAGAGGTCTACAAATAAGTTCGATCAAAACAAAAAGGAATAGGATTACCTACGTGACCTCTCCCACAAAAACAACTTCAAACTAAAATCTCAGGTCAGTGGTATTCTATGGTTTCTTCTTCTAGTACATGCACAGAGCTCTCTATTTTCTATCAAACTCTATATTCTCAAACTTATCATTTTTGTCTATTTTTTATTCTACCTTTCATTAGTCAATCACATCTCCCTATTCAATTTCCAAATTCCACAAAACAAAGGATCATTACACCCACTTAGCACTTAAGTCCTACTTGTGCCTAGAGGAAAATTTTCCTTCTGATTATGCAATAAATAATTGGTTAGGTGTTGTACTAGGGACACTTTAAAACCCTTTATTTTCCTAAGAACTTTTCCTTATTGTACACTTATATTTTGTTCTATCTTTATTTTGTTATGTAGCAAGGTTTTCCTTTGATAAGCAGACCCCTTCTTCTTTTTTTCATCCTAGTGGAATTTCCACATGTTACGTTGGCACATCATATGACAAATTTGTCTTTATTTTTTCTAGGAACATCTATGATGGTGACACATGTAGGTATTTTCCTTTAAGTTCTTGTTGCAGTCCCCATATCCTTGCAAATTTTAATAGTGGTTCCTCGCATATCCTTCTAATGCACTGGCTATCTTCACAGGAGGTCATTTCCTCAACTGATGCCACTCACACCCACTTAACATAATTGTAAATGTGCATGCTTCTTCCACCTCTTGTGACCTTCAAGGTGTGATTTGATGATCATTTTATTTGGGGCTCCCATCACTTGACTAGCACGTGATTATGTTGAAGAAAGTATAGCCTAAAGTTGTGGACCTCGCTAATGGAAATAATTTGTGTGGAGTAGTGGGGAACATCCTCCCGGGGAATCAAATGATGATTAATTAAGGTGGCTATGCAACCTTTCTCATTCTTGGGAAAAATTTATTGCATGATTTTCCCATGAGAAGGATTCTACCTTCGAGCTATAAATAGAGAGTGGTGCTTTATTTTCTCATTTGCATTTCATTACTCTAAAGACTAAAATTATATAACAGTAGTATTTTAGTTTTATTTATATCTTAGCTTTATTTGGTTGTGTCCTTAATATAATACAATATAATTGATTGTGTCTTCAACCTTTTGATGTATGCTTTTTGTTCAACATGATTATTTTTCTTATTATGCTTTGTATAAGTTAAAAAATGATCTATATTTTTGTTGTTCGATCTTTTGCAATTGATTGATAATATATGAACAATGGAATCATTCCAGTGACTCATTTTGTAGTTCATTCATTCTATTTTTGCAGCATGCTATGAAGTTGTCAATACTGAAACGTCCAACCAATAATGTCATGGTGTATCACAATAGATAGATTTACGTTTATTCTTATTTATCTCCATTTTTACTCTTAAAGTAGAAAGTGAATGAATATTCAACTTCTAAAATCTCAAAGTTCATTTAGTGATATGCAATTAGTCCCCCAATGACTGAACTCCCCATAAAGGTTGTTGCCTTACCTAACTACAAACTTTAGGATCAACGGGCTCTAATTTATTTTTCAACATTATGAAAAGAAAGAATCCAAAGAAAGAAAATATCAATAAGATCCCAGATGGATTCCATGTGGCTCATAAACAAGATGATATTAAGTAATATTCATGATTTTTTACAACAAATTGTTCACTCTTGAAGTCACAGATTCTCATTGTATAGGGCCAAGAAATTTCTATAAGACCATCATTCCTAGAAAGATTTCAAGTGAGGAATCTTATGCCTTGGAGAAGGATGTTTCCCTCATGGATATCTAGAATTCCAAAAGGACTAGATAAAAAATGAAAAATCTTTTGGGGATGATGGCCTCTTAGCTTCTTTTTACAAAGAAAACATTGGTTGGATCTCTAAGGATTTTCTACTTGTGTACAAAGAATTTAGGATCAAAGGATCCTTGGATAATGAAATTAACTAAGGAATTATCAAGTTGTTGCCCAAGGATGGATACAAAGCCCTTATTAGGAATTGTATCCCTATAACTCTGTTGAATGTATCTTATAAGATCCTTTCCAAGATCCTAGCCCTTAGGTTGACCAATATTCTTCTCAAATTTATTAGCAACACCCAAATAGGATTCATCAAAGATAGATATATACTTGAGAAGCAAATTACTAGTTGGGAGGAAATGCATTATACCAAAGAATATAGTTAGGATACAAAAATGTTCTTATTATACTTTGAAAAAACCTATGATAGGTTTGAATGGTCATTCTTGACCATGATTCTTCAAGCCTTTGGCTTTCCCAATAATTATTGTAATAGGGTGAAAGTTCTATTGAAAGATTTTGAATCTCAAGTTGACATTAATGGGTCTAAATATGCAATTTTTAAATTAGAGAGGTCCATCTAGAAAGGATTCCCATTAGACCCCTCCCTCTTTGTGATTTCTTTAAATGCATTACATTGTGAAAATGAATGAAGATAACATGGATTGCCTTTTGAATAATCTTATTACCTTTTGGTTGACATCACGACCTAAGTTTCCCTATTATAAATCTATTATGCTAAGTTGGCAAAGCAATTCTCCTACTTGGTTGAACCCTAAATATCATTTTACTTGGGGAGGGCTTTCTAAACTATTGAGATGTACTTCAGAATTTGCTTTGCCATTAACCCATGTCTTAAAGATATGTAGTAATATGTTAAAAGAAAGATTGAGAATAATATTAATAAGTGGAATAAACAACAATTTCAGTGATTGGCAGGATCTAGGTGTTAGGATTAAGTAATATTGAGAGGGGGGGTGAATCAATATTACAAAACTTTATAAATTTATTTAACCAATTCAAACTCAACCATGCAATTAATGAAATAAATAGAACATGCACATAAAGTAAACAACACATAACACCATGATTTGTTCAAGAGGAAACCCTGGCCAATGGAAAACCTTGGTGGGGATGATACCCACAAATAATGCACTAAGAGTATAGTGTCCCTGATAGGAGACCTAGCCCTATTGGGAGCTAATATTACATTTAGTACATATCTCTGTTAAAGGATAGAAACCCTGTTAGGGGTGTACAATGAGCACACTCCTCTTATAAAGCAATATTGTTCTATTATAATGATTTATCAAAAAGAAATATAAAAGCATCTACTATGCTTAATTAGTCCCAATTATAGCTCGCATCAAATTCTATTTGATCTTGACATCACAATGCATCTATGCATTCCACACTCATCTTCGCATCATAAAACAACTCTACTTATATACTCAATCTCAAAAATTTCTTCCATTCGGCTCACAAGAGCATCACAAAATGTGTACAACACTTAACCAATTATCAAATCCATAGACAGTGATCATACTCTAAAAAAATTAGGGTAGGACCCAATCCAAATCCAAAGTAGCACTTCTAGATTCCTCAAATTACTCCCTTAACCATCACGGCCATTCATCTACCCTATATCATTGTTGTACTATCTTCGCCTATCTTCAACATGTTGTAACTCTCAGAGATCAACTCCAAAATACAAGAAACCATAACTAGAGGTATACTATATCCCAAAAGGTCTCCCTCTAAGCTCACATGACTTATTTCTCCATATACTGTGATTGCTGACCAAAACTATGTGATTGTACTCTGCAAACTGCATTATGGACTTAGTCATTTTTACAAAACTGAATATCCAAAACTATGTTGTACTCCAAGCAACCATGCCAATGAGTAGTGTTTCCATAAATGACAACCTATAAACAATATTGATCAAGCCACTTTCCAACAATCTCCCCCTTTGGTATTGATGGCAATACTTAGTGAAAAATGACTAAGTTCTCAATACCAAACTATTGACTAAGTACATATTTTTCATACTTATTACTCCCCCTTTAAAATCAATGGAAAAGGTGTACTATAAATAGTATCTATATACAAATACAAATTTCACAACTGCTCATTAAAAATTCATACCATATGAAGTACATCTTGGAAAGAGGTTTCCAAGATCTTCACCTCTGCAGTCCATGTCTTTACTAATATATGATCAACATGAATTAATCCATTCAAAGAAAAAGAAGATATTTATGTAGCCTTCAGTGTTGTAGGCATGTCCTCAGTAAGAGATTTCTTCTCTTTCTCCATATCTAAAAGATGTTTTTTTCCTGAATTGATAGTTTATGAGTGATTAGACTCCTCAACACACCAAATCTTCCCAACACTCTCCTTTTCTATGTCTCAAGAAAAATGATTTTGTCTAATAGTATAGAAACTTCCTTATCCAACTCTGCAATAGTTTGTGAGGAGGACTCACAACTATTTACTAATGTGTCCAGATTATTTCTATCATTAACAATGATGTCTTCAATATTGTTTATAAATTATTGTGCAAGAACTTCACATAGATTGTACTTTAGATTCTCTTTCACCATTGTGTAGGCCATCATAATAACTCCTGCTTATACTGAATTAGGTTGGCTTCTATAGTGAAGTTTGTATCCAAGAATCATATAAACTAATCTTACATCTTGCTGAAAGATGTCGACAATGGTCATTGCCCTCTTATTCCATCTAGAGTGTGTAAGGGTTTCCACCTATTTCTTTGTGTTCTTCTCTGCAACGGGAATGATGCCAGAATTGTCCAAACCTATAAAATCATGTATCATCTCACTATTGATATTAACAAGCTACTCACAAATCCATATAAATTGATCATGAACTTTTCTCAAAAGAATCTTTATCCACTCTTCTTCTTCAAACTCATAGAGTTCTGCCATTCATATAATGTTTAGGTTTTGTAAATGAGAAAACTCATCCTTCCACTTTCCATCTTCCTTGATCATGTCCTTCATCTCATTGAAGATCTCAAAGTGTCCCAATGATTCATATTTTCAATGAATGTATGCCCTAATGTCTTCCACATGAAGCACACCATAGGGTGTTTGCGAAAATGTGCTTTTGGGATCATCTTCAGTAAAATTGAAGGGATGTTTCTTAAACTTATACATCAGTTGTTCACTAACATGAAAAATCAATGGATTATCCATAGTAATCAAAAGTTTGTAAGTGATCAAAATACCTTTTCTTGATGAATCAGGGTATGCACACACAACAATCATGAAAATGCCCTAGCTTCTCTGCTTGTTCCTCTGGTCTCCTTTAGCTTTGTTCGAATAGTGCTCAGATATGTTCAAGTGAATAAAATTATACTTCGCCATGTAAGAATCGATACATTTCCCAATGAGCTCATAATTCTACAAATGATCAAGTCGTTCATCAATTTGGCAATCACAAGATACAATGTGTATAACTATGTGATCTCAGATAGGCATTTCAAATCAATCATATATACTATCCATAAGCTCGCAAAATCTTATTCCATATAAACAAGGGCTGGATACATTTCTATTATATTTCTCCAAATCTCCCCCTAAGGCCATGCTTGGCCATTTAGGTTGATGTAGCAACGTTAAGCCAGGGTTCAATAGAATCTATTGAATCTCTCTGAACATTAGGCTCACTTTGCTCCTTCGCTTTCCAAAATTTACCACGTTCTTTTACAAATTGATCGTCAAACTCTTCCATGTATTCTGCCATACTTTTTCCAACATCACCAACATTTTTCTTTATAACAATAGGTGGTGGTCTTCTGTTACTTGTAGCTCCATTATACCTACAAAAATTTTCTATATGTCCTTGATGGTTACATTTATAACATGTAGGAGATGATCTGATCTGATCTGATTAAATTGTAACATGTAGTTCCTTGTAATGTGTCCAAAGTTGTTGCATTTGTAACATGTAATATTAGCTGATGTTTCCTTTCTGATGCAGTCTTGTTTAGTGTGGGATTAATCAGTCTTTCTACATTCTATCTTCTTATGTCCATATTTATAGCAATTGAAACAATAACCAGGAAATGGCTTATAAGGAAATTTACCTCTGCAATCCCTCTTCATGTGACCAATTTTGTTGCATCCAAAACATCTACCTCTGAAAGGTCTGATCTTGTCTCTAGATTCTTCTTCGGTAGGCCTTTCAACATATGTATTCTCTTTAGATTCCATTTCTTGAGATTTAGAACATTCATCTTTATCAAAGCCAACTCTTGTCATGTCACCTAAAGGGTTTTGTCTTTCTCTTTGTTCATCAATCTTGTTACTGCTTGCATGAATTTTTTCAATGTGATTCTTAGCCTCAACAAGTTCTCCTTTAATGATTTGGTTGTATTTCTTTAATTCATTATACTTGATTCTATAGTCATCAAGTTCAACGTTCATATTTCTCATATGAATATTTGCATTCTTTAGGAACTCTTTAATTATAGTTTTTCCATCTCTCCCTTGTTGAATTTCTTTAGCCATCTGAATAGAAGTAGTTTCATGTTCATGCTTCAATACTTCCTTTTAATTTTCCATCTTCTTGATTTGTTCAGAAAAATCATTAGATCAGATTCCTCTTTTATCTTTTACATAATATCTTGCCTTTGGTTCCTAGAAAGTTCAAGTTGTTCCTTAAGCTTCTTGATGAAACCCTCTGCAATTCTCAATTGAATTTCAAATCACCATTTTCATCTTTAGCCTTATCAAGGTCTTTAAGTGTTGCTTCAAATTTCTCTTCCAAACTTTAATCCATCTAGATCTCCCTTAAGTTGTTAGAATTTCTCTTCAAGGGCCACAAGCTCTGATACCAATTGTTAGGATTAAGTAATATTTAGAGGGGGGTGAATCAGTATTAAAACACTTTATAAATTTATTTAACGAATTCAAACTCAACCATGCAATTAATGAAATAAATAGAACATGCACATAAAGTAAACAAATCATAACACCATGATTTGTTCACGAGGAAACCCTGGCCAAGGGAAAACCCCGGTGGGGATGATACCCACAAATAATGCACTAAGAGTATAGTGTTCCTGTTAGGAGATCTGAACCTATTAGGAGCTGAATATTACATTTAGTACATATCCTTATTAAAGGATAGAAACCTTGTTAGGGGTGTACAATGAGCACACTCCTCTTATAAAGAAATACTATTTTGTTACAATGATTTATCAAAATGAAATATACAAGCATATGTTCTACTTAAGCAGTCCCAATTATAGCTTGTTGTTAGTAATAACTAAGAGGGGGGGTGAATCAGTGGCCTCAAAAATTAATCCTCAAATCAACCCTTTAAAATTATAACCACAAATTATGTCTCAAGTTATCTTCTATCCTACAAGATGAATGCCATGAAATACTCTTATCAATTTACTACTTGTCAGATTGCTTTGCTAACCCTTCTTCTGTATGTTTACTGATAAGCATTCATCTATTTACCAAAACACAGTAAATATGCAGAGTATACCGATCAATCCAGAATTAACTATGTAAGATACAAAATAGTAAAGAAATTAATCATACACACATAACACATGGATTTCTAATGTGGAAACCCTGTTAAGGGAAAAACAACTGGGACCGGTACCCCAAATTTTCACTCTTCTGAAGTGAGCCCTATTAAGAGCCAACCCTGTTAAAGGCTACAAACACACTATTAGGTGTGACCTTGTTAAAGGATTTAGAAATAGTTTGTCAACTAGTATTTGGCATCTAATGCTACCATCCTTGATCAAACACTCACTTGTCCTGTCAATAGGTATCAGGCATATCCAATGCTACTTTTGTGATCAAACTTTTTGATACTCCTTGGGATGTATCTCAATTGAAAAAGAATTTTAAGTCCTTCTCGGTTAAGAGGATTTTATGCTTCAATGGTTAAACTAAAACACTAATGATCTGTTCATACATACAACTCAATTGTAGATTTTCAGATATATTGTAGGTCCATTACTTTACTGATCAATATAATCAAATACATATCTTTGCTCCACACTTGTTCTGCTCTGTGATGCTTGTCTCACTATTTGTCGATGTCTGCAGAATCTATCTCTTCCTTTAGCTTGTTGGTCAAGACTGAAAGAAGACTTTTTTCTCCTTCAGATTTTCTTTAGCATCTTTCCTCTTCTCTTTTTCTCCTCACCTAATTCCCCCATTCATAATTAATTAGGTTTGTCTCTATATAGTCATGTTTTCCCCTTTTCTTGGCTTTCTTGATTCTTGGCGTGCTCCACAATTCTTGCCAATAGATTTAAAGAAAACTCTAGTTTTATCTCAAAGAGATCTTCTTGCCAACTAGACAAATCAACTTTAAATCAGTTACTTATCTTCAGCTTTATCTGGATGATTAAAAAAATGATAAGTGTCCGTTGATTCTATCTTTAGCTTCTTGACAACTAAGCATTTTGTCATTTTCTGAACTCTTTGTTCTTTCGGTCAACACTTCAGTTAGTCATCGGTGATAACTGACTATTCCGTCGGTGTGACTTTAGTTTTCATCAGGATCTCCATCCTTTTTTTCTTTGTCGGGAAACACTAAAATTTTGTCCGTCGGGTTACATTGTGTTTTTCTCATCGGGAAACACTGTAACTCTGCTTGTCGGCAATATTGTGCATTTTCTCATCGGGTAACACTGTGACTTTGCTCTTTTACTCTGACTGTCGGTGTGCACTTTGTCGATGTATATAGTCACTTAGTGAATACTTGACTTATATACATTGCTGAAAGCATAGTCTTGATTCATGAGTTCTTCGAAGTCTTTGGCAGTGTTTCCATGACCATACAAATTATATCAAGTTAGCATCAATGACAATACAATACATTGACTGATTTAATGTCTTGCATGATCATCAACTTAACATCTTCAAACATTCAATCAGTTACATGTCATCACTCGCATCAACTTATGTTTGATCATGACATCACAATGCATCTACGCATTCCACACTCATCTTCACATCATAAAACAACTCTACTTATATACTCAATCACAAAAATTTCTTCCAGTCGACTCACAAGAGCATCACAAAACATGTCCAATACTTAACCAATTATCAAATCCATAGTTGGTGATCATACTCTAACAAAACATCTCCCTATAATATCTATTACTCTTCTGTGTGGATTTTTTAGTTGTTATCAAGTAAATGAGATTAAGAAAAAAATAGAAGAATATGTGGTCAGATAGGAAAGGAAATAAGAAGCAAAATTCAGCTAGATGGAATTGGTGTACTATGGAAAAGAAATGGGGTGGCTTGGGCTTGAAGGACCTATGGATTCAAGGAATAACCTTAGCATTCAAATCGATCTTCAAAGAAATCAAAGACAACGAACCCTAGAAAATTTTAACTAGTGCGCTATAATATCAGCCAAGTTGTCCCCAAGAATGGAAATTCTTAAAAGGATGTGTCCTTTAGTGATTTCGTAGTGGGATGTTTCCCTATCTCTCCTCAGGACTCCAATATATTCAAGAGCATTTGGAAGGCATGGGAGTGTGTGAGACCTCTCCAAAGAAACAACCTAAATTCTAGAACTACCTTGGGCACTTCTATTTGGTGAAACCTCCAATATAAAGACAATCTACTTGCTCAATTGCAAGTTTGTTCTTCCAAGCATTAGAACAACATAGGCATTAGGTGTTTTAGAGACATCTTTGTGGATGGTAATCTTAAGCCTTGGTCTTATCTAAATGGGGAATTTAAATTTTGCAATGCTCATTGGTTAACCTATTCCATTCTTAGAGATGTTCTTTCTTCCCTCAACACCCGTCAGGATTTGCATTTGAGCATAATTAGTATAGTAATATTTTTTGGTTGAATGACATTAAAATGATAAAAAGCACTCCTAGAAATATTTACAACTATACATGTAACAATGATTCTTTGTTTATTCCTCTCAATAACTATTGGAATGTTAATTTTTCTATTAAAAGATAGAAAAATATATTATGTGGTATTTGGAATAACATTCTTGAGCAAAAAAGGTGTGTTTCAAATGGCTTCTCCTTCTTCAAAGGCTGCCATAAAAATTGTTGAGCAAGCTGGTTGATGTTTGCAACATTTGTAGGATTCCTAAAATTGTTAAACATATTTTCTTCAATTGTTTTAATGCCAAAGAAATATGGAATATGTTATGTTTATATTTTCATGATTGGAATATAAATGCTACTATTATACACCAAATTTGAACCCTACTAGACTCATAACCCTAATGATCTGGTATAATATGTGAATTACTTCTAGGTTGTGTGACCTATGCTAATTGAAGTGAAACCTACAGATTATAGGTCAGTTCCTCTTAGATAATCACCTATTTTTTCTCTTTAAACATGAAAAGTAAACTTGGGAGGAAAAGGGGAAGAAGGAGAACTGAAAGGGAAAAAAAGTAAATTTTAACCTACAAGGTGATGCACTGAAAGTGACATGAATCATAATATAATGATCAAGAAGTAGCATGAAATGCCTGAATTAATTCAAGTATACATTCCTAGATAGGTTTGCAAATAGTGTTTTATAGAGAGGTTTGAAATGAAAAGAGGTTATTCAAGGAAACAGAAGATTTCACAAACAATAGTGTATTCAAGGATATAGACACAATCTATGACCTGCAAACAAACATCCACTCTAGGAAATAGGTACAGAAATGAGACAAGATAACAAGGGATGAACAAAATCCACAATATTATCTAAATCAATCACCCACAATAGCACACAAAGATGCTGAAAAGAAATAAAACTCAGAATAACTCACAACTTTTTCAATATTCAGCCAGTATATTATGCTTTAGAAAGAATCCCAAAACAAACAAGAACCTGAGGGTAGGAAAAATACCACATAAATTCCTACATAAGCCTTGGAAGACTAAGAATTACATATACATGAAAATTTTGAGGATAGAGAAAATGTCACAGAAAACCTCTTACATAATCCAAACCCCTAAACAAAAGACCCAAAAACAACTTATATACAACCTCCCCTAGCACACAGGCTCAGGAGTTAATCCATCAATTTGATTAGGACAAAATTAGGGTTATAATAGATATTCATTAAACAATGGAGAAACCCTAAAATGCTCTTGTCTTTCCATCAATGCATTTGGGAAATATCTTAGACGATCAGATATAGTCATGAAGATATCTCCCATCACCATAAATTTGAGCAGAGAAGTCGGCCTAATCCATCTACTATGTCTACAGCTTGGAACACGTCATCACCGCCATAGAACTTTGATATTAGATTCAAATATTTGAATATCTATTTATAATGGTCACAGGTGGCATGGAATTTCATATTGATGGCTCAAAATAAGACTTGATCTCCTATTTAAAACATAGCCGTCGATTCTTTCTTTATCTTTATCTAGTCTTTGAGCTCGGATATGATTTAGACATGTGGCACTCTGGCGCAATGCCTCTTATACTTAAACAATTTCACCATGGTCATTAAGCCTTTGTGCCTATTTTTAGATCCTCTTTAAGTTACTGTGTCTTTATTGCCTTGTAAACCCAGGACCCATGATGTCATCAACGCAATACATCACCATAGCGCAATGCCTTAAACACTAGATCTTGATCACTTTTACTTTAAGGCTTTACACCATCCACATGATCAAACTAGACTTGCTCGATCCTTACATTTATCTTTCTATCTTCAGCCTGGCCCCACCATGAACACATGGCATGCCGGCGTAATGCCTCAAAGATATTTTTTATGCATCTTGGTCGTTGATTCTTAACGTCGACTGTTGGATCTATCACTCTTCTGATCTCTGCCTCTAACTTGCCTCTGACTCATCTTTAATGTTGATCACTGAGTCCCCTTGTATCTCCAAGTTGCTAGATCAATTCTTTAACTCTAAGTTTATCACGAGACTTGGAGACAACCACAAGATCAAGACTCGATCGATGGCTAGCGCTAAATCTATGAATCTGACAACAGTATTCAAATTTATCTGGAAACTTAGCGCCAACCACAAGATCAAACCTCAATCCATGGTCACCACTTAACCTTGTACAATCCATCTTAACTTTACTTGACTTGATCTTAACTCGGGTCTATATGGAGATCTGGAGATAAAACAATCGTTGAGTCACTGAATGGATCCTTAACCCCTGAGTTTATTCCAAGATCTAGCACCAGCCACAAGATTAGAACAAGATCAATGATCTGTGCTGAATCTTTGAATGAATTGGCTGGCTTTGACTTTATCTAGCAATTCAGCACCAAGCATAGATCCTTTTCCCAATCAATGACCTGCGCTTAATCTTGAAATCTTTCATGACTTGTACATTCCATTGTGAGATCTAGTGCTAGCTACACATCTCAGATAAGATCAGCGATCCTCACCAAGTCATTGAACGATTTTCTTAACCTCAAGTCTATTTCAAGATTCAGAGATAAAGGCAAAGTGCAAACCCATGTATTAACCTGAGCCAAATTATGAGATTCAGAGATAAATCTATCTCTGAATCTCTAAGAAAATTCCTTAACTCTGAGTTTATTCCACAACTTAGCAACATCCACAAGATCTGATCTGCATCTATGGCCATCGCTGAATCTCAAGAACTTATTTGACTTGCCCAAAACATTGTGAGATCTAGAAACAACCGTAAAATTAAAACTTGAATAGAACTTGATCTACAACCTGTGTTGAATCTCCAAATCAAAAGAGCATATTCTTTTTCATTCTAAGATTAAGAGTTAAAGGGTTGCGCGAAGTCATTGAACAAGAAAGAATATTTCATCGGGATTGTGAGATGAAGAGACAGACATAAGAGGTTAAAGTGCACATGGAAAATAAGAACTTAAGTGGCATAGAAAAGTAATAAATAATGAGACTGGTCCACCAAAGAAATAGGGTTTAAGAGCCTTCCTTAGGGTTTTCAAGACATGAAGGGTTAAAACCAGAGCTAGAAACACACAGAGAAGCAAACAAAGACCAGGAAACTTGATAGAAACCATACAAGTTGGGCTCTACCCTTGTGGGAGCCTCATTTTCTCCACTTGTAGCCAAAATTTTGACAGGATGAGAGATTTGGGTAACATCTTTGGCAATTTCTATTGAATGTCAGTCTGCTAGACATATAAAACCAGTGAGCTTATGACATTCCATTGGGAAAGGAGTCTTAATTAAGAACAAAAGACATCTCTGGGAAGTAGGAGGGTTGAAACCAGGAGGAGGAACAACGAACTAAAATAGGAAAGGGACCATATACAAGCATAAACAAACAAACTGTACCCAAGCACTTGAAGGAAAACATGGAAACTAACCTTATCTAAACTACCTCGTACAAAAAATTGGTCAAACAAAACCATTCACCGGATGGTTAAAATAGCTACCCTTCCTCATCAAGGTATTTTGTATCAACTGCATAAGGATAACCAACAAGACATGAGGCACATAAAATTATGTTAGAAAATATAGAATTGCCTCTTTAAAAATGGGATCAAGCTCACTCACCTTAAATAGATCATATGAGGACGTTTCACTATACTCCTCTTGGGCCAAGTATCTAATGGGACAGCCTCTTGAGATGGCATACTTGGAGCCTTCTTTTCTATTTTAGGAATACTCATGGTTGTCCTTCATTATGAATAGCCATGTTAACTCCTCTTCCATAGTCAGGGGACTATCATCTTCTGTTAAATAGGCTATGAGCTCATCAAAACTATCAACTCTCTAAAGGTCTTTAGGAACAACTAGTTTACTATCATCAAGCTCTACACACATTCTCTATGATTCTCTCCAAATAATTTTCCCCAAGGTTTTTGTTAAATTTTTCATATTGGAAATTTTCCTCTTTGATCGCAAGCTCATGAATTGACATATCATGATGATGACCTATGCCCCCTAGATGTTGTAGATTTATTGTTGATGTGGTGATGAACATATCTTATTCATCTATCTCTACAAAACTAGGAAGCTTATCAAAAAAAAAAATAGCATCTTCATCTTTGTCACTCCCTTGTTGATGTTGATCCTTGTGGCATAATTGACTTTCAGCCATAGGTAATGGCATGTCTTCCTTTCTTTCAAAAAAAAGAGGAAGCTCATTAAACAAATCAACCAAGAGCTCGGGTTGAGAATCAATCTTCATTTATTCACCTTTTTGTCCCAACTTGTCACAATCATCACCCAACACCAACACCAACACCTCTGATTTTCTCTCTTCTTCACCATTTAAAATCTCATTCACCACAAGTCCTTGCCTTGATGCTTGACTAGTATCCCTGAAAAGAATTGACATCTGACAGCTAGGAGGTAGAGTCCATGAAAGTTTCCATGGTAGTTTAGTATCTTGAGAGACCTAAGGGGTCTCTTGGGTTAAACAATTGTCTTGAACAAACTACTCTTGCAGAGTGGTGGACTAAAACTTAAGTATAGGCTCTTGGAAATAAAGCTCTCCCTTAAAACTTGGGATGTGAAATTGAGAGTGTTCAAATGTAGTCTTAGAGGGAAGACTCTTTTTAAAGCTTGTAAAATTTAAGAGCCTATAATTTTTGTGTTTCTCACTTGCAACCGACTCTGTCTCAATATAATCCTCGGGCTGTTGTTGACCACAACAAGGTTGCAATTATTATATAACATGTTCATGTGCTAGAAGGATGTCACTAAAACTTGGAAATGAACACTCTATAGGTTCTTCATTTGTAGGCTCTTGGAACATGGGAGTGTAATCACCTAAAAATGGTCATCTAAACCCTAGACCCCCAACCTCAGTCTCATATCAAAAAACCCTAATCTTGATAAACCCTAAGTTCTAAATCAAATAGGCAATTCCTCAATCTATCAATTTTGAACTGATTTGACCTAAACCCTAGGTCCTAATCAATCATTGTACTTGATTAATAAATTAATTAATTCCCAAAATCATAATACATTGGCAAATAAACCTTATCTTAATTATTTAATTAATATTCTAAGATATTAATTAAATTAAATTCAAAATTTGTCAATTAAATAAAAAAAGAATTAAATTAATTAATAAAAACAAATATGCATTCAAAATCAATTAAATTATTAAAAATCCATATGACATCATCAAATCCAGTTAACTGATTATCAATTTAGAAATAATCCAGTTCCACTCAGTTAACTAATTCTCCACTATTTATCATTTTGGAAATATTTCAGTTGTGATATTGCTATCAGGATTCAACTGTGTAGTTTTTGAGTCAAACTCATTGACCCATAATTCATGAGTAGTGGTTCACATGAACCCATCTCTCATGAGAATGAATGGAACACTTAGCACTC
>MU226361.1:429740-447514 GCA_018584345.1 Thuja plicata | reverse complement strand
TTCATGTGAACCACTACTCATGAATTATGGGTCAATGAGTTTGACTCAAAAACTACACAGTTGAATCCTGATAGCAATATCACAATTTGACTTGCTGTGGAAAAATATCTCCTACTTATCAATATTTTAGTTAACTGAAAATAGGTTTTGGAAGTTTCCAAAATAACTGATCAGTCAATTTTGTAAACTCGCTCTTTTGACCAATCACATTCTTTGCACATGGATTGTGCTTCCTCAAATTGAATATGATCCACTCTTTTCTTTTGATATCAACCGTTGATTCGACAGAGATTTTCTATAAAAGAGAAGCTCATTTCCTTCACAAAAGATCCTGACTTTTGCTATTTTTATTCTGCATAATTTTTAGAGCATTCTAGCATTTAATTTTTCAATTATTTAGCATTTTAATTTGTTTTTAGTCATGCAAACTCATAATTTAAGAGCATATTTGGATTTGGTGCTTTAAAAGGAATCAATCACACTTCATTTGGTGCTTCTAAAATGAATCTCTAATTATCTTGGATTAACAACAATATGCATCTTGCATTTATCATTTAGATTTTAAAAATCCTTCATTTAGAACAGTGTGTAGTCACTAGACTTTGCGATGACCTGAGAGAAAATTCCATACTCTTGCCTACTAGAAGGCAATGAGCCACTGTTGGTTAGCTTAGGATTTTTTTTTAATATTCTAGTTTTTCATGTTTTCTAACCCGCTAACCACTTAATGTATCATTGAAGTGTTTGTGTTTGCATCTACAAGCGAAGACCCAAATTTACACGTACATTTCTAGCACCCACCGTGGGGATCGAACCTCATTTTGAGCTAAAACTCACCTATATATCCTCTTAACCCAAATCTGACTCCACCATCACGTCCAGAATGTCATTTCAGTTCAAAATGTCTATAAACTTTCCCATACCCGCCTAAAGTTGAATCTATAGCAAAAAACAATTGCATACAGAGGTTGTACAACCCTCTACACGCAAACTAAGACAATTTTCTATCTGCACGTAGACTGAGACAAAAGACAAAATTTTTGAAGAAAATTTTTTGGGTATGCTTTCCCAAGCCCTCTACTACATTCTACTCAACATTACGATCCTAGTCTACATTTGTCTTCTAATCCACGTGGCATCAAGCCCAAGTCTTATTGCAAGCAACAAAAGTTCTTGTTTTAGGTTACGGGTTTCAAACTTGGTTTAAAAAATATAGGAAATTTCAATACTGCATGTATGTGGGACTAAAGTCCCACACACGCTACCCATCCCACCCTGCCTCCACACATCCCAGCCTGCGCATCTCTAACCTCACCCCCGCTTCTTCTCCACCCGATCTCCACTCCCTCATCCCTCCTCCTGCACCACACTACTTACCCCAAACTGCCACCCTCCGCTCCCCACCCACTTCACCTACCTACTTCCTCCCACCGCCTAACCCTCAACTCAAATCTGCTACACCACTGCTCATAGTGCCACCCACACCGCACTCTCTGCTCAACCCCTGAACTGCCTCTACCCACCTCCTCTCTCCCATAGCACCTCTGCGCTTCTCCCCAACACTTCCTTCCCCTCTGCCACTACTCCCTCTTCCCGCTCATGCAAACCCCTGTGCCTGCTACATAACACTTTCCCAAAACACTCTGCTCCTTTATCCGATCCACTCGAGCTCCACTCAGCCCAACTCAACCACCACCTCTACTTTTTAGAAGGAGAACTAAATTTGATGATCATTTAACCATCATCTAACAATGTATTGGGGTTCTAAGACGACCACTAGACTGTCAAATTTATCTTTTTAAACTACTAACATCATCTGACATTTCAATAATCTTTTCCTTCACCATATGTTGTTTTGAAATTGTAGTTCATATTCAAACCCCCATATCTTGCTCACTTTAGGTCTTTTTTTGGAGCATTGTTTTTTATTTTAGGTAGAATTTCCTAAAGATCACTATAGTGGAGTTATTTTCTATTTTTTCTTTTTGGATTTATCAGAAATCATAGTTTTTGATGACTGTACCTTCCTAATCCTTCATTTGGTAACTTCTAGAGCCTCGTTTGGGCTCATACAGTAACATTTTTGGGTGCATCTTTTTTTGAAAGTGTGTGATATTTTGTCTAGTTTTTGAATATGCAATCAGTTTTGTGATTTTATGATTTTTCTAATGCTGACCAATCTTTGGATTTATTGTTCTTAAACTTATCTTTTGATTACAGCCTAACAGTGGTTTACAAGACATTATAAATAAAGAACAAATCATAAAGTACTAATGAGTTTGATGCAGGATGCTTGTCAAAGACTTTGTGTGTCTTCCAAAACTATCATGTTTGTATTTTGTAGTTAAATAACACTTCAATTTTGGTGCTTAAAAAGAATCACTTTGCTTATGTGTTTGAAGTGTTCTCTAGATTTGCAATCCCAAAGAATTGTATGAACGTATCCTCTCCCCTTGCCTTCGTGGATCTTAGGTGTAAGAGAAATTCATGCAAATCTTTTAGTGTAGGTACCTCCCAAGAGATTTAATAGAGCCAGTGAGAGTGGGTTGCCCAACCGGTAACAGGATAAAGCCAAGCCCTTCCAAACTAGTATATAAGAAATGTCATTGTGATTAGTGTCACAATGAACAGGTGTTGATTATGTTATACCAGGAAGAAGATCTCCCTCAACACCCTTGTGGTGCATGAAAACCTACAAAACGTAACTTATGTAGGCTAGGAGGCATCCATAACAGAGCTAATCTTCTGCAAGTATAACCACCTAAATGGATGCCTTAATTAAAAAACTTTGTTGTTGTAGTATCCAAAAAAAATCTATTTGCTGGCGCGGAAAGTCAGAGACTGACTAAGACGTCCCACACTTTCACGGCTCTTAGTAGAGACAAAGGTCCCTTGGGAAGTGATTACCCTTGGGATTCAAAGCTTGGTGTGCCTAAGAAGTGAGTAGACTATAAGGAGGAGCCCGTGCCTCCAAGCTTCTAAGTTGTTCGCTATGAGTAGGCATGGATGAACTTTGATTCAAGTGGGAATTCAACAAATATTGCCCTGGATTACCTAGGTTGTGGAGTGTCTGTTCTTTTTACAACAAACATTCTTCTTGATGTGTCTTGTATGAGTGAAACATCAAAATAGAAACCAAACAATTAAAACAAACATCAAAATGATCAACAATCCAAAATCTACACTTCTAGGTGTTAAACTGTCAACTCTTGTCTGATTTTTTGCATCTACCATCAAACTTTGAAATCAGTCAAATTGGTGTCCAATTTTGTCTTCCATCATACTAGTTCTATTTGAATTTTCTCAAATCTGTGTTCTCACCAACATCACTACTATTTTTTCATTGACTGCAATCTATTGACAGTTTGACTCACTTGTTGTTTCAAAATATGACTTTGTTGTGCTAGTCCAAGTGAATTTTTATCTTAATCATCTTTGTCTGTGTTGTCCTTATCTTGAGTTGTGAGAGCAAGTTCATTAACCTTGACTCAAGATCGGATTCATTTCTATCTCTCTCTCAGTTGGACATTATCTCTTTTGTCTTTTTGTCTTGGACTTAGTCAGCACCTTAGATATCACTTCAGCACCTGTCAAGCAATCAATTGATTCATCATACCTTCTCTTCAATTCTAAACAAGTGCATCAATTCAATCTTACAATGTCTAAAGAAAATGGGATAAACCTTATGGTCCTAACAATGAGAAAGAAGAGATTATTATGACAACTTTATCAAAACATCTTCAAACCTTGAAATCTAAACTCCAGGAATTAAAGGGGGAAAAGGATAGACCATCCAACAAATCCTCATTAAGCTCAATCTATCCTTTGCTATTTTATCATGATTCTCACATCTTTCTACTTCCTTCCAACATGGAGAAATATTGGTATCCCAATCCTAGCTTTGATCAAAAGAGTGGCTCCAAAGCCCTCAAAGCTACTGAAAACACCACGGAGTCTCCCTCCAAAGGGATTAGTAACCTCATGAAAGAAAAATCTTGGGTTAAATGCACAAGGGACTTCACTCCTTTGAGACAATCTTATGAATCATCATTAGAAGAAATTCTTCAGCATGATCCCATCACGTCACCTCAAGTCACATCACGTGGATTGAAATTCTTGAGTACCTATTGTGAATATCATCGAAGTAATGAGCATAAAAACTCATCTTGCATGGAGTTGAAACTTAATATCCAAGATCTCATAGATGATGGCATAATCAAAATTGAAATCCTAATGATTCATCTAATCTCAAGCATGATCAATATCATGAATCCATGTCTAGCAATGGTTCACTTATCACATCTACTTCTTCCACCATTCCTCCATCTCCTAAAGCTTCAAAACCAGACAAACCATTTTTATCAAGAAATGAACCTAATGATGACTATGTCTACCCTCAAGGACTACCTCAAAAAGAGATCCAAGATAATCAACATACATCTGCAAGTCTTTCTCAAGCTTCAAAAATCATAGACCCAAAGCGTCCATGCACTTCAACGCTTATCATGCCTAATCAAGATGAAACTCCAATATCCTATCAAGAATCCCCTATGCAGATCAAAACTCCTAATTTGTCTTTAGAAGTGGCTCCGTGTGAAGAGGACAATCCAAAGTGTGAAGAAACAAATATCGGTAATGATCAAGATCAAGACACCATCCATCCTTATCCAATACTTGACCAGAGTCACATACCTCAAGAGTCCCATGATGATTTTATTATCCCCTTCCATTTATTCCAAGAAGATATCCCTCCATCTCCCAAGAAAGATCAAGATATCCTTTCCACCATCTCTAATGAGCCTATTGAAAATCAAGAGAAAAGTACCCTTTCTACACCATCTAATGATCCTTGTCAAGTTTAGAACATCCCATCATCCCCTTTTCATATTATTCCATATCCAAAAATCATCATTCCTTAAAATCCCTTGCATAACGATAAATCCCCTCAAGCTTCAATTGCTCCTATCGAAATTGCCTCTATCAAAGCTACTCATGCTCGTATTGATATAAAGATGAACTCAAAAGAGAAGAGCCTTGGTCATACAGCTCACTCTAAAGATGTTGATATCCCTTCCACACTTTATCTCCCTCCATTCAAATGTAAGCATCACCCTTCACTATCCTCCAAGTCCATTCGTGGTCCCTACATCCCAAAGCCAAAACCGTCAAACCTTCCATCTATATTGGGTCCTTATATCCCTCCATCCAACATGTCTATAACTACTAGCTTGTCATCCACTTACCCTATCCCCTATCAAGATCAACAAAGACATACATCCTTGAACTCTCCCTATCAACCCATATGTATGAACCTATCATATCTGTCTTATTCATCCATAATCCCCAAGTTTTTTGGAAGCAATTTGGATGTGCAACTAAAAAATCACAAATACAAGAATCCACTTACATATGTAGATTGATATGTCGAATCTAATCAACATGTGATTAGAAATAAAAATTAAATATTCAAGAGACCATAAGGGTCCACTGAGCAAAGAATAAAATCAAAGAAAATATGGGTTCCTAAATCCATCATGGAAGAATTGCATTCTTAATCATCCAAAAGCAAAAGAAAATCAAAAGCTATATGGATTCCCAAATCTCTTCCAAAGGACTTGGATACAAAAAGAAAATTAAAAGCTATGTGGATTAAAATTCTCTTCTAAAGGACTTGGATACAAAATGAAAATCAAAATTTATGCGGATTCCCAAGTCTCTCTTAAAAGGCTTGAACAAAAAGGAAAAGTCAGAGTTGGTATCCAAGCTTCCAAAGTCTTCCACTTCATCTCCATCTAAACATCTCCCATCTTCTAACTCTATTTTGGGTCTTCATGTCCCAAAATCCATTACCTTAAATACTTCATCCATCTTGGGTCCTCATGTCCCAAAATCCATTACCTTGAATACTTAATCCATCTTGGGTCCTCATGTACCAAGATCCATATCCACTCATCCATCAAATTCTCAAGCTATTGCATCCACTTTTCCTCCATTCGTCCACTACCCTTCAAGGGGTTTATCAATGTTGATCTTATCACCATACCCTGTCCAATATCCTACACCTACCTCTTACCCATCCATCTCATATCCTTCCATTCCTCTTATCCAATCCATCACATAAATCCTTGGCTACCATCTTCCTTATCCTCCATATCATTCTTCTCTACCATCACCCTATCAGCATCTTTGAGCATACTTTCAGTGGTCTTCGCCTATCATAGCATATCTTTTAAAGGAGCACTATCTAAAGAGAAAGAAGCTTAAGTTCCCCCATAAAAATAAAAATAAAAGAAAATGTGCCTTGGTGAAAACCTAGTAAATAGGTGCCTTGGTAGCAGAAGTAAAGATAAATCAATCTGTCTTATGGTGAAAGCCACTTTTTGTGGTGCCTTGGATAAGTACCATGATGAAAACCTGACAAATAGGCATCATGTGTAATTCCTCCTACTTTCACTCAACACTTGGGTGCAAGTTCCTTCCATGTCATCTTATCCATCATATCTTACATCCATTTAGCCTGTGAGCATCTATGTTCCTTCGAGTGTTCTTGACAAGGTTGAACCTATCCATGAGCATCATGTATCTTGACATGTATTATCCTTTCCATCAACCTATTCACTTGCTCTCATCCATGTCACCTTATCATGATCTTTCTTATCCCAAACCTATCATTCCCATCTCTGAGCATTCCTGCCATAATCCAAACCATTCACTTATAGCCTTCATCACCCTTTATCCTAATTACACTATCATATCTATATCCTATCCAAAATTGACCCCTTGGTCTGGATCAAAATTGAAAAATAGTTTCTCAAAAAGTCTCTTGACATGTTCACTCTTTTGGACCACATGCTTTTCATGACATCAGGTCATTATCTTATATGCTATCCAACACCGCTCCATGAACCTACATTACTATATTTTTTTTTCGCTAGCTTGGGTGAGCTTGAGGAGACTATCCTCGAGGGTCACATTCACCCTCTTCATCCATAATTGTGTAATCATCTCATCCATCAACTTTCTAATCCATCTGTAATGATCTCTACCTTGCTAGATATTGGGGGCAAACCAATGTGATCTTGCTTGAGAATGAGTAATCTCTAATAGATAGAAAAGACTAAACATTGGAAAAATTCCTAAAAAATTATCAACTTGGTGAAAACCTAGCAATAGGTGCCTTGATGCATCAATCAAAAAAATAAAAAAAAGGGAAAAATACAAAAAAAATTAAAAAGAAGAAAAAGTGCCTTGGTGAAAACCTGGTAAAAAAGCGCTATGGTAGAAAAAATAGCATCTCTACCAAGTAGGTGAAAACCTGGTAACAAGCGCCTCTTGTACTCAGTGCTCCATCTATCAATGCTCAGTCTTGGAAATCCTTTGCTTTAGTTTGTACATATCTTTCAGTCACTTTCATGACACTTTGGTTCTTCTAAGAACCCTCCTGGCTTGAAACATATCCAAAGTCATAGTCTAGGGGCAATCAAATCAGCTTTGTCCTTGCAGTATGAGTCAGTTTAGTCATCACCGTTTGCTACTAGGGGCATGGGTCCCCAATCATATCACATTTTTGGATTACACCAGAGTCAGTAATCTTGTCATTTCTGAAGGATAACTCGCTACTAACGCAAACAGGTGTTTCTCAACACCCTAATCAAAAGTGTTTCTTAACACTATCTTTGGATGCATCTGTATTTCTTAACACACATTGGATACCATAAACATAAACAAAAAATTGATAGAACTCAAACACATCACACTCACAAGAATGACAGTGTTTCTTAACACCTCATACACATACACGTCTGAAAAATTTGAAACTAGCTAAAGTATGTTGAACTTCTATTTGTATGTTGTCTATTTTCATTAATTTTTTGTCAATCTTTTCTTTGTCTACTTGTTGGTGTGGTCCCGATGATCCTACAACCTTAAATAAATAGGGTGTATGTAGTAAGAGCTCCTGCATTAAGGTGGAAAAGCCTCACATCGCTCGATCATGTTTATTTGTACGCCAAGGTGAGGTCCAAACTATCTCCTTGACTGTTATTTCTTTTCTTGTTTATGAAAGATCGCACTCATGGTTATCTTGGCTTTGAATGCCTTGATATTAGTGTACTCTTTCTATATCAAACTAGAAACAACTTTCAGGTCATCTCAGATTTTGTGCCCTGATGCTTACGTTAGTTTCTCATAACTTATCCAATGAAAGTTATATTTATATTATTATGGTCACAGTGGCATCAGTAAGGATTGTATCGACTTCAATGTTCCAAAAATGCTTGATGATGAAAAATTTCAAAGCTAAAAGTTCAGTGACTACACCTTAGGTTACATTCATGTTACTCTTGCATCTGCATCTGCAAGGTGTTGAAATCTACATAATATCAATATCTCTCTCCAATGTGAAGGATCTGAGGTTCTTATCGATCAATCTTCCTTTTGCCAAGTGGTCAGTTGTACGTGAACATGACACCCTTCGCTAATTCGACTGTCCTAAATCCATTTTCAGGATCAAAATCAAAATTTGAAATTATTTTACTTGTCATTTTTGACATTTGACTTTTTTAATCAACTGTAGTTGACCGCTTGCACAATTAGTCTTCTAGACTCCAACCAATGTAAATCTCTCATAATATTCTTCCAGTCAGTCGCCTATCATACTTTTGGTCAATCTTGGTCAAACAGGACCTCACATTAAGTATAGATTTTGTCCTACCCACTTGGCACCTATTTCTAATCAGATCAACTTCTTCTTGCATCATTTTATCAATCAAATTTATTCTCATCATTGGGGCACCTAGCCATATTTCAATTTTTCTCCCGAAGGAGCAGGATCAAGATATCAACATTCCAATGATCACATCCTCAATCAAAACCCCATCGCTTGGGGCATCTCAGATTCATCACATCAAATCATGTTGAGATCATCTTCAATCAAAGGCAACCTAATCAATGGTCTTATACAGTGGTGAATACACTCAAAACTAGATATGATCAGTCTTATATGGGCTATTCATTATTGAAACCAGATACATTGATCAAATTGGCTTCATCACTTCAAATCAAGTCAATTTTCTTGCTAATCAAATCTCTTAACTATAATGAATTTCATCACTTCAAATCAAACTGGTTATTTGTTCAAACCAATCAAGCAGATGTTTAGTTTCATCACTTCAAATCAAATTGAGCATTCTATTTTATATATTTTTATCTATCTTCATCCAATCAAGCTCAGAGTCGGTCTTCTTCTTCTAAAGAATGATTTCATCATGCTAACAAGTCTTTGAATCAATACGGTGGTCGCACATCAATTCAAAGAGGGGAAAATGTAATCACCTAAAAATGGTCATCTAAACCCTAGACCCCCAATCTCAGTCTCATATCAAGAAACCCTAATCTTGATAAACCCTAAGTCCTAAATCAAATAGGTAATTCCTCAATCTATCAATTTCAAACTGATCTGACCTAAACCCTAGGTCCTAATCAATCATCGTGCTTGATTAATTGATTAATTCCTGAAATCATAATATATTAGGAAATAAACCTTATCTTAATTATTTAATTAATATTCTAAGATATTAATCAAAAAAAAATTACAAATTTGTCAATTAAAAAAAATGAATTAAATTAATTAATAAAAAAAAATATGCATTCAAAATAAATTAAATTATTAAAAATGCATATGACATCATCAAATCCAGTTAATTGATAATCAAATTGGAAACAATCCAATTCCACTCAGTTAACTAATTCTCCACTGTTTATCATTTTGGAAACATTTTAGCTAATTGAAAACTAATTTTGGAAGTTTCCAAAATAACTAATCAGTCAGTTCAGTCAACTGACTCTTTCGATCAATCACATTCTTTGCACATGGATTGTGCTTCCTCAAATTGAATCTTAGCGACTCTTTTCTTTCGATCTCGATCATCGATTTGATAGATATTTTCTATAAAAGAGAAGCTCATTTCCTTCACAAAGGATCCTGACTTTTGCTATTGTTATTCTGCATAATTTTTAGAGCATTCTAGCATTTAATTTTTTAATTGTTTAGCATTTTAATTTGTTCACTAATAATTTTAGAGCATATTTGGATTTGGTGCTTTAAAAGGAATCAATCACACTTCATTTGGTGCTTTTAAAATGAATCTCTAATTAGCTTGGATTAACAACAATCTGCATCTTGCATTTACCATTTAGATTACATAATCATTTAAATTTTAAAAATCCTTCATTTAGAATAGTGTGTAGTCACTGGACTTTGCGATGACCTAAGAGAAAAGTCCATACTCCTGCCTGCTAGAAGGAAATGAACCATTGTTGGTTAGCTTAGGATGTTTTTTTTTTTAATATTCCATTTTTCATGTTTTCTAACCCACTAACCACTTAATGGATCATTGAAGTGTGTGTGTTTGCAATTGCAGGTGAAGACCCAAATTCACATGTATAGGGAGTACTCCAACTTGAAATTTTAAACTCGTAAGATTTAGGAGAATCACCTTTCCCAAAAGACCTGAAGCTTGGAACCTTACATTAAAGGGCCTTTTTCTCAGCAATCTGTGATCTCAATTCTGCATTTTGGACAAAAATTTGGCTATTAAGCTCTTCTTCCCATTGGTTCCTTTGCTACTCATCACCTAGAATATTTGCCACTTGGTTGGAAAATAACTCTTTCTCGTAACTTCGAGCTTCCATCCTCTTCCTAGGAAGATAATATTGGTGAGAGCATTCTTCTAACTATGATTGGATATCATGCTCTCTTTTGAAATCATAAAACTGCTTGGAGAAATCCTGAAGTGAAATTTGCAGATATTCTTGATCCTTCCTAAAGTTTTGAGATTCCTGATGTAGTTGGAGCCCCTCAGATTGATCAAGAAGTTGGTTAGGGGTGGGTGGGTGGTAAGCATGATGAGCCTGTTGTCCATTGATTTCATACAAATTCTTATTCAATTCAAGCAACATATTTTTTATCCTTTCACCCTCCTCCCTCATTCCAACAAAGTCTGAGCTCTAAGGCTAATTGGGAATATCTTCATGCTAATTAGGCACGAAATAGTCTCCTTGGGACTGGTTATAATTTAGAGTATGCTACCAATCAGGCTGAGTAGGGGGGTGGGTGGTAAGCATGATGAACTTGTTGCTTTTGACTCTCTTATTGTTTTTGTTGTGCCCATGAGGCTTTCTATTGGAGAGCATGCTCATAACCTTGTGCAGGGGCATATTTATTAGGGGCATATTGAACATATTAACATCCTACTATGATATGGTAATTCAGACTAAAAAAAAGTTTTGGATGATTTTCATATGGCTTCTTATTAGCCCATTGAGCATTATTTTCATGATATGATGGTGAGTAACCTAATTTTCCATAATAACTTGACATCTCTACTCATGTAATAAGTTGGAAATCTTAATATAAAATATTTGAAACATACCGACACTTGATATTTTGAAACTAGTAGACCTTCCAGAGTCGCCATATATGTAAGACAATGGCCACTTCTAGGTCTATATTATGTTATCACAATATCAGAGATAACACAATTTTACAAGATGAACTTCTTTTGAAGTCCCCCCAGGTGTACCAAAACTATTATATACCAAATTTTCACCCTACTAGACTCGTAAGACTAATGATCTAGTATAACATGGGAATCACTTCCAAGTTGTGGGACCTATACAAACTAAAGTGAAACCTCCAAATTCTAGTTCGGTTCCTCTTGGATAATCACCTATTTTTTCTCTTTAAACATGAAAAGTAAACTTGGGAGGAAAAGGGGAAGAAGAAGAACTGGAAGGGAAATAAATAAAATTTTAACCTACAAGGTGATGCACCAAAAGTGACATGAATCCCAATATAATGATCGAGAACTATCATGAAATCCTTGAATTAATACAAGTATAAATTCCTAGATAGGTTTGTAAAAATTATTTCATAGAGAGGTCTGAAATGAAAAGAGGTTATTCAAGGAAATAGAATATTTCACAAAAAATAGCATATTCAAGGATATAGACATAGACTATGACCTACAAAAAAAACATTCACTCTAGCAAATAGGTGGATAAATGAGACAAGATAACAAGGGATGAACAAAATCCACAAGATTATCTAAATCAATCACCCACAATAGCACACAAAGATACAGAAAAGAAAGAAAAGTTGGAATAACTCACAACTTCTTCAATACTCAGCCAGTATATTGTGCTTCAGAAAGAATCTGAAAACACATGAGAACCTGAGGGTGGGAAAAATACCACAGAAAGTCCTGCATAAGCCTTGGAAGACTGAGAATTACAGACATGAAAAGTTTGAGGACAAATAAAATTTCACAGAAACCTCTTACATAATTCGAACCCCCTAATAAAAAGACCCAAAAATGACATATATACAACCTCCCCTAGCACACAGGCTCAGGAGTCAATCCATCGATTTGATTATGACAAAATTAGAGTTACAATAGATATTCATTAAACAATGAAGAAACCCTAAAACGCTCTTTTTTTTCCATTAATGCATTTGGGAAATATCTCAGACGATTAGATATAGTCATGAATGTTAGAATAGTCCCAAAGGATAACTGAGAGGGGGGGTGAATCAGTTATTAGTAACTTTAATTCTTTTTACTTCCTTAACTTCAGAATACAACAAAGTAAATGCTTAATCAGATAACATAGTACACAATACACAATTTGATTATGGGGAAACCAAATGGTAAAAACCCCGATGGGAATTAGCACCCACAATGAACTATACTTGTTTATAGTAATCCCTGTTAGAAGATATTTCAACCCTGTTAGGAGTTGTACTTTACAATGCAATAAGTATAGTGACCTGGTTAAGGGTCGGACCCTGTTAGGAGTCTTTTACAAATAACCCTGTTAGGGGTGGTGGACTCACTGTCCAAAAGCTCACTGCTTAATGGTGAAGGCTACAACCTTCTATATAACAGATATGCACTATTTCTTATGATGAACTATAGAGTAGACCTGCTATCTTGATCAATTCCAGTGTATTACAATCTTTCACTTCTTCTTCATATAGACTCTTGATGAATGAATCACATCTGATATTTTTCTCTGTACATCTTCTGTCTCTTTTCGTATCATTTACACTTAGCGTATCACAATTGACTTTCTATAAGTATCTTCCTCAAATTATGAGATCATGGGACCTATAAGACAACTCTTCATAACATCCTTGTCAGATCTACTAAGCACGCAAGCATAATTACAAACGCGTAAGTATAAACTCAATAAACGCGATGCTTCACTAAGTCGGCCTCACCAAATTAACTCTAACTTTGCAATCTTCTTGAAACATGTTTGCTACCTTTAGATAACTATCATCAACTCATAACTAATCATGAATATACACATGCATATCCTGAAGATAGGCACAACTCCAGAAACATGTTACATACGTCGACTCTGAACAGATACTCTTCTAGAACTGTAACTGCCAATAACAAAATTACACAACTTGACTGAAACATAATATCTTGATCTGCGTGTATGAAAATAACATAATAAACATGTCAAAAACATGTAGCTAACCACACAAGTCTTCATGTCATTATTTTGATAAGTACATATAGAATCACTACTGTGTATTATATGTTGTCATCAATGACAAACATACAATCAATCAACTGAACATAATCAAATCTCCAACAATCTCCCCCTTTGACATTGATGGCAACATATGATATCAAAAACATCTTCTATTCATGGTGTCCTCTTTCTTTTACAATCTTCTCAATATCATCATCAAAGATTTCTCTATACTGCTGTAGTTCCTCTGACTATGTTTTTGTTCCATGTATATACTCCCCCTTTGACATCAATGGAAAAGGGTGCCATAAATCTTTAGGCACAGGTACTACTCTAGAAGTAGAGTAGTCAACCATTCATCAATCACTTAATGACTGATGATCTTTCTGCTTCTTCTAAATAGACTCAAGAGAGGGAATTACTCCCAACTTTTCCCTGAGATACTCAAAAGTATCCTTTGATAAGTGCTTTGTGAAAATATCTACCAACTATTCTTTGGTGCTCACATAGTCCAATTTTACTTCTTTGTCTACAACCTTTTCTCTTAAAAAATGGTACTTGATCTCTATGTGTTTTGTCATTGTGTGCATCACAGGGTTCTTAGACATGTTGATAGTACTAGTGTTATCACAATGAATAACAATAGGATAATCAACCTGAATGCCAAAGTCTTTAACCATCTGCTTGATCCAAACCATGGTTGTACAATTCAGTGCTTCTGCAACATATTGAGCTTCTGCTATTGACTGAGAAATATAGTTCTGCTTCTTTCTTATCCAAGAAACCAACCTATCTCCAATAAATACTACTCCTACTGAAGTTCTCTTCTTATCATTAATACAACCTGCCCAATTTGCATCTGTATACACATGAAGTTTTACATTCTCTGATTTAGGATACCATAAACCATAGTCTATAGTTCCCTTTAGATATTTGAATATCCGCTTGATTGCCATTAAGTGATTTTGCTTGGGTTCAGCTACAATCTTCCAACAATGCCAACTACATTAGATATGTCAGGTTTAGATTGAGTTAGATAAATGAGTTTACCAATCATATATTTGTACAATGTCTTATCAACTATTGTGGAATCATCATCTTTTGAAAGCTTTCTTCCTATTATCATGGGAGTGCAGACTGGCTTACAGTCTTCCATTTGGAAGGTCTTCAGTATTTCCTTCACATATTTTGACTGATTAGTGAATATACCTTTATCTGTCCCAAAAAGTATTTTATAGGACCAATCATGCTCATTTCAAATTCATTCTACATTTCTTTTGCAAATTGTGTACTGAGCTTGTCATTACCTATGAAGATAATGTCATCAACAAATATGGAAACTAATAATAATCCATCAGGTGTCTCTCTTGTGAATAGGTTATAATCTGCTAGTCCTTTCTTGAATCCAATCTTGATAAGATAACCATCAAGTCTCTCATACCAATCTCTTGGGGCATGTTTAATACCATAAAGTTCTTTCTTCAATCTGCATACCATGCCTGGTTCATCTGAAATATTAAATCCTTCAGGCTGTTTTGTGTAGACTTCTTAGTTCAAGTCACCATTCAAAAAAGCTGATTTTACATCCATTTGATAAACTTTAAAGTATTTGAATGTTGCATAGGCCAAGAATAATTTAATGTCTTCCAATCTTCTCACTGGGGCAAATATATCAGTGTATTCTATTCCTTCTCTCTGCACATATCCTTTACATACCAATCTTGTTTTGTTTCTAACTACTGTACCATCTTCATTCATCTTGTTTTTGAATACCCACTTTGTTCCAATCACATTTTTGTCATTGGGTCTAGGGAGCAATTCCCATGTATCTTTTTTAATTATCTAATCTAATTCTTCTTTCATTGCATTCTTCCAATTAGAATCATTACAAGCATCTTCAACACTTAAAGGTTCAATCTATGAAAGTAAACATACCTCTTCATCCATTGCTAGAATTTTTGCTTTTGATCTAGTCAAAACACTGCTTCTCTGATCTCCAATGATATCATCTTTAGAGTGGTATCTAGATGTGAATTTTGGAACCTTAGGTGTGACTTCTTCTTCTATAATATGTGATTCTTCTCTTCTTGATTCAAGGTCATTGCATGAGACATCAATGCAATCAAACATTTCTTCAATAACAGTATCTTTGCTGCTAGGCCTGGGTTCATCTTCAATCATAGGTGCATATTCATAGTACCTCTCGTGAACCATAAAATTTTCATCAATCTTAACACGCGTGCTTTCAATTATCTTCTTTAATCTCAAATTGAAACATAAGATTTGTTTTTTGTAGAGTAACCAAGAAAAATACCTTCATCACTTCTAGCATCAAACTTACCAACACCATCATCTCTCTTGATGTAACACTTGCTACCAAAGATTCTGAAATACTTTACTATAGGTACATTACCAATCCAAAGTTCATAGGGTGTCTCATATGTGCCTGGCCTCAATTGTGTTTTGTTGATAGTATAGACTGATGTATTCACTGCATCTCTCTAATATGTGTGTGCAACTTTTCCTTCAATCATCATAGTACACGATGTATCAATTATAATTAGGTTCCTCCTTTCTGCTATCCCATTCTGCTGAGGGGTTCTAGGTGCACTCAACTGTCTTTTAATTCCATGTTCTTCACAATAGTCATAAAACTAATCAGAGGTGAACTTTCCTCCTCTATTTGATCTTAGACATTTCAATTTTAGCCCAGATTCATTCTCAACCTTAGCTTTGAATATTTTAAACTTCTTAAAGGCTTCATACTTCTCCCTTAAGAACACAACCCACATCATCCTAGAATAATCATCAACAAACAAAATGAAATACCTTTCTCCGTAGTATGATCTTGTTTGGGCAGGACCATAGAAATCTGTATGCACTAGGTCCAATTTGTTTTCAGCTGAGTTCTACTTGCTTCTGAAGGAACTCCTTGCATTCTTACCCATAGTAAATTCCCTGCATATTGTGTCAACTGGTCTTACAATACTTGGTAGGTATTTAACTGCCTTGACATTACTGATCTTTACTATATTATCAAAATTGATATGAAATAGTCTCTTGTGCCATAACCAACTGTCATCCACCTTTGCAACAAAATAACTAACATCTGAATTGAGCTTAAAAACATTACCTTTTGTTTTGGATCGTGATGCAATCATCTCTCCATCCTTGTTGTTAATGATGCACTTGTTGTCTTTGAACTCCAAATGATAACCTTTGTCAAGTAGTTGTCCAATACTTAGTAAGTTATGATGTAATCCATCAACATATAGAACATCATCTGTCTTGTTCTTTCCACCCAAAGTGATAGAACCTCTGTCTATGATAGGTTTAGGAGTGTTATCCCCAAATCTAACCATACCACCTTTATATTTGTCTAAATGAACAAATCTATCTTTGTCACCTATCATATGATGAGAGCATCCAATGTCAATGATCCAATCAGTTCTAATGTCTGCTTTAGAAATTAAGGCTAACTCTTGTTCTTCCTTTTCATTGGCAATGTCCATTTCCTTTAGCAACCTTTCCACGTCTCTAAGGGCAATGAATCCAATTTCATCGTCTCCTAAATCTTCATCAGTTACACCTTCTTCAACATGATAACATTCCTTCTTATATTTGGGTTTGTAATTAGATCTGAACTTCTTGACTCTTGTGGGACACTTAGATGCAAAGTGACCAATCTTGTTACATGAAAAGAATTTGAATGGAAGCTGTCCTTCATATTTTCCTTTTCCTTTCTTTTCTCTTTTAGAAATCATAGCAATGATTTCTTCTAGTTCTTCATCAACTTCTTCTTTCTCATTATGACTAGAGATGTGTAAGTATTTCCTACCATGGACTGAGGCTTTGAAAGATGTTTCACTTTCAGGTTCAGTCTTCAATCTTGATATCTCAAATGAAGAGATTTTGCTGATAAAAGTATCTCTCTTGAAGTCTTGTGAGAATTACATGGTTTTCTCTAGAATACTTATCTTGTTTTCATAGTCTAATGTTAAAGTGGTTAGCAACTTGTCCATTATATCTTCTTATGATATTTCTCCACCATTGTTTCTGATTCCAGAGACTGCTTCATTTATCCTTTGATTGTAAGCTTTAATGTTCTCTTCAGGTAACATCTCAAGACTGTTGTATTTCTTTTTCCATGTCTTCCTGCATGCATTCTTTGCTTGAATATCTCCTTCAAACATATCTTCTAAATACTTCCATATGGTATATGCTCT
>MU226361.1:416686-429076 GCA_018584345.1 Thuja plicata | reverse complement strand
CTATATAATAGATATGCACTATATCTAATGATGAACTGTAGAGTAGACCTATTGTCTTGATCAGTTCTAGTGTATTACAATCTTTCACTTCTTCTTCACATAGACTCTTGATGAATGAACCACATCTGATATTCTAGTCTGTACATCTTCTGTCTCTTTTTGTATCATTCACACTTAGCATATCACAATTGACTTTCTATAAGTATCTTCCTCAAAGTATGAGATCATGGGACCTATAAGACAACTCTTCATAACATCCTTGTCGGCTCTACTAAGCACGCAAGCATAATTACAACCATGCAAGTATAAACTGAATAGACGCGATGCTTCACTAAGTTGGCCTCACCAAATTAACTATAACTTTGTAATCTTCTTGAAACATGTTTGGCACCTTTAGATAACTATCATCAACTCATAAATAATCATGAATATACACACGCATATCCTGAAGATAGGTGCAACTCAAGAAACATGTTACATATGTTAGCTCTGAACAAATACTCTTCTAGAACTATAACTACCAATAATAGAATTACACAACTTGACTGAAACATCATATCTTGATCTGCGTGTATGAACATAACATAATAAACATGTCAACAACATGTAGCTAACCACACAAGTATTCATGTCATCATTCTGATAAGTACATATAGAATCACTACTGTGTATTATATGTTGTCATCAATGACAAATATGCAATCAATCAACTAAACAGAATCAAATCTCCAACAATGAAGATATCTCCCATCACCATAAATTTGAGTAGAGAAATTAGCGCGATCCATCTACTTTGTCTGCAACTTGGAACGTGTCACCACCACCATAGAACTCTTAGATTAGATTCAAATATTTGAATATCTATTTATAACGGTCACAGGTAGCATGGAATGTCATATCGACAGCTCAAAATAAGAATTGATCTCATATTTAAAACATATCCGTTAATTCTTTCTTTATCTTTATCTGGTCTTTGAGCTCGGATCTAATTTAGACACATGACACCTTGGCGCAATACCTCTTATACTTAAACAACTTCATCTTGGTCATTAAGCCTTTCCATCTACCATTAGATCCTCTTCAAGCTACCATGTCTTTATTGCCTTGTAAACCTAGGACCCATGATATGATCAATGATAGATGTCATCATGGCGCAATGCCTTAAACACTAGATCTCAATCACTTTTACTTTAAGGCTTTACGCCATCCATATGATCAAACTGGACTTGCTCGATCCTTACCTTTATCTTTCTATCTTCATCCCGGCCTCACCATGGACACGTGGCATGGAGGCACAATGCCTCAAAGATATCTATCGTTCATCTTGGTCATTGAGGCTTACCATCGACTATTGGATCTGTCTCTCTTCTGATCTTTGCCTCTAACTTGCCTCTGACTCATCTTTAACCTCGATCAATGAGTCCCTTTGTATCTCCAAGTCACTAGATCAATTCTTTAACTCTGAGTTTATCATGAGACTTGGAGATAGGCACAAGATCAAGACTTGATCGACGGCTAGCGCTAAATATCTAAATCTGACAAGTATATTCAAATTTATCTGGTGACTCAGCGCCAACCACAAGATCAAACCTCAATCCATAGTCACCACTTAACCTTGGTCAGTCCATCTTAACTTTATTTGTCTTGATCTTAACTCGGGTCTATATGGAGATATGGAGATAAAGCAATCATTGATTCATTGAATGGATCCTTAACCCCTACGTTTATTCAAAGATCTAGCGCCAGCCACAAGATTAGAACAAGATCAATGATCTGTACTAAATCTCAAAATGATTTTGTTGACTTTGACTTTGTCTAGCAATTTAGTGCCAAGTGTAGATCCTTTTCTCGATCAATGACTTTCATTTAATCTCAAGATCTTTAATGACTTGTACCTTTCATTGTAATATCTAGCGCCAGCCGCACATCTCACATAAGATCAACAATCCTCGCCAAATCACTGAATGATTTTCTTAACCTTAAGTATATTTTGAGATTCAGAGATAAAGGCAAAGGCCAAACCCATGTCTTAACCTGAGTCAAATTACAAGATTCAGAGATAAAGCTATCTCTAAATCTCTAAGATAATTCCTTAACTCTAAGTTTATTTTGCGACTTAGTGACATCCACAAGATTTGATCTGCATCGACGGCCTACACTGAATCTCGAGAACTTAGTTGACTTGACCAAAACATTGCAAGATCTGGCAACAATTGTAATATTAAAACTGTAATAGAACTTGATCTACGACCTGCGTTGAATCTCCATATCAAAAGAGCATATTCTTTTCCATTCTGAGATTAAGAGATAAAGGGTCACGCAAAGTCGCTGAACAAGAAAGAATATTCTATCGAGATTGTGAGATTAAGAGATAGACATAAGAGGTTAAAGCACACATGGAAAATAAGAACTTAAGTGGCATGAAAAAGTAACAAAGAATTAGACTAGGCCACCAAAGAACTAGGGTTTAAGATCCTTCCTTAGGGTTTTCAAGACATGAAGGGTTAAAACCAGAGCTAGAAACACACATAGAATAAGACAAAGACCAAGAAACATGACATAAACCATACAAGTTGGGCTCTACCCTTGTGAGAGCCTCATTTTCTCTACTTGTAGCCAAAATTTTGACATGATGGGAAATTTGGGTAACATCTACTTGGATGGATATCCTATTTGGTGAGATAAAAAATAGTTCTAAAATGATAAATAATTTTGGGTTTTTACTTTCTACTAAGATACTTTGGAAAATGTGGATTTTAAAAAATGAAGAGAAGTTTCAAGGTAAGATTAGGTCAATCACTGAGTTTGTAAAAAAAATTACTATTTCCAACATTTTTTAGTAGGTAATGATCACCATAAACATCTCAAAGAAAAAAAATGAAAAATTATTGAAAGAGGGCTTGATGATAGTCAACGCATTTGAGATCCTATATAGACAAACATGGGCAACCATCAAGAAGGATAATCAACCCTTTCTTCATGATCTATAAGAGCTAGTCAAACAGTACAATGAGAAGGATCTCATTAAAAAAGGGGGGGGGGGGGGGAAAGNGGAAAAGAGGAGCAAACTCAATTCCACACCTACAAGGGTAGCAATGATGTTCATGAAGAGGTCAGATCGAATGTGGACATCACAATAATCAACCAAATTAGGGATCCTAATCAAATTGAAACATGGAGTGAAAGAAAAAAATTATAGGATATTGTTTTTCTATACCTTTTGTCTACAATAGTTTTTAATATAGATTATTGTAATAGGCATATTAAACTCTTCGAGTGTTCAATGATTACTCACGGATTTTTATACTTCTACAGTATGATATGGCCTAACTCATTAGTATGATTTGACTTTGTTATGTTTACTCTTGATCTTTAATACAAAAAAATCTTATCATCTTATAATTTAGTATTTAATTATGGGTAAAAGCACAATAATTTGTCACCCTTTTACAAAGGAAAAGGTTAACATCACCAAAATTGTAAAACTTCAAGGGCATAAAAGTCGCATTTCTATTGAGAATTTGAAGATGATGTAAACTAATGAAATGTGTCAAATAGGATGAATTATATGCCTATAATTTTTTTTTTTTAAAATGAACCAAAATTAATATGTTTTTTGAAATTTTTAGGTCTATTTTTCATTTTCTGCAAAATACTGTAAATTAGGGAGTTTACTTCCCACCAAATCATTATAAGTAAAACATTGGTTTTTCCTCCGATTTCAGAATATGTTTTAGATGACATGTATAGGTAGTGCAAAAAAAGAGAAAGAAGTGTTTTCGATGTATAGTTTGCCTCTTATAAGTATTCAAAGTCAATCTTACTTGAAATCAACCATTTTTTCTCCCGCCATTTTTCCTGTATCAAAACTATATCAAAACCCAAATAAATTACATATTATTGAAGAGGACTCTCTTCTCTAGTGTTATCTATGATTTTAAAAAAAAAATTGAATTGATTTAGAATTTTTTATACTATCCAAACCAACGACTTCTAAAAGATTTAATAACCTACATGTAGTTTTTAAATAATTTGTTCAATGTTTTGTAGTCGAAACAATATAAAATTTATATGTCAAGAATCGTAGTTCCAAGATCTAGAAAAGGGTACTTTTAGTTTTTTGACATTGTCTAGTTTGAGCAGAGAAAAAAATAGCATAAGTGCAAACATATGGATTTTTTTATGTTTTTGGAGGTTTGGCTGCCACATGGCATGCCACCTAGGTAGACTCAGCTGAGTCAGACTTGGCCCATTCGGACTCGGCTGAGTCCTACTGACCCTCCCATTGGCTCACGCATGAGCCGACTTGGCCACATAAGCGCCATTCAGTGCCACGTTGACTAGATCGAGTTTGACTGGACCGAGTCAAACTGGGTCGAGTCTAACTCGCCCAAGTCAATCAAGTTAGCCCAAAAGGTGACAGATTATTGTGCTTTTACCCTTATTAATGATTTAATTATTTACATTTTTAATAATTTTTTTTAATGAATAAGGGGTGTTAATGTTTGTAGCCTCAGTAGTATGATCATTACAATACATATAATATATGTTGATTAATAATAATTTAATATTTATGTTATATTATTACTAATAACATTATATTTAATATTTAATATTAAATTATTATATTATTCTTAATTAATAATTGATTGATGAAACATTATAAGATTAATTAAATTATAATTAATGAGAAGAGGCGTGTCCTTTCTCATAAATAATAATGAATTAGATATGTCCCATGAAGGGAAATGTCTCTCTTAGCCTCATTCCTAATATAAATAAAAGAGAGATTGTTGCATTTTGAAAACACATACAACATAGAGTGCTATTACATGTGTAGCTATCCTAAAACTTAACATGGTATTAGAGCCAGACTACAAATGTAAGACAGTATTTTGTTGATGGTGAATGTGTGTCTGTCTTAGAAAATGTAGTCTCAGTATAGGCACCATATCTCACAAATCCACCATTGGATTTTTCTGCATTTTGGATAGGTTGGTGAAAAACAAATTTTGAAGAATCTCATTGAAGACATTGGAGAGATGGTGTGAGTTTCAAGAGTCATGACAGACTATGTAGGGTCTATGTGAAATTCCTAAAAGTGGCTTTCATTAAAGAGATAAATTATTTTTTTATGATCATGGTCAAGCATTAAAAAATAAGAATGTATTCAAGGAAGTGTGTCTCTTTCTAGAAAGAATTAATTAATTATAGAGTGTCACCTCACTTGGAGCAATCAAGTCATTTCACAAGAAGACATGAGTATTGTTCAATGATAAAAGAGTGGGAATTATACATTATGGGGGGAATAATAACCAATGTTACATTTCCATTTGAACCATCCTTAGTGGAGAGAAAAAAAATGGTGATCATCCACTCTAGGATGTCGCTCTGCATGAAGGTTATCGACATGGCTAGCATGAACAAGATTAAGATCTCCTGCAGCATGTCTGCCACAAACAACTTCAAATTTTGATGAGTTGATATTTCCTATATGGGCTCACCTTACAAAAGGAAATATTTGAAACTTAAGATAAGTATTCCATGTTTTATTAATGCACATAAGTTATTGAGTTTTAAATTTATACTATAATATTAGCTCGTAAAATCTTACATGTTTCTATCTTTGGTATTTCCATATGAGATAGTTTAGTTTTTAAGCTATTTGTAATCTCTCTCTGACATACCTTCAGGATAGAAGCACAAGAATTTTTTTTCAGAGGGAGTCTTACTCTTCAGAGGTAACTTTGGATGAGAAGCTAAGAAGATCGATATCAAACTCAGAGGGAGTCTTACAGTTCATCTTAAGAAATCTTGGAATGATCAACAAATTGATATCTGCTCAATGAGTTCTTCTCTATGAGAGAAGTTCAAGGTGAAATCCCTTATTTTCACCCTCTGCGCTGAGGCATGATGGATTTTATGTGTTTGACTCCATATGTTTAATAGGCCTGCCCCCTATGTACATCATGAGGAAGTGATGACTTCCAAATCATTATCACTTGTATTTGTAAAAGTTATTGGAAGGTGACGATCTTACAATAACTTGACCTTCTATTGTGATAGACATCTTGTGATGACTAAAACATATCATAATAGATAGAACTTATGGATAGAATTGCCGATTGAGGAAATCCACATTAAATATTGAGAAGCTTATGGATAGAAACACCGATTGAGGCAATCCACCTAGGAACTTGTGGAGGGAATCGTCGATGGAGGCAATACACTCTAAAGCTCATGAGTTTGTGGATAGAATCACCGATGGAGGCAATCCACGTGAGAGCTTGTGGATAGAATTGTCGATGGAGGAAATCCACATGAGATATTATGGATAGAATCGCCAATAGAGGCAATCCACTCTAAAGCTCATGATTTTAGGGATAGAATCACCGATGGAGGCAATCCACATGAGATCTTGTGGATAGAATTGTCGATGGAGGAAATCCACCTAAGAGCTTGTGGATAGAATTGTCAATGGAGGAAATCCACCTGAGATCTTGTGGATAGAATCACTAATGGAGGAAATCCACCTAAGAGCTTATGGATAGAATTGTTGATGGAGGCAATCCATATCTTGAGACTTTTTTTCTATTGATTACATCATGAGGATGATATTTTTATTGCTTACATCATATGATTGATGTTGTCAAGTGTCATATAAATGTTGGCATTGGATTGATTTATCCTCCCTAGCTAAGAGGGAGAGTTGATGTTTTGTATAGCTATGGTGAGGGTCATAAGTGTTGACATAGCAGACCACTACAAATTATGTTTGATCATCCTCCCTAGCTAAGAGGGAGTGTTAATATTTGTAGCTTCAGTCGTATGATCATTAAAATATATATAATATTTTTTGATTAATAATAATATAATATATATATATATATTATATTATTATTATTCATATGAAATTTAATATTCAATATCATATTATTTGATTATTCTTAATTAATAATTTATTGATGAAACATTATAAGATTGATTAAATTATAATTAACGATAAGAGGCATGTCCTTTCTCATAATAATAATGGATAGACATGTCCCATGAAGGGACATGTCTCTCCTAGCCTCATTCCCAATATAAATGAAAGAGAGATTGTTACATTTGGAAAACACATACAACATAGAGAGCTATTACATTTGCAGCTATCCTAAAACTTAACAAAGGGTCATAGCCAAGATGATATTTATTAATTATAATAAAAGTACAATGGTCCCGGTTCAAGAGGGCATATTGGGAGGAAAGAACCAGCAAAAAAACCTCCAGTCATAGTCCATACAACATATAACTAAAGTATAATTACATAAAACATCTTGCCAAAACCAAATTTGAAAAACCCTAGGCAAGAATCCTCCAGAAGCCTCATCATAAATACTCACTTTGGCACATCTTCAACCAAAATATTGGGTGCCTTGCCTCTTCTCATTACTACCCTTAGCTTTCATTCCCTTACTCATGGTCATATTTATTGCATTCCCAAGCTTAAAGTTTTAAGTTTGTAGTTTAAATGATGCTTTTATAGCTTGCTCCAAATATAGCACACATTATTAACATACTGTCAAAAGGATTAAGGAAGCCCTCTTATATTTAACTCCATCCTTCTTAAATGTCCAATGTTTTGATCAATTTTTGATATTGTTGATGTGATTCCAAGGCCACCAAAGTTCATGCCTCTTGCAAGTCTGAGAATATTAAAACACACATAACAACCTAAGTCTAAAGGAGACGAAGATCCTTTGTTGTCAAATTCCTCATGGACCTCGTAGCCCTCCTCTACCTCATCATCTCCTCATGATATTTTCACAACTTTAGTTGAAGGGGAAGAAAAAGGAGGAAAGTTCTCAAAATGTTTATTTAAAGAATTTTCCTTCAGCTCCCAACTTTGTCATTTCATATGTTGCTAAATTACCTTCCCTATAGATGTGATTAATGGTCACTTGCTCAAAATTAACCAAGAGGCTTAAGATAGCATCTAATACTGATGGAAGTCTCCAATTGGGGGTCGATTTTGATTTAACTGCACTAACAGTGATGAGAGAGTCTCCTTCAATCTCTACCTTTGATAAATAAAGGTCCTTGCATAAATGCAACCCTAAAAGCAACAGTTTAAATTCTTCCATATTGTTAGTGTCTCCTTTAATGGTTTGGCCAATTTTTCCAAAATTAAGCCTATGTCTGAGTGGATTACGCAACCAGCCCATGATGGGCCCAGTTTAACCTTTGGAGGCCCCATAAAAGTTTAGTTTATACCATCCACTACTAGGAGGAGACCAAACACAATTTTGTCTGCAAATTTGACTTCATTGTCATCCTCGGCCTAAGGTCTGGGGGGCCTTAAGAGAAAACAAATTATTAAGCATGCAATCATCCCAACCAGCATAAAATTTAAAGAGGAGCACTGGGTTTTGATTATAGAGTTCATAGTTTCCACTATTGTTTCTTCAATTTTGTTTAAGAGAGAGTCCTTATTTAGTTACTTCCCTTGGAAAACTCTCCTATTACATTCCTTCCAAAGTTCCCATATGAGTATTACCACATAAACTTTACTTAAATAGCAGGGGCCATGATCTGAATAATGATAGAATGTTTTGGGGAAGTGCAGACCTCCATCCAAGCTTTGCACATAACCATTGCCAGCATTCCAACAAAAAATGGACATTTCAAAAGAAGATGGTTTACATCCTCCTTGTTATTGTAGCCTAAAGAGTAGATACATGGACCTTGATAACCTATTTTTTTAAACAAATCTACTGTCAAAATCCTTCCTTATAGAGCTGCCCAAGAAAAAACTCTCACTTTTGGCAAGAAAGCATTGTTCCAACAAAGATGAGTTGGTAAGTCCTGTGTGGCCAAATTTTTCTCTTTGGAAGCTATCTTATATCCTTCTTTCACCCTATATTTTCCTAATTTGGAACCATTCCAAATTGATTTATCTTTGCCTTGTTGAAAAATGAAAAAAAAACATCTTTTAGGATGAGTTTAATGTCTACAATATCTTGTTGAGATAATCCAATATTTTAAAAACTCGTTCATTGCTAGTTACCTATCAGATTTGAAATGGGGACTGATATATAATCCTTTGTTAGGAATAATAGTCCACAAGACAAATGAGAGGGGGGGTGAATCAGTTGTAATATAGATTATTAAATGTTAAACTTTATAAACCAAATCTTCAAATGTAAATGATTACACAGTAAATGCCAACACCATAACACAATATTTGTTATCGGGGAAACCTTGTTAAAGGTAAAAACCCCGGTGGGAATTAACACCCACAAATAATGTACAGAGAGTATAGTATCCCTATTAAAAGATATTAGCCCTGTTAGGAGCTTGTTACAACATTACATTACACAGTCCCTGTTAGGAGTCAAAGAAAATAGTAAGCTCACTACCAAGGCACACTGCCCAAAGAAGGTTAAAGTCACCCTCAAGTATTTACAATCTAAATCAAGTGTATAAAGAAAATACACATTCTAGTGAACTATCTGATAGCAACTTTCTTTCCTTGGTCAGTTCCAATGAAGTATCAACTTTGTTCTATATCCAGCAGTCAACAAGCTTCGTAGCTTCCACACATCTCTATCCTTTCTTCTCTACCACACCTTCTCCAAAAGAAAGGATCATTCATATATACCCTCTTACAATAATTCATTAGGTCGGGCATTTAATCTTTCCTAATACATAATTAAATAGGTCATCCAATTAAGGCTTTCCATCATCTAAATGATTACATAACTCCTTGCTAAGGTACACACGGTACCTATAATGAGCAAACATCATTTAAAATTCTTCACATATACTTCCAGATCTGCAATTCATGCTCACAATTAATTTCACACGCTACATGTCTGAAGTCGGCCAGGAAATAGGTCTCCTCTAGAATACACGCCACAACTAACATCATCAGTATCCAAAAAAAAATAGAACTCAACCCATTACTCTACCATATGTCAGTTGTCCAACAATAATCTCACATGTTCATAAATATCTTCGCCAAAAAGATATACCTGAAACACAGAGACCTACTCTGTCCAGAATTACAATTACAGTCCAGAAAACTAGTCTTCACAAAATCAACTGTAACATCCACAGTATGTAACATAAAGCCAAGATACCTTAGGAATAAGGTCAACACACATCCTTCTATATAAATCCAACTTCGATCATTCTAAAACATCTGTATAGTGTCTGTACACACCTTCCAATTAAGTAGCTAGTTTGTCTTCTCCATAGAAATATATGTTGACATCAGTGACAAAACATGAATATCAACAGCATGAACAGTAACCAAAACTGATATCATGCAACAATATCCCCCTTTGGAATTGAAGGCAACATATGGGAAAATCCATATGCATCAACCCAAAAGTACTCTCTCTCAATACAATCTTCTCAATATCCGCAACACCAATCTCCCCAAAATAGTAGGGATTTTCACATAGATTCCTTCCCCCTTTGGCAACAATGGAAAAGGGTGCCATAACTCATCTATACTCTTTTGTAGTCTTTTTCAAACCTTCATGTCTAATCAGCTAGGTGCAAGATCACCCAAATGTACTCCATAGTATTCTCCTGTGATCACTCCCCCTAAGGAGTAGATCCATACATCAAGTCCAGAGAATGAAATAGCTCTGAGATCCACTAGGCTGATGCATATCTACATCATTTTAGTCTTCAGTGGGAGGTGCCATCACCTCAAGCATGCCTCTAAGATATTCAAAATCATCTTTTGGAAAAGGTTTAGTAAATATATCTGCTATCTATTCCTTGGTGCTAATATACTCTAGTTTACTCTCTTTATCTGCTACCTTCTCCCTCGAGAAATGATACTTGATAGAAATATGTTTATTCTTTGAATTCATTATAGGATTCTTTGACATATTCACTGTGCTGGGGTTATCATAATGGATAATCACTGGTTCTTTGAAAATTATTCCAATGTCCTTCAGCATTTGTTTCATCCAAACGACTTGTGTATAGATTATTGCAGCAGCAACATACTCTGACTCAGCAGTAGATTGAGAAATAAAGTTCTTCTTCTTACTCAACCAAGAAACTAGCCTTTTCCCAAGGAAAAAATGCACCACCACTTGTACTCTTCTTTTCATCCACATTACTTGCCCAATCAACATCAGTAAAAGCCTGTAATGTAAAATCATCAAATTTTTCATACAATAATCCACATTCTACTATCCCTTTTAAATATCTAAAAATTATTTAAACAACAGCAAAATGTGTCTCTTTAGGATCTGCCTGATATCTAGCCACAATTCCAACTGCATTGGTAATATCTGGTCTAGTGTGTGTAAGATATTGTAGACCTCCAATCATTGATATGTACTTAGTTTGAACAACGCTTTGAGTCAGTTTGTTTCCTGTCACCATGGGTGTTCCAATACGTTTACAATCTTCCATTCTAAATTTCTTCAACATTTCCTTAAGATACTTGGTCTAAGATATAGAAATTCCATTCTTACTCTAATTAATTTTCAAACCAAGAAAAAATTTCATCTCACCAATCATTGACATTTCAAACTCATTCTCCTTACTCATTTTATCATTGCCTCAAAAAATAATATCATCAACAAAAACTTCTATAATTAAGATTCCATTTTCGCCAGTTCTTAAATACACATTATTGTCTGCATTACCTTTTCTAAAACCAAGACAAAGTATATGTTTATCCAGTCTTGCATAACATGCCCTTGGTGCTTGTTTCAGTCCATACAGTGCCTTCTTCAGTCTGCAAACCATGTTTTCATCATCTTTCAAAGGAAAACCATTAGGTTTCTCAATGTACACTTCTTCTAGATCACCATTCAAGAATGTTGACTTCACATCCATCTGATACACTTTAAATTCTTTATGTGCAGCATAAGCAAGGAATAGTCTCACAAATTACAATCTAGAAATAGGTGCAAATTTTTCTTCATAGTCTATGTCTTCTTGTTGTGAGTAGCCTTTACATACCAGTCTAGCCTTATTTCTCACCGCTATGCCTTCTGTTGGAAATAATCAAGACTAGCCAAGTTACTGAGAGGGCAGGGGTGAATCAGTAACTTTTAAAACTTTAAAACATTTCTGCACATGTATATACTTTGACCATTCATTTATCTAATCTACTGCAAGCATGAAAGTATAACCATTCATAACATATAAACACAAAGATTTGGTGACCCAGAAACCTTCCAAATAGAAAGTAAAACTAGGGTGGGGATGGTACCCACAAAACTTTGGTACTGCAGTATAAAGTTGGCCGGTTAAGGCTTACAATGATCACTTCTAATGATCTGCCCTGTTAGAAGCAATTAGGACTGCTAGGTCCACCTTGTTAGAGGATTTACAAACATACAATGAAGTATGCACTCTGTTAGGAGATTT
>MU226361.1:388089-411545 GCA_018584345.1 Thuja plicata | reverse complement strand
AACCGCTGAGCTTTACAAAGTGATTACTGAATGCTCGGTATAAGCTGTGGACTGAGTGATGAGCTCGGTAAGCATTCAGAATCAAATAAGTGTTTTCACTGATGACAAATATAACATAATTCCAACAGCCTTCCTCATCCATCTTGTTTTTGAAAACCCATTTAGTGCCAATCACATTTTTGTTCTTAGGTCTTGGAACCAATTCCCAAGTGTTGTTTTTCTTTATATGTTCTAGTTCTTCTTCCATGGCTTTATTCCAAGATTCATCTCTACATGCTTCGTCAGTAGTCTTTGGTTCAACTTGAGAAATCAAACAAATTTCATCTCTAGCTTTGGATCTAGTCATCATCCCTTTGTTTGCATCACCAATAATTTGATCTTCGGGATGGTTCTTCTTGACATACCTTGGTGTTTTCAATATCTCAGTAGCTTCAATCTGTTCTTCTTCTTCAATCTCATTCTTGATCATCAAGGTTCCTTCAAATTCAGTAGCAACCTATTTTGTTTCTGTTATCTGACCACAATCATATATTATTTCCCAAATTTGAAACTTTTCATCTATCCTCACATTGGCACTTTTAATCAATTTCCTCAATCTCATATTGAGACATTTATATGCTTTACTCTTAGTGAAATAACCAAGAAAAATTCCTTCATCACTTCTAGCATCAAATTTCCTATCTCATCATCTCTCTTGATATAACATTTACTACCAAATATTCTGAAATATTTCATAGTAGGTGTATGATCAAACCATAATTCATAAGGAGTTTTACTTGTACCTTCTCTAATCTGAATTTTGTTCAATGTGTACACAACAGTGCCAACAGCTTCTCTCCAATGAACATGTGACACATTTCCTTCCAGCAACATAGTCCTTGCAGCATCTAATATGGTATTGTTTCTTCACTCTGCTATCCCATTTTGTTGTGGAGTTCTAGGGTCTGAAGTCTGTCTATGTATTCCATTTTCTTCATAGTGTGTATTAAACAGCTCTAATGTAAACCCTCCTCCTCTGTCTGACCTCAAACACTTCATCTTTAAACCAGATGCATTCTCAACTTTTGCCTTGAATAACTTGAGCTTGTCAAATGATTCAGATTTCTCTCTCAAATATGTAACCCACATCATTCTAGAAAATTCATCAACAAAAAGTATAAAATACCTTTCACCATAGTATGATCTTGTTCTTGTAGGACCACATAGATCTGTATGCACCAGATCCAACTTCCCCTTTGCTGAATAAGCTATGATCTTGAAAGTGCTTCTAGTTTGTTTCCCCATAACACATTCTCTACACACTGTTAGATGGATTTACAATTCTAGGTAGATCTCTTACTGCTTTTGTCATACTTTCCTTCACAATGTTATCAAAATTAACATGAAAAAATCTTTTGTGCCATAACCAACTGTCATCAACCTTTGCAATAAAACAAGAAGCTTTAGATGTGTTCAGTTCAAATACATTACCTCTGGATTTAGTACCAGATGATATCAAATCTCTTGTTTTACTCTTGATAGAACATTTCCCATTAATGAAGTTCAGTTGATAACCTTTATCCACTAATTTTCCAACACTCAACAAATTATGCTTAAGTCCATCAACAAGTAATACATTTTCAGTGTTAGTCTTTCCATCCAAAGAAATAGATTCAATTCCAACAATAAGTTTAGGAGTATTTCCACCAAATCTAAAAACACCACCATCATGTCTTTTCAAACTCACAAACTTATTCTTATCTCCAGTCATATGATGTGAACAACCACTATCTATGACCCATTAAGACTTGTTTTCAACTCGGGATACTAAGGATTTTTCTTCATGCATAGGTTCATCATCCTCAATAGCAATAAATCCAATTTCATCATAGTCACCATCCTCATCATTAGATATACCCTCACTAGCATAATAACATTCTTTGTCCTTTGAGAACTTAGATTTGAAAAACTTAGGTTTGTGCTTTGGAATTATTGTAGGACAGCTAGATGCAAAATTGCCAATCTTGTTACATGAGAAACATTTCAAAGGTAATTTGCCTTCAAACTTACCCTTACCTTTCCTTTCTCTTCTAGAAATCAGTGCCATGACTTCATCTAGCTTCCTTTATTCTTCTTGTATTTTTTCTCATTCATCAACATAGGCTCCAAGTTCTTCTCTTCGTTCACTACTGCTTGTGCTTGCATTTCTAGGTAAGATTATTTTTCTTTTGTGCACGGTTGCCTTGAAGGCTAACTTAAATTTAAGTAAAGTGTCTCCCAATTCTAAGGCCTCAAATGTAGTTATCTTGCCAATCAACATCTCTCTGGTGAATTTCGGTGTCAAAGGTATGATCTCCTCTATATCCTAAACCTTGGTTCTATATACAGGTGTCAAAGATCTGAGTAGCTTTGCAATCACTTCTTCCTCACTGTAAGTTCCTCCAAAGTTCCTAATACCAGTAACCACTTCAGTAATTCTCTGTGAAAATGATCTAATATTCTCATCTTCTCTCATCTTTAGTGATTCCATCTTTGTCTTCCAATTCTGTAACTTTTCTTTCTTTGTAAACTTGTCTCCAACATATAGTGCTTCTAGTCTTGTCCAGATTTCATGTGCAGAGTCCAAGTCCTTTACTTCAGTAAATTATCCTTTTGATAGTGTGTTGATCAAGGATTCCCTTGCAACCATATTGCATGAAAATAGCTTCTTTTCATCTTCAGTGGCTTTCTCTAATTCATCCTTAGTCGCTACCTTTTCTTTCTTCTTTGTTATCATCCAGTAATCAATTCCCAAACATAGCAAATGCATTCTCATCTTGTTCTGCCAACTATCAAAGTTTTCAGGATCAAACTTTGGGCTATCCTTCCTATAGTAATTCATCTTCAGGATCACATCAATCTGTTAAAATTTCTCTCTGAGGACCAATAGCTATGATACCAATTGTTAGGAATAATAGTCCACAAGAAAACTAAGAGGGGGGAGGGTGAATTAGTTGTAATATAGATTATTAAACTTTAAACTTTATAAACCAAATCTTCAAATGTAAATCATAACACAGTAAATGCCAACACCATAACACAATATTTGTTGTCAAGGAAACCCTGTCAAAGGTAAAAACCCCAGTGGGAATTAACACCCACAAATAATGTACTGAGAGTATAGTATCCTTGTTAAAAGATATTAGCCCTGTTAGGAGCTTGTTACAACATTACAGTACACAGTCCATGTTAGGAGATAGACCCTATTAGGATTCAAATAAAATAGTAGGCTCACTACTAAGGTACACTTCCCAAAGAAGGTTAAAGCCACCCTCAAGGATTTATAATCCAAATCAAGTGTATAAATAAAATACACATTCCAGTGAACTGTCTGATAGCAACTATCTTTGCTTGGTCAGTTCTAATGAAGTATCAACTCTGCTCTATATCCAGCAGTCAACAAGCTTTGCAGCTTCCACACATCTCTATCATTTCTTCTCTATCACACCTTCTCCACAAGAAAATATCGTTCATATATACCCTCTTACAATAGTTCATTAGGTCGGCCAATTAAGCTTTCCTAATACATAATTAACTAGGTCGGCCAATTAATTACATAACTCCTCGCTAAGATAAACACAGTACCTATAACAAGTAAAAATCATTTATAACTCTTCACATATTCTTCCAGATCCACAATTCATGCCCACAATTAATTTCACATGCTACATGTCTGAAGTCGGCCAGGACATAGATCTCCTCCAGAATACACACCACAGCTGACGTCATCAGTATCCAAACAACAATCAAACTCAACCCATTACTCTACCATATGTCAGTTGTCCACTAGTAAGCTTTTTAATGTTTAGAAATATCTTCACCAGAAAGATATACCCGAAACACAGAGACCTTCTCTGTCCAGAATCACAGTTACAGTCCAGAAAACCAGTCTTCACAAAATCAACTGTAACATCCACAGTATGTAACATAAATCCAAGCAACCTTAGGAATAAGGTCAACACACATCCTTCTTCATAAATCCAACTTTGATTATTCTGAAACATCTGTACAGTGTCTGTACATGCCTCCCAGTTAAGTAGCCAGTCTGTCTTGTCCATAGAAATATATGTTGACATCAGTGATAAAACATGAATATCAACAGCATGATCAGTAACCAAAATTTATATCATCCAACATCTTAACATAAACCCCCCACATCTGGGTGCATATATCTCTGATTCTATTCGTATACATTAGCTTACTAATGATTGGGTGTCCACCCCAAGATTCATCCCAAAATAATGCCTTTCTTCCATCCTTGATATTCCATGTTATATTATCCAAGATAATGCTACTATACTTTGCCAAAAAAATCCAAATTTTAGAGGCTCTGGGAAATTTTGAAATTCTTAAAGCATCCTCATCATTTAAATTAGATAAATATTTCCCTTTCATAATCCTGACCCATTTCCTTTGACTTTCAAAGTGAATTTTCCAAAATAATTTTGCCCCTAGTGCCCGATTTCAATACATTTGGTTATTGATTCTTGCTCCACCTAGTTCCACTGGATTGCAAATTGTATCCTAGGATATAAGAGAAAAAAAAATTAATCTCTATCCCCATCCAAAATAATTTTCTCAATTTTCTAACCATCTCCAAGTGTCCTCCTGAAGATAGTGAAATGCAAGACATCAGATACATAGGAATGGTTCAAAGAGTTGCCTTAAGCATTATTATCCTCCCTGCCCAAGAGAACCATTTTGATTTCTAGGACTCCATTTTATTGTCTAATTTTTCCCCAATAGGTTTCAAACAAAGGTGGATCTCAAAGATTTGTCAATCAGAACTCCCAGGTAGGTGCAAGGGAGGCTTCCTTCCTTAAATCCCAAAGAATTCAAAATTTGTATTTGAGTCTTTTTCTAATGATTTTTTTTTTGAGATTTCTTTTTGTTTACTACTTGTCATGAAGCATCAACATAACATTGTAGAATTTTTTTCAATTTCAAGGCTTCCACTATAGTTACCTTTCCAAATATAAGGGTGTCATCTACAAACTATTGGTGAGTGACTAGTCTAACTAAAGAAGTGATTTCCACCTCCTTTAGGAAACCCTAATTATGAAGTCTCCCAATCGTCCTCCCAAGAGCTTCAGCCATTATTATCAAAAGGAAAGGGGACAATGGGTCTCATTGTCTTATTCCCCTAGAACTCTCGAAGAAACCAAACATAGATCCATTAATAAGAATAGAGAATCTAGGAGAGGGGATGCAGTAAAAAATCAAATTTATCCACGCTTTGGAAAATCCAAATCTTTCCAAACATTTTGATAAAAATCTCCAATCCACTTTATCATATGTTTTCTTGATGTCTAGCTTTATGAGCATATTGGGATGCTTGTTTCTTTGAATTGAATGTATTTCTTCTTGACCTATGATGGCTCCATCAAAAATAGATCTTCCTGGGATGAAACCCATTTTTTCTTCTCCGGTAATTTTTCCTAACACCCTCTTTAATGTGTTGGCCAATTTTTTCGAAAGCAACTTGTATATAGTGTTGCAAAGTGAAATTGGTCTGAGCTCATCCAAGCATGTTGCATTTACTTTCTTAAGAATAAGAACTAAGAAAGTATTATTGATTTTCCTTAAAAATCTACAAGAGGATCTAGATGCCTTCAATGCATCTGTCAATTCCAACCCCACAATAGACCAACAATGCTAAAAAAACTAAGTGGAAACCCATCTAGACCAGGAGCTTTATCGGGTGTCATTTGGTTCAAAGCTTTATGGATCTCATCCTCTAAGAATTTATCCGACAATATTTTATTGTAATCTTGAGAAATCAGGTTAGGAATGTCTGGTAGCATCTCATTTTGAGAGTAACATTTGGAACCCTCAAATTTGTTTAACACCTCTGTGAAATAATCCACTATTTCTCTTTGAATAACCTTTTTCTCCTCTATAACATGATCATCTTCCATGGCGATTCTATGTATTATGTTTGTTCTTCTTCTCTATTTTGTGTTATTATGGAAATACTTTGTATTTTTATCTCCTTCCAACCATGTTTCCCTATATTTTTGCCTCCAGAATGTCTCTTCTTTGTCCATAATATCTTCATAATCTCTCAATAACTCCTCCTTATTGAGTAAATTGAAATCCATACCTTGTTGGATAATCACTTCGTTCAACTTGGTTATCTTCTGTTCAATTTCAGATTTTGAGAGGAAGATACTCTTGAAATAGTTCTTATTCCAATCCAATAGATTGTTCTTGATACATTTCATCTTTGATGTAAAAAAAACAACTTAGATCCTTCTACCCGCCAACCTTTCCACCATTTCTCTATTAATGGAATAAAATCCTTATCCATCATCCACATGTTTTCAAATATGAATGGGAAAGATAGTGGTTTGTCTTCTCCTAGAATATCCAACTATATAGGGTAGTGATCTGACCCAGAGGATGGAGAAATTGCAACCTTCAAGTCATATTGAAAATCAGACAACTCACCCTTGAAGAAGAATCTGTCTAACTTTTTTGCTATATTATTAAAACCTTCTCTTCTATTGTTCCAAGTAAATGTTCCATTATTTATTTGTATTTCCATTAGGTTTCCCTTCAATACCCAATTTTTGAATTGTATTTGGTGTTGACTTTCTCTTTGATCCCCCCCACCCCATTTTTCTGACCGATGCAGTATGGCATTGAAGTCCCCTCCAATAATGAATCTTTTATCCGACCCTACTGAAAAGAGGTTGTTGATCTCCTCCCATACCTCTTGTTTTTTCTTGGCTTGAATCAGACCATAAACATTGATTAAAAGAATTTTTAGTTTAGAGTAGAGGCTGCCCATATTCCCCCCCAACCAGTTGGAGTATCTTATTACTCCTAAAAAGAATATCTTTTGGGGATTCCACATTATTGCTAAACCACCCAAGGACCCAATTGCCTCCACTTATTCTACCTTCCAACCACCCAATCCTATCACAAACTACTTCATCTGTTATGTGTCCATTTTGGTTTCCTGTAACAATACTATGTCAGCCTTAAGTGAAAATATACAACATTTAACCAAAAGTTGACTGTTAGGAGCCCTTAGGGCCCTAACATTCCATGTTATAACTCTCATTGTGACCTAGGAAGGCTCTTCCCCTTCCCAAATTTCATGAAAGAAGTAATTTTGTTTGATCTAAATCTTCCTCATCTTCTTCCCTAAGAGTAGCCATTGATTTGTGGCTCTTGCCCTGTTTCCTTTTAACTCCACATTCTGGAGAGATTATGTTGAGTTCTTGTTTTTGGAAGCCTAGGCCACTAGTAGCATCATGAACTACCGATAGTTTAGTATTGGAATCATGCACTTTAAGGACCGATGTGTTGTGAGGGTCCTCCTATGCTGAAGACGTAAGCAGATCATCAAACTCCACCTCTTCATCCCCAAATTCTAAATCTATAAGTCTTTCCATGAAGGAAGAAGAGGGATGATCTGCCCCATTTTTATATACTTGAGAGGTTGATTTTTCCATAAGGCCAAACATTTTAAATATTTTCTGTAGTCAAGGGGATAATTTTGGATCTTGATTACTTTTATCAGACAGAACCTCCACACAGTTCTCTTTATCTACTTTCTTCTTTCTTCTCATTTTTTGTTGAAGGGGAAAAATCCCTCCCATAACCTTATTGGTGGGGAGGCAATTATCCCCTGTAGTCTTTTGAGATATTATTTTCCCTAGTTCATTTGAGATATATTCCTTCTAGTTCATTTTCTAATAATCTTGTCGATTTTCTGCAACCACTACCATCAACTTTTGGCATAGTGAAAGAGGGATCAATATTGACACTTTTTTTTTTTTGCATTATATTCACCAGTAGGAGATAAAATAGCATCTCCCTTATCCAGGATAACCTTCTACCTCTCAATCACATTCATTATTTCCTCCCTAACATTCTTCTAGAGATCACATATTTTAGTTTGTAGCACATCCTCGCCATCCTTTCTTTGAATTTCTGGAGATAACTCCTTTTGCATTTGCACTTCACATTGTTTGTCTTGTGTTGATTGAAGATCAGGTATCCTATGATCTTCCTATAGGAATTGGTCTATAATCTCATATATCATTTAATCTTGAACTTCCTTCCACTATTGTGTAATAAGTATCTCAGCTCATCTATGATTAAATCGTCGGATGAGATGATCATGGTTTCTATTAGGCTGAAATCCCCCATTTTTCCTAAGTTTAGTTTGAGAGATCCTTCTTTCATTTCAAGTATCTAACCCAAAATAACCCTCAATCCTGCAAATCCCACTCCACAACATGTTATCATCCTTGATTTTGATCGCTTTAACAAGACCTTTATTGGTTATCTCTCAATCAGAAAGTAAAAAACCTTTGCCATTTTGTAAAATAATTGAGTGACTAGCATGGGGAGAGTGAAAATTGTAATCATGTTGATGTGTTAAATATAGGACCTTAGGAGTCCTATTGTAATGAAAAAATAATCTCCAAAATATGATCCAAAGTAATACTGTCAAGTTCCCTTGTGATACCTCCCTGACATCCTCCAAGATATCAATAGTAGAGGGCAGGGGTTGTTCTATTTGTAGAAACATTATTGTAGTCCAACCTAGCAGTGACTAGGGATTCCCTATTGGATTTTTTTAAATGTTGTGAGCCTTGAATCCGGTTGGGTCTATATCTATTGCTTGGAGCTTGAAGAACATACCATCCTCCGTAGACTCCTTCTCACTTAAATTTGAACATGCCTCTAGGACTCTTTGTGGATTAAGGTGATCGTAAGTAATCTTTTGGATCCAAAATCCTCCCTTTGGTATAATTTTGATAGTCTGTGGTAGTTAAAATTCTATATTCATAATTAAATAGAGCTTTGGACCTTATCTTCCTTCATCCCTCTTATGACTCAGACAAATCCCTACTTTGTTCCCAATTAACTAAAAAATTCCTCCCACCCTATATTCTATTAGGAGATCATTTAGTGTGAGCCACATCAGTATAAATCTTATAGAATGCTCTTTTCCATAAAAGTTAGGAGTCCATTTTTGCATAGATAATCCTTTATTATTAAAGAACCATCCTTTGTGATAAAAGATATTGTCCCTTAAGCAGATTGATTCAAAGCAAACTAAGAAAAACCCTGAAATAGAGTCTATGCATTCTATGTATGAGACTCCTTTCCAATTTTGGTCTACCCATTTTTTGAAATCAAATAAAGATAGGTTGGTGTCCCAGAACTTACATATTAAGGCTTGATGTTGTAAGTGAAATTATCTCTCCTTCATCATTTCCACTGGGATAGTGATCTGCAATTTAGATTTGTATATGGCTTCATGGTGTTCATCCAATATCCCTTGATCATCTGCATTTCTTGGTTCATTTGATTGTTCACTTTCACTTACATCTTCAAGTTCCAAATATTCCCCTACATCCTGAAGATTCAATGTTGGCATTGCTTTGTCTTTTGATTAAGCCAATGTGTCCTCCCCACCCACATTTTGTGTGATGACATTTGTATCATTTTTCTTCCATATAAGGCTTTATGCATGTTCTCCTTTCTTCTGTAGAAAGGCCATCCAACTAGGGTTTGTAACCCGTAAATAAAAGCTCCCTCTTAAAATATTTTGCCTTTGATTATGGATCTCTCAATATTCTGTCAACCAAGCTTTCTTCAGCAATGGTGGATTGAAGGGTCTACCAGAATTTTTTGTTGGGAAAATTGGAATGAAGTTGGGATTAATGTCACTATTGATTAGGAAATTGTAATCCTTAGTTCCATGTTGTGGAGGATGTCTATGTTGAGGCCCTAGACCATGGTTTTTACCAATGAAACCATTTCTAGGCAACCGAAATAGAACATCTCCCTTCCAATTACCTCTGGTGTCATTTCTTCTGAAATGAGGCATGTCATTCTATGATTCAGATATTATGAGGATCAATTTTGCAGTTTGACATTCTCCCCATTTTGAAAGCTTCCCCGCCCTCTCCTTAGTCGCAAATCATGCAGTCCTTTTTGTAAGAGTCTTTTACCCCAATGGCAAGTGTATGGGAGTTGATAATGTCCTATGTTTTATGTTTGAACTATGAATTTGTATCTCCAACGATCATTTGCTGGAAGCTGTGGTCGACCTTCTCTACTATCCCTCCCCAATGTCATTTTCATTTCTACTTATTCTTCAGCGCACACTTCTTACTTTCTTAATTCATTTACTATTTTCCAGAGACACTTACCCATTTCTGGGCATCTGGCTTTCATATGTGATAGACTTTCAGAGGCCGCAAGTCTGAAACTATGAAGCAAAAGTAGACTTTTTGTATTTAATTAATTTAAATATATTTATAATAAATTATTATATAATAGTTGATGGAGATATGTAAAGTAAAAGTCAAATGAAAAAACATCAACATTGAAAAATGTTTCTAATTTTTTTTCTAAAATCAGTGTATAAGAGCAAAAATGTTTTGACCAATAAAATAGCATAAAATACTTTTCACAATTTTAAAACTTAAGAAATATGGATTTAGACAATGGAAAAAATAAAATTTATAACAAAATGAGAAAAAAATACTCTTTGTAATTGATCCAAAGCTTTCTTTTAATAACTAGATAAAACTATAAATTACCAAATAATTAGAATAGTACTAGCTTAGGATCGGTGCAAAAAGACTACAATGAAAAAGAATGTTGAACATGTAGCTTTTAAAAATATTATTTATATAATGAAGAGACTTAAAAAATGATCTTCAATTTATTTATTTCAAAAATCATTAACTTCTCTTACTAATTCTAAAATAAATTTTTTTATTTATTTATAACAAAAGGGTAAAAGTATTAACCTTATATTTTTCATTTCCTTCTCTTTATTAGATTCTTTCAAAATAATATTTTTTATTTATCAATAGTTTACATATCCCTATCACTATCCTTTATTGATATTATTTATCTTTTTCAATATTCAAACATATGCTTGTTTTAATATTTATTTACATCTCTATCACTTGTGTATAGCTCTCTATTATTTATTCAACTCCTTAGCATCTTTATTCATGCATCTAATTTTTATTTTTTGATTGGTGCATGCATCTAAATTTTAAATTATAAAGGAATAAATATTAAAATCAAAAGTGATCCTTTTATATAATATATTATATAATTACGAGGGGTGTATATTCAAATCATAAGTTGTCTTATATAGCTAAACTTTTATATGAAGGAGAATGTAATCTGTCAAAGTCATTTAAAATTCAAATTTAAATCAATCATACTTAAAATTTTAAACTTTTGTTGACAAACAACATAATAAATGAATAATATATTATTCACTTGAAATTAAAAATTAAACTTGATAATTGCATAATTATATTTAAATATTTTGCTAACAAAATTTAGAAACTTAAATAGATTATATCACATGAAAGTGAAAATTATGAATAAATTATTAAGATTATATATAATATTATATATATAATATTTTAAATTTAAAAAGTCAAAGACAACTTTAAATAAACATCATGCAAATATTATATAAAATTAAAATAAACATCATGGAAACATTATATAAAGTTAAAATAAACATCATGCAATCATTATATATAATTATAATATACTATTGTAAAAAGATTTTTGCATATTTTTATATTATTATAAAAACATTATTAAAAATTATAAATAATTAAAAACAATACTAATTTCCAATCTTCGTAGGATTCTTTCAATATGATTCACATCGTTTGCAGTCAGTCGGTTGACATTGATATTACAGCCATGACTTTGGTATTCAAGCATCTCTCTACAGTCTAAATGAAATCACCTTTCTTAATGAAATCTAATTAAATATATTTTGTATTATTATGTATGCTGGAATTCAAGATTAAGATCAAAATAATTGACCCAGCTGTAAGCTTAAAATTGGAATAATGGCTCTTAATATTGAAGAAGCATAGAAGTTTATGAGAATATGTTTTTGAACTTTTTTTAATCTATTTTTTAACGATGAATTATAGAGTATGATTTAAAATAAGGATAAAAAAAAGTTTGACACAGATTATCAATTTTTACCAATTTTTATAAACTTGTTTGCAATCTAATTTTTGATGATGGATTATGGAGTTTGATTCTAATGAGGGATGAGATGTTTATGACTCTCTGCAAGCTTAAAATTGAAAAAGTTAATAATGAAGGATAAAATGTTCTTGACTGATTGATGTATGGGACAGGTGAAGTAACGGGACTCCCTCCTCCTAGTGCTACTGTTCTTGCAGCTTAGTGGCTTTGTTACTTGGATGTTTTATTTCAGACCCAAATCTATGTGAATTCAGAAGTGTGATCTTGTTTTCACCCATCTTTTTTTTTGATAAATAAGTATACTTCTATCAAATAATAGCAGATTTTCATCAAAAGATAAAAATAAAAATAAAAATACTAAAGAAATGTAGAAATTCAAGTTCTGTGATTACTGTATTAATTTAGATAGATCCAAAACAACGATAAAAAAATTCAACATAAAAAATCTAAACACACTATTACATGAAATCAATACCCAGATAAACTTTGAATCAATCTTTATAAACTCTCTTCCTATTTATTCTCTAATGACAAGTTGAAAATATGATCTGAAACAATGATAAAAAAAAAGTCTTAAAAGCTACAAATTCACTTTTATATAATCAGATTGCAGGTTGCATTTGCATTTTCTAATGAAATGTTGATAACTCTCCAGTAACTATGGCATCTAAAGCATAATACAGAAGGATTTAAGTCTTAAAATACTCACAATGATGGCTGAAGTGAAGCCCACAATAACACTAATGACCATGGAAAAAGCAGCAAGCTCCAAATCTCCCACATGTCCTACAAATGCCTGAGTAATTACATTGAGAGCATAGATTGCAAGCCTGCTGAAGATTGCAGCGCCTGCAATTTTCCATAGAGTTTTTGACTCAACCCAAAATCTTGACCAAAAATCTGAGCTTATGAAAAATGCTCTCCCTCTTCCTTGAGCAAGTAGCAGAGGACTTGGAAGAGACTCTTCTTCCATTTTTCCCCCTTTTTTTCTAATTGTTTGCCTAGAGTTAGAGAAGACATAAATGCAACTCTTTGACTTGGAATATATCAGTATATATTTATAATGATTTATATTATTTAAAATTATAATACATTAAAAGAAATCATTAGATTGTCTAGTTATTTAAGCTCTTTTATTAGATTCGGTTTTTAAGATGGAATGGAAGACGAGTTGTCTTCAATAGACAATTCTATTGATATCACATGTTTATCTTATAATTATAATTATTATTATTAATGTTGTCACTATAGTCAAAAGTGGTGAAATCACATGTTTTTTTCTTTATTATTATTTAAATGTGTTTTTATCAAACATATTTATTATAACAAGTTGATGTACATCAATCAATTTAATTATATTTAAACGAGTGTGGGGAAATAAATACATCATGAATTTATTTTTTACTACAAATTAATGTAGGAGAAAAAATATAGTTATATTTAAATGGCTGTGGAGATTTGTTTTAGGTTAGAGAAAAGATTTTGGTATTGTACTAAATTTGTTCACATGTTAATAGTGCAATAAAAAATTCAAAAACCTTGAAGTCAAAAATATGTTCACATGTTAGGTTAGAGGACTTGTAAGAGGCTCTTCCTCCATTGTTTTTTTCTTTTTTTTCTTCCAATTGATTGCCTACTATTAGAGAAGATACAAATGCAACTCTTTGACTTGGAATATATCACTACATATTTATAATGATTTGGATCATTTAAAGTTATAATAAATTTTTTAAAATGATTATTAGATTGTCTGGTTATTTGAGCTTCTTTATAGGATTACGTTTTTAAGATGGGAGAGGACTTGTAAGAGACTCTTCCTCCATTGTTTTTTTTCTTTTTTCCTTTCAATTGATTGCCTACAGTTAGAGAAGATACAAATGCAACTCTTTGACTTCGAATATATCACTACATATTTATAATGATTTGGATTATTTAAAGTTATAATACATTAAAAAACCTTTATTGGATTTGGTTTTTAAGATGGGATGGAAGACAAGTTGTCTTCGATAGATAATTCTATTGATATCACATGTTTATCTTATAATTAGAATTATTATTATTAATGTTGTCACTATAGTCAAAAGTGGTGAAATTGTATATTTTTTCTTTATTATTATTTAAATGTATTTTTATCATAGTGAGAAGTGATTAAAATCATATGTTCATGTCTTTATTATTATTTAAATGAGTGTTGAATAAATCCATTGTAAACATGTTTATTACAACAAGTTGATGTACATCAATAATTTTAGTTATAATTAAATTTATATTTAAATGAGTGTCATAATTTTATTTTTAACTAGAGAAAAGATTTTGGTATTGCACTAAATTTGTTCACATGTTAATATAGTGCAATAAAAAATTTAAGGACCTTGAAGTCAAAAATATTTTTAGCAATTTTTATATAGATATGTTTTAAATCTCTAGATATAATTGTATATTATTTAATAAGTTTTAATAATATGAGATAGTAAAAAATGTGTTAAGTAATTATTATGTAGATATGTTTTTAAAATATTGGAGATGATAGTGTATTATTTAATGAGTTTTAATGATATAAGAAAGTTTATAAATACATGTTTTTAGTTATTCAAACTGAAATATTTGGTGCATGACTTAATAAGATTAAAACTAAATTTTTAAAAAGATTGGTTGATGAGTGGGAAACTTCAACTTTGGATTTATTGGATTATGTTGAATTGTCTGGCCTAATATAGGTTGGTAGGACAGCTAAGGAATCAGACCAATCCTAGATAAGGTAGTAGATATGGAGATTTTAACAAATAGATTCTAGATTGGGGTTGGTTTGGTTATCCACCTCTTTAATTTGAGATTACAATAATATAATATGAATGTGTCCAAAGTGGTGTAAGGTCAAATATGTAATAATACATGATATGCATTTTGATCCTCTATATTTTGCCCCACTTTCACATGTATGTGAATCTACAACAGTCATGCATGCCAAAATAAAATATGAAGTAAATGAAACAAACAACTTGACATAGGTTATAATATTTATTCTTCAAGATCTTCTTGTAGCTACATTAATTGCACCTTGATATCTATAGATGATTATTCCATGTTCATGCAAAAAAAAATGTACTACAAAAAAAGTGCAATTGTATTATGATTCAATCGTGAAATTGAACAATGTAAAGTGATGTGTTGTATATCATAGTGTCTATGGTGGGGGTACTAGATTTATATATGCAATTAGAAAAATAAATAGAAGTTAAAAGGAGGAAATGAAGGATATTCAATAAAAATAAATGTATGACCACTTGTGTCAATATGTACCAAGAAAGTATATTTGCATCATTCTTGTTGCTTTAAATAGTATGTGAAGCAATTCAAAGTAAAATATTTAAATAAAATAGAAAGAATAATATATGTAATAAATTCAATATTTTGCTAAACTTAGGCTTCTTAATGAAAGATTGTAAGATTTTTTAATGAAACCATCCAAGATTACAATGAGTGAAAGGAAAGCATTAACATAAAATAAAAGATTATGTATAAATTATATTTTATTCCAAGAGAATGCAAAGCATACAAGCATGAGTGATTATAATGATAACAATAAGTGAGTATATATAGGTTATACAATCCAAGACACTAAAAATACAGAATGTGATATAAAGTTTTTTTTAAAACTCAAAAAATCTTAATTAAGAGTAAAAAAGTACTTAAGGGGAGAGACTAGTTAGGAAATATACCTAGTTTACATTAACATTCTCTCTTAAGTGCAACTTAGAGGGAAAAAAATATGCAAAAGATATAAAATCTATATGTACTAAGAAAGTAGATTTGCACAATTCTTCTTGTTTTAAATAATATGTTAAGAAATCAAAAGTAAAATATTTAAATAAAATAAAATAAAATAATATATGTAATAAATTCAACATTTTGCTAAACTTAGGGTTGCTTATGAAAGATTGTAATATTTTTCTATGAAGTTGTTGATCCTAAAATTTGTGTTTAGGTAAGGTAACAATCATTATGGGAAGTTCAGTGGTAGGGGGATTAATTGTGCACCATTGAACAACCTCCAAGAATTTAGAACTTGAGGGAAAAGGGAGAGAAACAACAATGAAAGTAAATCTATCTAAGGTGAAACAGCGTAACATCATTAACTGAATATTTCAAAATTGACTACCTTATAGCATAGTGCAACATTAAATTTAATAAACTACAAAAAGAGTCATAAACATGATCTCATAACTTATACATTAATGACCATTTGTAAAAGCTTGAAAATCCTTCTTAGGAAAACATGTAACCAGCCACTACCATCCTAATGAATCATCATTTGATCCAACTAAAAGGTGCCCCCACTACCAAAGATACTGTCATCTAGAGGATCCATAATTCTAGGCCAACTGCCTACTGACAAAACATGTATTGGCCAGGTGACTAGGGCCAAAAATTTAATGATGATCAGAATCACAGCTTGGAGAACACAAGAGGTGGGAAAGAACATGCAGAGAACATGGGGTATGGGTACAAGAAAAGTGTGTAGAGAGTGGGCATCGTCGAGAAAATGACCTCCACGAAGATCATAAGAGCACCGGAAGGACATGTGGAGAAACCATCAAAAAAACCTTGTAGGAAGAAAACAGAGAACCACACCAAGACCTATGAAAAAGAAGAGTCACCACATGTTATTACTGTGAGCATTCCTAGGAAGAGCAAGGGCAAAAGCAGGAAAGCATTAACATTATACACACACACAAGCATGAGCAATTATAATTATAATAATAGGTGAATATATATAGACACACACACACACACACACACACACACACACAAGCATGAGCGATTATAATTATAAAAATAGGTGAATATATATAGGTTATACCATCCAAGACACTAAAAATACAATGAATGTGATATAAAGTAATAAAAACCAAATTAATCTTAATTAAGTGAGAACAAGGACTTGAGTGAAGAAGTAGATAGGAAAAAAACTAGTTAGGAAATATACCTAGTTCAAATTAACATTGAAGGAACACAAATGGACCTAAATGATACAATGTACGAGCCTGCCAATGAAATCATGACTCTAAATCCTATGAACCCAAATTAAATTGACCATTTACTGCTTGTCCACCCTGAATTGATTGATTGGGATCAATTAGAACCAAATGACTTACCTATTTTCCAAGATGAACAATCTTTGGCCTTATACCTAAATGCGGTTGAACCTTCTTTCACCATGGAATCATATCAACAAGGAGCATGTGAGGGAGGTGCCAAGCTTCTTAGTCAAAAAGAGAAAAGGAAAATAAAAATAAAAATGAAAAGATCTAGTGGTGAAAACCATTATGTGGCAGTACTAGATCGAGAAAAGGTAAAAATAAATGATGAATCTAAAGGTGAAAACCTTATTGTGGCACCTAAAGATGAGAAGCTTGACACCTTACCAGAACATTATAATGCAATATCTTCTATTTTAATTGAGCCAACAGACAAGGTTAACATTGGGACCATTGAAGAACCAAAAATCATCAATCTAGCGGGATCATTAACTCAAGAGGAAAGAAAGGAGTTCATTGGAATATTTAAGGAAAGACAAGAGCATAAGAGTGTGCATAGATTTTAGAGACCTGAATAAAGCATGTCCTAAAGATGACTTTCCTTTGCCAAGCATTGATACAATAGTGGATTTGACAGCGGGTCATTCAATGTTCTCACTTATGGATGGATTCAATGGGTATAACCAAATAAAGATAGCTCCTGAAGATCAAGACAAAAATGCATTCACCTATGCTTGGGGAACCTTCAGTTGGAATGTGATGCCCTTTGGGCTTAAAAATGCTAGAGAAACATATCAAAGAGTTGTGACTACCATATTCTATGACATGATGCATAAGTTTATGTAAGACTGTGTGGATGACATCTTGGCTAAATCTCACACAAGGAAAGAACACTTAGTCATTCTAGAGAAGATTTTTACAATATTGGAACAATTCAAGGTGAGATTAAACCCAAAGAAGTGTGCTTTTAGTGTCCAATCTGGAAATATGCTTGGTTATATTGTGTCTGCAAAAGGAATAGAATTGGACCCTGCAAAATTCAAAGCTATCATGGAAATGGGGGCTCCTAGAAATATAATCCAATTAAGATCACTACAAGGAAGAATTCAATCAATAAGGAGATTTGTTTTGATTAAGTAAAAGCAAGTTTTGAAAGGACCCGAAACCTTATACAACATCAACAAAAGATATAGAATTAAGAGGACAAAAATACTGCTGTGGATAACCACCAATCAGACCAAAGGGATCAAACAAATCCCTCGAGAAGAGACAAAGGTCCAACCAACAAACCACAACAAAGGGAAATCAAGATTTACATTTATGCCCACTCTTATGTGACCGTAAGTTCATATCAAAAGAAGGCATGGAAGACTTTAATTTCTTTCCTTTAACTGTTGTCCATCCATCTTCCACCTTCTCATCCGTATTTTTCCAAGCCAAAGAGGAAGAGCCTGAAATAGCCTGAGAAATAGGGCTAGCACCAGCAAACATAGCTGGGATAGGTACACCACCATACCCTATTTCCCCGCTTGGAGAAATAGGGACAGCAGTATGCACAGCATCAGCAAAAAGGACAGATGGTCGAGAGACAGCATCTTCATCACCTAAAAGGACAACATCACCATTCTAAACCAGGGTTGCATCTGTAGATCCTTCAACAACACCTGAATCTAATCCAGTACGATCAGAAACCCTCACATTGCCAGAGGCATAATCCATTCTCGCAGCAGAAGGGGGAGCGCCAGAAGAGTCTGGAGCAACAACTTGAGAAAAACTCCGCTGAGAGGTGCTCTTCTCAACCATGTAGTGTTGAGAGGAGGCACCTTTCCACCATGAAACATGACGCTTAGTTTTTCTCAAACCACATTTGGCAGCAATATGACCAGTTTGGAAACATCTTTGGCATCTGAAGGGGATTCCTTCATAATCCAAAGACTGAATCCAGCTTCTCTTAGGAGAGACGAGCTTGATCTCCGCAGGTAATCCCTTAGAAGCATCAATATCCACCAAAATGCGGGCATAGGTTGAATGTAGAATGTCTGTAGATTCAATATCCACCATTAGGAAGTCTCCCAAAGCCTCACCCACTTCCTCCAAGAGAGAATCCACCCAAAGATGAAGAGGGAGGTTTGGAAGCCTAACCCAAAGAGGCATCTTGTTGAATGTGTCAAAATAAGGATTGAAATCCTCATGCCAGGGCTTAACCATAAGCACAAATCGATCATCCCAGCTAAAAAAATGGCTTCGAAGAATGCAATTCCTATCCTCCATATCATCAAATTTGGCAACGAAAAATCCCTTAGCCAGAGGAAAAATATGAACCATACCAGAAATAATGGGTTCCCAGCTTTTGGAAATCCATGCATGAAGTTCCGAGAGGCTTGGCCAAAAACCCCTAAATCTACAAATAACCGCCTAGTTGGAGAAGGTAGACAAAGAATTTTCTATTTCCACAAGAAGTTAGATAAGGAGATTTGTTTCACAATTGGTGGAGAAATATTATCCTTTCGCACAATTGCTACATAAAGACACAATATTAAGATGGGACAACCAATGTGAAGAATCCTTTGCACTCTTGAAGAAATATTTGGCAAATCCAACTATTCTGGGAAAACCATTACTTCTCTATATTTTAGCAACAAAAAAATCATTGGGAGTTTTGTTAGCGCAAGAAGATGAAAATAGAAAAGAAAGGGCAATCTTCTACATTAGTAGAACTCTAGTAAAATATGAGATAAATTAAACATTCATAGAAAGGGCATGCTTAGCAGTGGTTTATGCTTCTCAAAAACTACGTCACTATATGCTAGCACACAAGATCAAGCTCATAGAAAAGATAGACCATGTCTAGTATCTTCTTAGAAAAACAACTTTAACTGGTATATTGGCTAAATGGGTCATGATATTAAGTGAATTCGACATCGAATATGTGGAACGAAGGGAAATCAAAGGAAATGTGATAGCAGATCAATTAGTGGAAGCTCCTTTGACAAGTAATGAACCTATTCAAGCTGAATTTCTAGATGCAAACATCCTAAATGTAGAAGCAAAAACATGGAAGCTTTATTTTAACAGGTCATATACACAACATGGTTCGGGGATAGACATGCTTCTCATAAATCCTGAAGGTTACACTATTCCAAAATCTTACAAAATCCTATTCTCATGTACAAACAATATAGCAGAGTATGAAGCAGTAGTGATTGGAATCAAAATGGCATTAGAAGGGAGAGTTATAGATATACAAATCTATGGGGATTCTCAATTAGTCATCAATTATATTAATGATGAGTATCACACAAAATATGAGAAATTAATTCCATATAAGAGAATGATTGATGATCTCAAGAAATACTTTGTATTGATAACTTTTGAACAAATCTTGAGGAATGAAGACAAAGTAGTAGACGCAATGGCTACCCTATCCTCTCTTCTACAAATACTCGATCAAAATGCGAAATATGAATTCCTGATGGAAGAATTGGTGAGACCCGTGTATGATTTACCCAAATCCCAAATTATTTTCCTAATGGTGGGTCATGATTCCCCTTGGTATCGGTCCTATGTATATCCATCTAAAAGATAATATATTACTTGTGGACCAATCTAGAAACCAAAAGTGTCAATATCATGAGAATCCAAAAGTACCAATATCACGAGAATTTGATACATGTACCAGCACAAGAATTGCATCCTCTAACCACACCTTGGCCCTTCTATCAATGGGGGCTTGATTTAATAGGAATGATATATCCACCTTCATCTAATGGTCACAAATTTATAATAACTGCAATTGAATATTTTACCAAGTGGGTGGAAGTTGTGCCTTTAACAACTGCAACTGGGAAGCAAATCTCTATGTTCATTTTGAACCACATCATTTGTCGATATGGTATTCCACATGCCATAATCACAAACAATGGAAAGAAGTTTAAGAATAAAGATATTGACGAATTGTGTTAGAAATTCCATATCATACACCATTCTTCCTCAATTTATTATCCTCAAGGAAATGATCAGGCTGAGGCCTTAAAAAAAAATATCCTTAAATTTGTTGTGAGGTTTTCACACCATCACCCCATTGTAAATGGGGACCCCCTCTTTTGCAAGCAGTAGGAGTAGTGGTCTTAGGTAGTCTTTGTTGGCGATAGTTTTCAAGCCCCTTGGTCCGGCGAGTGAAGTTCGAGAGTTGGTTTTGGGAATTTTGGCCTGCTGGGAAGTCAAGTCTATCTGGAACATGGGCGAGAGTTGTGCTAAATCTTCCGGGAATATGGGATCAAAACCAAAGGATTTATGATGAAACAAGTTTAAACCTTTAGATAATCCTTTTTCCAGCTTCAATTCGATCTTAGAAAGTCGAAATAGATTGTGGGAGGTAGCTCTGCTAAAGGCGTGTTGAATCCTAAAATTTGGCTAAGTCCTGAAATATTTTAAAAACCCACAAAATCTAGAATCTGCACCTTAACTCCTATGAAGTTGAAACATATCTCAAACATCCTGGAAGGTATTTATATTTGTATAAATTCTCTGCCCCTGAACTGAAAATTCGCTAAGTACAAAGTGCAAGTTCATTGTGTCCAATGATTGGGCAGATTCTGCCCAACCATTGGATAGGCTGTCCAAGGTGCCCCTGATTTTCGCCCAACCTAGTGGGGATGGGGGCAAGTCAAGTTTGAGATGGTGGGGTGTTTTGAGGAAGTTTGAGATTGATGTTGGATGTTTGATGGCATTTTGAGTGGAGAGGAAGTAGTGAACCCAATTTGGAGAGTGAAGATATCCTTTGGGCGGAAATGTCCAACACCTTGGACAATTCCGCCCATGAAGGATGTTGACCAGCCTTTCCTTCTTCCCTAGACTCCTCCCTCTTAGCAATGATGGTGATGACTTTCTAACCCAAAGCCACGATTTTAGCATGAAGCAACAGTTGATATTTGCTAACAGAGATGATTTTCCAGAAATGTATGATGTCCTATGACTGGGCGGATTCCGCCCAGCCATAGGATAGACTGTCCTATCTCCCTGAGATTTCCGCCAGCCCCTTGTGAGTTGAAAAAAGATCCAATTGGATGTGTGAGGGGTAGTTTGAGGTTTGAGAGAACATGTTTGAGTTTGGTGGCCATGTTTGGTGTTTTGAGGAAGATAGACAAAATTTTGATATCCATGTTGTCATATGACTGGGCGGATTCCACCCAGCAATAGGATAAGCTGTCCTATCAACCAAGAAATTCCGCCAACTCTAGGTGTGGGAGAAAATCTAATTGAAATTGTAATGTTTAGTCTTTTAAGGTCTTGAGGTTGGCGGATGATATCCTACCAAGGGAATCCTTCCCTTGGGCGGAAATGTCCAACACCTTGGACATTTTCGCCCACTTAAAGATCCCCCTCTTGACCCTTGTAGCTTGGAAGTTGTCCTCCCTTTGGTGTTGGCCCTTGTACCTTGGAAGTCGGTCTATGTGGCCCATGAAAACAAAAAAAATTAAAAGCAAGGTCGTCCCTATTGGAGTGTAAATTTAATGTTTTTATGGCATAAGTTGGAGTTCAAGTCGGCCTCTTGTAGGAGCATGCCCCCTCAAATCTCAAACTGCCTATATAAAGAGGATGATATGAGTTCATTTAAACATTAAACCAAATCAATTTTACCTCTGCTACAGAGCAGCGAGCTCTTTCCTTCTTAAGGCAGCAAATTATCTCTATAATTGGCAGTGAATCATCATGAGAAGAGAGTGAATTTCCTTGGAGTGATAGTAGACATCCTGTGAAGCAGCGATGGCAGCCTTTATCAACCACTTGGGGACTCCAAGAGGCAGCGAATTTGAGCACATAGGACAGTTTTATTCCCAGAAATCAGAGTAAAGGTGGTAAGGTAAAATCTGGGTGTGACATGCATTGAAAGAATAGTTATTTTCCAGATTTCAAGTAAATTCATTTCAAGTTGTGGGATCAAGATTATTTTGAATTGTAAAAGGATAGAGGGAATTGATCTCGAAATTGAGAAAGGATTCTCTTGCTGAATGTTAATGTGATCTCATTACATGAAAGCTTTCTGATTTCCTTCATGTTTTCTTATCATTTTTGGTGAACTTAATGCTTTTCTTTCCTTTGTTTTGCAAGGTAAATCATTCGAGGAGGGGCCAGGAGAGCAAGGTGATGTTCATAACTTCAAATGAAGACTTCAAGCTCGTGCACAACGAATCCAAATGAGATGGTAATCAAGTAAAGAAATCAATGCAAAGGGGATGATCAAGGCATCGAGGCTATTCAAGGGAATCAAGTTTGATTTCAAGGCCAAGGCAAGATTACCCTAAGTGCATAGAGACCTCACCCTTTCAAGGTCAGGACATCAAGTACAAACAAGTTCAAGTGGTGATGAGAAAGTTTCTAAGG
>MU226361.1:375405-388039 GCA_018584345.1 Thuja plicata | reverse complement strand
TTTCTAAGGACAAGCTCAAGCATCCAAGGCTTCACCTCATCTCAAGGATTGAATAAATTTCTAAGATAAGGTTGATGAGGTGGCAATTTCATGTGCATGCAATCAGATCATGCCAAGTGTCCTATGTCTCATTGGTTGACAGATTATTGTAATTTTCTCATTGGCCCATAAAGTTGGTGCCCTTTTGTAATTGGTTGAAAGTTGGTAACCCTAATTAGGGTTTGTAGGGTTTTATCTTGGCCCTTGATTTTGCCCCTTAATCTTGGCCACTCATAATTTTGAGCCTCTATATAAGGCCATTTGTTCTCATTTGTAAAGGCGAGTTATGTTGGAGAATTGTGGCCATAATACTATTAAAGTGATTGATGTTTCATTGTTGGTCTTCATGGTGAATCACTTAATGTTGCTTTGGTGTATTGCATGGTTCTTCTCATCTCTCAAATTAAAGTAGGATTTCATTTCATGTTGTTAGGATAGGTGTAGATGGTTAATTGTATGGTGATATTAGTAAATGTTTGATAGGGATCTATATACTAGGCCACTAGCATCCTAGTGGCTTGTTAGGAAGCCTTGTGTGGTAATCTAGTCCAATTGCTCCCTTGAATCATTGCATCTATGGAGGTAGCGCCGCTGGCAAGCTTTCATTAGGTTTGATCACCATCCATTTGCTAATCTTTCCATTCCATAGGAGTAGTAGTAAAACAGCGAGTAGCTTAGTAGTTGGAGTTTGATGAGCAAAGTTGGAAGTGATATAAATTAAGGAGAAGAAATCAATTGAGTATACATTGCAAAGCTGAATCCCATCATCATGATAGCAAGAATTTGGCATCCTTGAATGAACAATGTAAGCCCACCTACGTGATTAACCAACAAATCACATTAATATAACTAAGTTAGTATCCACAAGTGTAAGGAACCTTGGATTTTTCTCATGTTGTTCATGAGTATTTACTTTTCAAGAGAGGGTTGAGTGTTTGATATCCTGTATCAAGTGTTCAATTCCTATATGTTATGTAGTGGTACAAAACTCACATCAACAAAATTTTTGAAGACAAATCAGGAAGGGGTTGGCACATTCAATTGAATCCGGCATTATGGGCCTATAGAACAAGCATCTGAACACCCACTGGAGCAACACCCTTTTCATTGGTTTATGGGACCGGAGTAGTTTTTCCTTTAGAAGTGTAAATCCCATCATTGAGAGTCTCATCGCACGGTTTATTGACATAATAATATTATAGAGTTGCTAGGCTACAACTAGAGCTACTTGAGGAACATCAAACACAAGCTTATGATCATCTCAAGGTTTACCAAAAATGAATGTCAAGAATCTATAACAAGAAGATCAAACTCAGAGAATTTCACGTAGGAGATCTAGTCCTCAAAGAGAATCCAAGGAACTAATCAGAAAGAGAAAAGAAAGGTAAATTTGAGGCAAATTGGATAGAAACTTTTGTTATAACATCTTCCTATGGAACAGGAACGTACAAACTAGCTACTTGTGATGGAGAGGAATTTCAAGAACCTATCAATAGCATCCACTTAAAGAGGCTTTATACATAATCAGATGAAAGAGTATAAGATGAAAGAGTATCAAATGAAAGTATCATATGAGGGAGCATCAATCCTTGTATAGTGAAAAAAGATCTTGAAGAAATTCAAAAACGGTGAAAATAGATCTTGAAAAAAAATCCAAAAAAGTGAAAAGGTATGCTGAAGAAATACAAAAACATTGAAAAGAGGTCCTGACAAAAATCCAAAAATAGTGAAAAAGAGATTTGGAAGAAATTCAAAAACAATGAAAAGAGATCCCGAAGAAATCCAAAAATAGCAGAAAAAGATCTTAAAGAAAGCAAAAACATTTGGAAAAAGTCCTGAAAATTTGTATTATCTTGGTGAAAACTTGGTAAACAAGCGCCTTGATAATACAAAAAAAAATTGAAAAATTGAAAAATAAAAATAAAAAATAGAAAAATAGAAAAGTGCCTTGGTGAAACCCTGGTAAATAGGCGTTGCTTTCCCTAATTATAGTCGCATCTACATTTTCCGCCACCATTGTATATATACTTGCACCCATCATTTATGCATAGTCATAAGAAAGTCCCAAAGTTGCATTTGCATACCAAATATTTCATCATGGTTTTGAAATTTTCCTAAGTCTAAAATATTTATATCCAATTGGCGGCACAATCTAAAATCAGTGAGCTCATCAAGATAGAGCCAATTGACACAAATCTTTGCATCAAACCACTATAATGACACTCGAACCTTTTGATTCATATCAAACTTTCAATCATTCAAACTTGATCTCGAATCAAATCATTTGGCACACTTAATCCTTGACCTCCACAATCTAATCAAACCTTAATCAGGATTTAAAACTTGAACAAAGATCAAAATGGATGAAGTTCTACTAAAATATGGATCCGCAAACAAAAAGAAATGTTATGCCGATATGTTATTTGATTTTTGGAATCATCTCGTTTTACAAAATTAATGATGTTTTGGACTAGATAAGCAATGATGGAGGCATGATATTTTCTTGATTTTTGTGTCTTCCTGTAAGATTGATTCATAGAAGTAAGCAAACTCATCTAAGTACATGATCATCAAATAACCATCGAGGACATTTGCATATGGAGGGGATCAAATCTCTATCTATTTACGCAAACGAATACCTTGGCCATTTAGATCTTCCATATCTTAATGCAAAAATCTACTTACAACGTTGAAACCGACAAAAGCGGTATTCATACTCCCATGGTCAAATCAGAGAGAGTTGTATCAGCTTCATTATTGAAATCTGAAGGAAGAAGGTATTCATATCATCATGGTTTGCAAATCTAACCAGTGAGGGTTGCACCAACTTCAGGTTCCAAAAAGCTCAATGATCAAAAATAAAATAGCATTATCCAATGATAAGTGACAATCATAGTTGCAGATTGCATTCATTTTTAGATTAGCCTTGCATTTTAGTTAAGGTGATTTTCTCGAAGAAACGCATCTTAGTTATAGGATCTTCCTTAAAGAGGGTCAATTCAATCATGATTACTTCATCAACATCTTCCTAAGATAGAGTATATGGACTTTAACAAAAATATTTGGCATTTTCATATAAGTTCATTAAGTTTAAGGTGCATTGCATTAGATTCATTAATCATTATTCAAATATCATTACATTTCATCAAGTCTCATTAAAGTGCATAGCATAAAATCATAAACATGTCATTCATCACATCGTTCGCATCATTGCATTCACAATTCATCTTAAATGCATGCATTCATTAAGCATTAATTATTAGAAATCAAATTACATCATTGCATCATATAAGTAAGTGTTAAAACATCTAGGCATTATCATTACATTGCATACATTCAATATAGCATTGAAAAACACAAAAAACATAGATAGAGTCATATAGAACTGTATCATGCATATCATCAAAATCTCAAATTCCAATATACAATGATATCATAAGAAGAAATATATCAAAGCTGGATACACCAAGTGTGAGAACATCATCAAAGTTTCAAGTACATCTTTAAAATGGGTACCGAATACATCACAAAGGCACATCAAAGTATAAAAATATGATACATCTATCAAAACTGATCAACTATAGGCAATATCTATCTCTGGCCACTCCATGTACCTGTATCCATGTTTGTATCTAAAGGAAGAACTTGAGTCGAACCCGCTGGGTGAATAGGAGAATTGTCAAACCGAGCCATAAAAGCAGCTAATACTGAATTGACCTGACCTAACTCACCACGCATAGTTGTCATACATGCATGTAAAGCTTGAATCTCCTGGCTAGGAGGAACAGAGGGAACTGAAGGAGTAGCAACTACCACTGAAACCTCTAGAACATCTGACATATCAGAAGAAACTAGATCATCATGCCTACATGCTCGTCGAACTCTATGGGTCCAACCCTATGATAAAATAGGATCAACCACATGCTTGTGAGGAAATGGTCTGTCAACTTGTCTCTCAGGAACAGTAACTCCTCTATCTCTCATCCTAACTCCGTCACTACCAACCCCACTGCTAGATGGTCCAACACCATGATCATCCTCAGATCCAGCGAGTCTCATGCCACCTTTTCCATGAAAAACACCAGGAATAGCACTACTACTGGCATCATGGGATACTCTACCTCTCGATACTCTGCCAGCTGATACCCTACCAGCTGATGCTCAAGAAACTCATCCACCTCGAGGACTAACAGATCTACCTCCTCGAACCTGGACATGTCTCTGTCTACGGTGTCCTCCCTGATCATCATCATCATCATCATCTAAATCTGACTCATCGATATCAGGAACAGGATATTCAGGATTTGTAAAATGAGGAAACTCGTGCTGACTGTACCACTGGGTATACTGAGTAGTAACTCTTGCATCCTTAATATCCTCTTGATACTCCCACTACATTGGTCAAAGTCCTAGAACCTCAAGTCTTTCAACTCTATAATTAACACTAGGCCCCCACAATGATTACTCTGACTGTACTCGAGCATAATGAGCTAAACCCTACGGTAAACTCTGAGTGTGACCAAATTGTCTCAGAACTCTCATGAAGCAAAATCTCTCAACTATGAAGGCAGTACGACCGATGAACCATCGAGCAATGAATAAATATGGCATCTTGTCATCATCCCTAGTTCAAACCTCACAACCAAGATATGGCCTCCAACACATCTCATCCAAGTCATCCAGCATCCTCCTTTAGTACTCTAATTTTCACAACCAAGGCTAGACAATAACTCCCTGATAAGAAAAAACATAGGGATAACCTCGAGGATGGATCCTATCCACTACTGGCCTCGCCACTATAAGATGCTCCTAGGCCCACAACTGCAATAAAAGTGCTCCAATGGACAATGCAACACTATGATGATATACCACATGATGTAAACCATCATACAGATGAGAAAGTAAGCAAGATCCCCACACAAATATTCGGGGCTGAGCAATCATGTTCTCCAAGATCCTACCCCAACCAGCTACAAATTTGTGACCACGTCTGTCTGGCATCAAAAATTACACTATCAAAGTAGCAAGCACGAAAGGAAGAGGGGCATATAACTGACACATCCTCCGCCATGGAATATTCTCATCTCTAATGGCATCGTCACCAAAGACTCTCCTACATGCATCTCCATCACATACAGAGTCATAATAGAAAAGCTCACTCATGATGGGAATGCGCAATAGTGTGTACACATCCTCCAATATAATCTTCATCTCGCCCATCGGTAAGTTGAAGGTGTTATGGTCAGAATGCCACCACTCTACTAAAGCAGTCAGTAGACCTCGATTCGCTCAGACTCGTGGCATCTTCAGAAGGTATCCTAATCCACATAGTTTAATCACACACTTGTCCTACGAGGAAAAGTCTAGAATCGTATCTAATGGCCAAGTATAGATACCTCTGACCATTAACTTCCCAAAAAGAACTTGGTTTCATCAAAAAGCAATCAATCAACCAAAGGCATCAAGTTGATCATCTAAATTCAGTCAACCTAATCAATTCAACCATCTATTATCCTATATCACTCTTCTTGAGCACATCAACCTATTTTGTTTCTCTAGACCTTGAGAATAAAATACCTGATCAACCTAATCAATCATCCTAATCAACTTAGTTTTACTGACATCAACACACATCAACATGAACTTTGAGATTGAAACCATTCAAATTTGAATCAAATCAACATCATACAAAGGGATTTTGACATCAAACCACGCAAATGGGGTCAAGATTATTTCAACGGAAGGAACAAGTTGCAGATATTGAGTCATATTATCTAAAGGTGCTCAAAGTTTTCTTGGAGGTCCCTAAACGTTCCTAAATCTTCCTAAACTATGCAAAGACACTATTTTATCTTGCATAGGCATCATTTCACCATGCAAAATGCATTGGGCATGCATAGCCACCAAAAGAAGTCATGGAAGTGCTCTAAAAATTGGCATATGCTAAAGCAAGTGCATAGGCATTGAAACACCTTGTATAGGTGCCAAAACTTAGTTTAAAAGCTCCTAAGCTATTCTAAACCCTAGCATAGGCGTTATTTTACATCATAGAAGAGCCCTAATATCAAGCATAGGCGCTACAATAGATACTAGAAGTCTAAAAAGCATTAAAAATATGGGAAATCAGGAAAAAACGCAAAAAATAAAAGGAAAGGTCAGAGATTTGGAACATATCAAATTTTCATACGCTCTCAGACGTTGATAACGCCGCCCACGCTCGAATCTGTGTTCTCTAATCAGCAACACCATTGCTTCAATCAAAGAGAAAATTAAAGTTCTTGCAAAAGGAAGAGGTGAAAATGAGAGGAAAGAAACGCTTGTTTACCCTCTTAAATTCATTTTCAACTTTTGGAGGGAAGAGTTTTTACTTTTTGGTGGGATTTTTTACAATAGGATTTAAATCAAAAGGAGCAAGGTAATTCAACATTTCAACCGAGGCATCTGCGAAAGTTAATGTTTATCAGGAAATCAATCAAAATCATGATTTTATTTAACATATTGGAAATTGATTAATTTTTTTGAAAATCTCGAAAATAAACCTAAACTTTATTTCGATTCATTTCCTGAGGGGGCATCATATCAACACCGAGGATTCAAATCAAGGATTCATATCAAAGCTTTTTTTTCATCAAGGGAAACATCCTATCATTTAATCAAATTGATCAAATCATTAGTGGGTCATTAAATCAGTTTCAAATTTTTCATCAGGGAATCACATCAAGGTTTTATCATCGAGGAATCAAGAAAGTGGGGTTTATCAAATCAAGATCATCAAATCAATATCAATCAATGGATCTAACATCAAATCAAAAGCGGACATCAGTGAATTGAACATCAGATATTCTTTGAACCAACGTGCTTCCCACATTGATTTAAAGAGGGGCATTTGTATACACCTTAAATTGGTCAAACTAAAGTCAAACTAAAATCAAGCAAGGAAAATCAAGCAATTATGGAGCAAAAGCATGAATTAATTGAAAATCAAAGCTATTGGATTAATTATATCAAAAAGATCAAATAATTGTGCAATTGATTTTAATCAATTAATTGTATAGTTTAAATCAAATTTAATCCAACACATTCAAGGGGGGACATGGCTAATTTAAATCATTAAATCAATTAAATCAATTATTAAATCCATTTATTCTCACCCACCACATATGGACAAAAACTCAATCAACCAATAAGGTGAGCATTTGAATCACATGGATCACTCAAGAGGCTTTGCTATCTCCACCATCCAAATTGTCTTTGCTATCTTGACCGTTTATCTTTGTTTCTTTGTCCCAATATTTGAAACCTCCAACTCGCCTACTTGGTTAACCATGAGTTTAATCAACCCTCATCTAACTCATGCTCCTAATTTTGGAAATTCTATAAATAGGAGGCATTTTTAAGAGAAAATCACCAATTGACAATCAATTCTCATTTGCATCAATACTATAGTTAAATTGGATCCATGCTTATAAGAGTAATTTGAGTTCCTTTTTTAGCATTGTTCTACCATAATTAGTTTCAATTTCATCATATTTCTTCATGTTTTTAGCATAATTGCATCATCATGTAGCTTAATTTGCACTCTCATTTTAGAGGTTGTCTCTTTAGGAATGCTTTGCAGATCTGAGAGCATTCATGTTGTCCTTCTAATTAGAGAACCATGAGATGTTTATCAATTTCTTCAATTCAAAGTTCTATTTAGCCTAATCTTTCACGTTTTTTAGCTAATTTGATTGAACTACTCCTATGAAGCTATTTTACATACACACACATGTTTCATTCTTGATTTTTATTTAAATGTGATTTTATCAGTGAGAAGTGATTAAAATCACATGTTCATGTATTTATTATTATTTAAATGAGTGTTGGAGAAATAAATGTAGTCTAAACTTATTTATGACAACAAGTTGATGCACATCAATAAATTTAGTTATATTTAAAATGAGTGATGGAAAATAAATACATCATCCATTTATTTTTTTACAACAAATTGATGTACGAGAATAAATTTAGTTATATTTAAATGGGTTTGGAGATTTTTATTAGTTTAGAGAAAATATTTTGGAATTGTATTAAATTTGTCCACATATTAATAGTGCAATAAAAAATTCAAAGACCTTGAAGTCAAAAATAGTTTTAGTAATATTTATGTAGATATATTTTCAAAATATTAGATATAATTGTGTATCATTTAATGAGTTTCAATGATATGAGATAGTAAAAAATGTTCTATGAAATTTTTATGTAGATTTGTTTACAAAATATTAAAGATGATAATGTGTTGTTTAATGAGTTTTAATGATATAAGATTGTTTAAAGTATGTTTTAGTCATTCAAACTGAGATGTTTGGTGCATGAGTTAATAAGATTAAAATTATGATATTTTTAAAGATTGGTTGAAGAGTAGGAAGCTTCAACTTTGAATTTGTTGGATTATAGACCTAATATAGGTTGGTAGGACATATAAGGAATCAAACCAATCCTAGCTAAGATAGTAGCTATGGAAATTTTAACAAATGGATTTTAAATTGGAGTTGTTTGGTTGCCAAACTCTCTAAATTGAGATTACAATAATATAATATGAATGTGTCCAAAGTGGTGTAAGATCAAATATGTAATAATGCATGATATGCATTTTGATACTTAATATTTTGTTTCACTTTCACATGCATGTGAATCTACAACAATCATGTATGCCAAAGTAAAATATGTAGTAAATGAAATAAAAAACCTAACATAGGTTAAAATATTTATTCTTCAAGATCTTCATGTACCTACATTAATTGCATCTTCATATCTATAGATGATCATGCGATGTTCACGCAAAACAATGTTACTACACATAAAAATTGCAATAATCAAACATTGTAGCGTGATTCAAATGTGAAGTTGAAAAATGTAAAGTGATGTGTCTAAGGTGGAGGGGACTAGAATTATGTATGCAATTAGAAAAATAAATAAAAGTTAAAAGGGAGAATGGAGGACATTCAATAACAATAAATGTATGACCACTTGGATAAATATGTAACAAGAAAGTAGATTTGCATCATTCTTGTTTTTTTTTAAATAATAGGTGAAGTAAATCAAAAGTAAAATATTTAAATAAAACAAAAAGAATAATATATGTAATAAATTCAACATTTTGCTAAAATTAGGGTTTCTTATGAAAGATTGTAAAAATTTTCAATGATGCCATCCAATATTGCAATGAGCGGAGGAAAGCATTAACAAAAAAATTTTAAAAATGAATAAATTATGTTTTATTCCAAGAGAATGCAAGGCATACAAGCATGAGTGATTATAATAATAACAATAGGTGAGTATACATAGGTTATACCATCCAAGACACTAAAAATAAAATGAATGTGATATAAAGTAATCTTAAGTGTAAAAAAAGACTTAACTGGAGAACTAGATAGGAAAGACTAGTTAGGAAATATACCTAGTTCACATTAACATTTGTTCTTAAGTGCAGCTTAGAGGAAAAATAAAATATGCAAAAGATACAAAATTTATATGTACTACCTCAAATCCACAACCTAAACACACCTAACAACTCTCACGAAACCAAAGGAAAACTATACAAGAGGTAGAAAACTAAGGGATACCATGCACCAAATAGTCAAAATGACCAAACTAATTTCCTAGAAATGTAGGATTGTTGCCCCATTTTTGGCACCCCTAGTTGGAAAACGGTCTAAATTAAATTTTATCATTATTAGAAACTCCCTTACCTTAGTCATTTTCATCATAATCAAGATTTCAAAATTCAGGTGTCAGTTGGGGACGGTTTTCGGAAATCCAGTGCCTAGTCTAAACTGTCTTTGCTTTGTTTTGTCTTCGTTGAGTCGGTCTGTTGGTTATAAAAGTCAAGTCAAAAGTCCTTCATCATTCTTCAGGAAGTAAACATCGACCCTGGCTAGCGCTTCCAAAACCACCGCCGGAGTCCGAAGGTACCAGTGGAACTAAATAAAAACGAAGGAAAGTGGAGTGGCTCATCAAGAACATTTATTCGAAAAAATATCAAGTTCCGGAAAGATGTTCGGAATCCAAAAGAGGAAATAGAATGCTTAGTTGGTGAAAAGAAGTTTAGAAATAGAAGAAAGCGGAGAAAGTTGAGTGTGCAGGAAGTGTTATCAGAACCTAACACTCCATTTGGAACTAATCATAAAAGAACAAAGGTTTCCTTTTTCATATAAGGCGGAGCTAAGTAGGTGGAGAAAACTAAAGGTTCCTGAAGAGACGTTGGAGTTCGAAGCTCAAAGTAGAAGCTCTAAACGAAGATAAAGTAACTCTTTAAGAAGAAGATCAGGGAAGAAACGGAAAGAGAAAAAGCTTCCAAAAGTATCGGCGGAGTACGAAACTCAAGATCGAACAAAAAAAGAAATAAAGAGAGATGACATGGCACTTCCATTCATCGTCGACGCTTCCGAAAAACTATTGAAAGGTGACAAATTCAAAAAAAGGGAGGTGGTGTACTTGGCATGTGGGAAGTAAGTCAGCATTATTGCTGATGAGACAACATTAATGGTGCAAATTGTCACCCTTTAAAGGAACAATTTTTACGCAATTAAAACATCCTCTGAAGTTATTTTGTGCCAATTGAAGTGTGAAGAAGACGCCAAGCTAGGGCATCACCTAAATTCAATCTGTGAACGACAAGCGGCGAAAATCCAGTGAGTCAACTGTCTCAATGATATTATTTTGTCTACTACTCTAAAATTGAGTTGCGTTCACATAATTGGAAAATCAAAATGAAGTATAAGCACCTAGGGTATGATCACTTGAATGGTTTAGAAAGTGCGTTATGTGAAATTGGTGATACAAAATTGGGTCGGAAAGATTTAGATGAATTCTAGAGGAAAATTAGCAACCCAATCACAGAACAGCTAGTAGAAAGCGGTATATTGCAAGCAGACGGCTTTCTCGTTGATGTACAATCTGTCAAATTGATCGTGGAGTGTATATAATCCAAAAACTTGACAGATTAGGAAGAAGGACCAATAAGTTCTTATCACTCTTGACAAGGAAACAATTCAAAATTATTTTCAACTGTCTATAAGTGAAGAATATGCCCATTGGGATTTTGCCTCATTGCAGTCACAACTTAGTGAGAAGAGAACATATTACAGATATGTGATTGCTCGAGAATGGTTTCAACCAAAGAGGGCGGGTCAATCCAAGCTCCCCAAGACCATTCTCAATACGAATGTTAAAGGAGAAATATATCATCATTATATTACACATATTTAGGGGAAATGAAGACGCAATCTACCTTGATGAGTGAATGTTCTTTTTTGTATAAACGATCTGTTCTGAGGCTACTTATCTTTACTGGGCTGAAATAATTAGTGACCGGATACATCAATTGGTGAATCAATTCCCACTTAACAAGTTTTTCTACATGTCATCGTACCTGATTTATACCCTAGCTTGCATGCAATACTGGCTTTGCTTGGACCATGTGGAAGAGTTTGAGGACAATCTTCAAAATTATGATTTCTACCCTAGCCTGCAGTTGCAGAAGAGTTATGAGAACTTTCGTAGGGTTAATGATACATTCACCATGAAGCTCACACGAGAATTACATGGGTGTCCTGAGAAGAGAAACTCTCCTGAAGTTGTCGTGGTGATTTTGGAGTATGGAAGTTATTACATCCAATTTCCGACATTTACATACCTCAGAATCAGTGCATTCGATTACTTCCCTTAGAAGTTACAAAGGTACGCAAATGACAAAATTGTCATGGTGGAGTTATGTAGACAAATTATTGAAGTGAATAAGAGGTGTGCAGAAAGACATAAAGTTGTCATTCCTTTTCCTATTTTAGTAGGTGCTTATCCATGTTCTTCCAATTCAAATGCAATTAATATTACCAATGTCGCTAGCAAATATGTAATAGATACCTATGAAGTTTTAAGGCCTCCTTTTGATTCTAGTAATTATGTAAAAGAGAACTTGCAATTAGGCCTTGCTTATCACCATGTCCCTATCCTTGAGGATTTATGGGCAAATTGTGTTGATGATTTTGAAGGAAGAGGTCTTGGTCCAAGTTAACCATTGATCAGATTAAAGAGTAAAAACTTTCATTTGACACTCAAGGAGTCACAGAGGATGGATTCGATGTGGTGGATCCTAAATATTATGCACATATTCAGGGTACCCTGTTAAGGAAATTGGATCGGAAGATATTATAAAACTAATGTATATAGATAGTTGATATTCGCTGTAGAATACAATTGCCGTTATGATTGATTGATTGTACAACGAATATCAACTATATATATTAAATTGAATAGGTATCGACAACAGTCATGTCTCATTGTAAATAGCGACTGTTGATAACATGTGTCTTAATTAATGTGATCGCTGTTATATTATAACAGTCGGCAGCAATACAAAGGAGTATTAACAGTCACGATACTTTATCGTGACTGTCATACATGAACAGTCACGATAGTATCATGACTGTTTATGTATAATAGTCACGATAGGTATCGTGACAATATATTAAGACATGTTTATATATTAATGTTGTCGATTAATATTTGTTTATTTATTATTTTGTTATATATATGTGTGTGTGTGTGTGTGTGT
>MU226361.1:340858-362836 GCA_018584345.1 Thuja plicata | reverse complement strand
GACAATTTTTTTGTAATTTTCAGAATGAAAAATTAATTAAACCCCCAGCAAAAATAGGGTCAACCAATAAGAAAAAAGAAATATTTTTCAAGAAATTCAAAATAAAAAACAAGGCACTTCAAACATTAGAAATCATATTTAATATTTTGCAAAGACACAATTTTTAAGGGCAAACTAATAGCATAAAATCACTTGAAAACATAAGTCTCAGCCTATAAATAGGCTAGACTAATAAATCCATAGTCATGGCTCATAAATAAACCTTTTCAAAATTTCAACAAATCAATTTAACTCACAATAAATTTAATAAATCAATCTAGAGTTGTAAGCCACGTGCATCCACTAGAGTGGGCACTAGAGTGGGCATGACAAAGCAGAATTGAGAACTTAAAAAGCTAACAAATAAAGAACCCTACCTTCAATTCTCGGAATTCAACCAACTTAATGAGTATTGAAGAGAAAAACTAAGTGCAATTTAATCCACACTGCAATGCCCTCGTTTCCAATGCAATTCCCAAACTGACCAATCCTTCCAATAAATATTTTGAACAGTTTTTTACAAGAGGGGTTTTGGTGAGATAAGGATGTGTTTCTTTCTTTTTTCTTTTTTTTTTGTAAAATGGAATGAATGAGAATACATTTTTTTTTTCTCTTTCTCATTTTCTACCTCTTTCCCCATTTTCTTTTTCTTAAGGTTGTAGGAATGAGGGAACCTTGAATTGATCGGTTTCATAAGAATCAATAGATCTCTTGCTAAAGTATATAGCTGGACGGCTTCTGCGGCATTATATTATGATGGAAGCGGATTCCTTCCCTGCAGACGTTAACGCCTACTAGATCAAATATCAGGGGGAGGGGGTGACCCGACCTTTCCAATAGTGTGTATATGACTTAACCTTTCTTCTAGGTCATTTATGTTTGTATGTATTTGTAACCCGAACTAGAGTAGTATTCAAGGAGTCAAGGACTCGCTATTATTGTCTCATCTCCCGCACGATGCCCCTTAGAATAGTAGGGTATTTCAATTATAATCCCCGGAACTAAGATCAGTGGGAGCTATACTTGGCATCTACCGACTATAATTTTGTCATTAATCAGTGCCCTACTATTCTAAGGATAAACCTGCTAGAATAAGCTTGAATAAGGTTGGGGGGATCTTAGTCCTGGGCCCCTACCTAAAAAGTAAAAATAGCATGATATAAAGAGTTTTGACCCCCTCAAACATGAGATATAAAAAGAAGATCGTATCATTTGAGAAGAATATCCATTAATTATCAATTGCAAATGAAGGAAATCAATTTGAAAATAAATTATTATCTTAAAGGCAACAATGAAGAGCGGTGACTCATTTCCTGTGAAGGGTAGTAACTCATTACCTGTGAAAAGTGGCAACTCCTCCAAGAAATGGATATAAAGGTCAAATCAATTCAATGAAAAAAGGATCAATCCATTCAAGAAAACAAACTAGCAAGCAGCAAAAGATCAATCAAATCAATTATTCAAATATCCATTATTCAAACATCAGTCATTTCAATATCAATCATTAGAATATCAATAATTCAAACATAAATAATTCAAACCCAAAATCATTCAAGCATCCATCATTTAAGTGTCAATTCAGATCATCTATTTAGAACAGCAAGTCAGAAATACAATTAGCAATAAATATAATCAATTGAAGCAGCAATCCTTTATAAAGCTTTCAAGTATTTTTTAAATATTAAATTTCCAATCCATCAAGAAATATTAATCAGCAAAGAGCAAATCAGTCTAGCAAATACATCAAGATTTCAGTTTTGAATTCTCGAAAGCATTTGCAAATTGGAAGGACAAAATCCCTATTGGGTTCATGGAGTGGGCTAAGGGTTGGAAGGATAGGGTGCATCCATGCCCTTGACAGGCTAGGGACGGGGTCTTTAGGATTGTCACTGTTGAGTTAGGGATAGGATCCTTTAATTCAACTGTTTTGCTAAGTATTTTCAGATAATTCACTATTTGATCAACTTTGGGTATTGCGCTACGATCTATTGACCTGAAAATATATCATACATTAGTAATCTTGGATAAAACTATAATCAGTTTTTATGAGTGAATATTATTGTTTAAAAGAATATCCCAAAAACAAATCAAAAAGTTTTTTCACATCTCCATTCAAAAATGTTTTTTTTGTTAAATTGCATCTTGTTACTAGTTGTTTTGCAAGGTTGTATTAAATGATACATCAATTAGAGAAACAACACATGAATATTAAAGACTAATAACAAAATCACATTTAATAGAAAAGATTTAAGAAAATACACTGTTTACACACTTTGTTGGGTACTACAGCAGTACAGACCGACTCAATCTAACAGACATTAAAATGCATCATCTTTATCATATCATTATCTGTGTGGTCTTAGACTGATATCTCTTGGTCTGTGCATCAGCTGTCTCTCACTAGAACCATGTTCCAGCATCCTTGAGACATTTGCATGTTATGCACTTGTTTTCTTGTAAGACAAGACTTAAGCTATGTCTTCTATGAAAGCGAACATGAAGTGGAGAAACAATTTTTATCTGTCGACAAGATGAAAATAGTCCATGGGCATACACAGCAGAGCAAGAAGGGAAGTTTGGATGAAGGCAGATCCATAATAACAATAGCCACACTACCATCAAGTCTACTTCAACTACATTACCCTCCAAAGTATAAAACTGATTGAGGATCTGTATATACTTGTGATTGAACCATGGTACAATCATGCTAGAAAGTTTTTATTGTCACATCCTCAAAGTTGGAACTGATTTAAGCCCATCTGCAATATAGAAATATGTTTTAATTTGGAACTCCTTGTATGTATCACAATGTAGTTGTATTTAGTTTCTAAATTCTTTTCACTAAAGAAGAGTTTCAATAGATAAAGAATTTGAACTGGTTAATCATTCATGCAACTAGAACAAGATTCAGTTTCACTGTCACCCAATAAATAGTGGAAAATTTATTCAATAAACATTAGTTTATAAAATTCTGTAGTTTTACTATTCATTTCATTTCGTTCCCAGTTTAAGGGTTTAAAATGTCTGATATCTAGGTATCTAAATATCATTTTCCTAATAATTACTAAATTTAATTATTCTCTAATTTTATTTTAGTTTTTTCTACGCAAGAAAAATGGCTCGCAACCGCCTCCGCTCTGCTCTGCGAGATTTTGCTCGCCCTGGATTTGCATACTCGGATAATTCGATCTCAAATATTCCTCTGCGAAATGGCTTCTCAGTCCTTGCTCAGGGTCACAATGGCCCTCAAAATTGTTTTTGGGGCAATCCTTATCTGAAAAGCTTAAATTCAGTTGGCGACTCTGCTTTGATGCGGGGCAGGGCCACCCTCTGCCTCCCCATTTTGCCTCGGATTGGTGCACGGTAAAATCTAGGCACTCCAAAAGGTTAGATCAGAGGCATTCTGTGGCATAAAATAATAGTAGGGCACCCAAAATCTGGGCTATCCCTTTAACATCTTAAACCCCGACCTTCGCTTCAGGAGCAAATCAAATTGCCCGAGGAGATGGGATAATGTCCCTGAATACCTCAATTGGATGCCCTAGATCCAACCGGCCGCAATAGGGTTTTTTCTGCATTATATTGGGCGGAGGGTTTTTTAAAACCGGCCCCGGTTTCCAAAAAAATTGATTTCATTGTCTCCCATCATTTCCCTAATTTTAAGACAGTGAAGCCTGTCTCCACCCTCAAAGCTCCTTCCTTTAATCGGAGGCCACGCAACCCTCAGAGGAGTATCCCTCAACACACTCAACAAGTACCCTCGGGAAATCATATAGATGTGGAAGAAAATGTATTAACGGTAAATTTGAATGATATTCACACCGTTGGTATGCACCAATATTGCAAATCCCATGGCCTCTTCACTCGGTGGTTTGGTGCAAATTGTCCAATTGAGGTTATTGCTGAGTGGTTGGAGGATTTTACTACAGAGGCCAGGTAGGTATCACCATCCTTTCTGATAAATTTATTTTTGTTGATTGTAAGGTTACATCTATCAAGGCTGATATGCTTGCTGGAAAATGCCCGGAGTTTGAAGGGCAAAGATTTCTAATTATTGATTGGCACCCCAATTTTGATCCTTGCAAAATTGGCAAACTAGAAGTAATCAGATGGATTAAATAACCTAATTTTCCAGTTGAATTAATCCATAGCACTATATTAAGAGATATTGGAAATCATCTAAGAAAATTTGTAAGTTTAGAAGAAGATTTTTTTTCTTATTCTGATGTTTTATTAGCTGTCAAATTGGATATATCTATAAACAATCTGAAAACTCTTAAGCTCAAATCTAAAGGGGCTACATATACAATTAAACCTACCTTCTGTAGCAATCCATCCTTGGCAAAGGATTCCTCAATCCCCATGTCTGTTGAACCAAGCTTCCCTATCCCCACACCACCAGTTGACATTAAATTCAATAATGAGAAAGGCGGCTTTATTGTGGAAGATCCCAGTCAGGGTAATAATCAGCCCTCGAGTATGGCATCACCCCTGTCAGAGGTTCGGCATAGCCCTGGAGTCGATAATGAAAATATTGCTCAAACTACTGCAACAACAACTAAGGAAACAAACAATGAATCACAAGACTGGGATAATGCCTTGGCATCTGCTGACCAACACTATATGGAGGCTAGATCACTCTCCAGGGAGAATAATGATTTCATTAATTCCAATATGGACATTGAGGATGGGAAGATGGTGGAGGAAAGGAGTATTTATTCACCCCAGCCCCCCATTAATAATACTAAAGAATTAAAAGAGTAGGACAATCCCCAAGCTGCTTCTCCTAACAGACAATCAGATGAGATTAATAATAAAGAGCGGTTAAGCAACCATGTGGATATTATTAGCAAGGAATCCTAGAAGATAACATCAACAGTAGTATAGCTAATATAATTGATATGGAAGCTATTAATAAGGATAAGGAATTACTGATAGAAAAAATTCTGGAACTCGAAGAGGCAGAGGGATCACGAGATATTTTAGAGGAGGAATTGGTTGAACTCGGAAGCAAAGAAGTGAATCTATCCAGCCCCATTCTAGGTATTGTTGTCATTGAGTATGAGAAAGATACACCGGACTGTGCAAAGAATTCAAAAAAGAGAGGAAGGAAATCTCTTACAGAATTGAGAAATAGGGATGGACAGGCTGAAGATCAGTCCAAGATTACCACACTCTAGAATGTAGGGAAGGGGAAGTTCCTTCCCATAGCGCCATGAAACTCTTATCGTGGAATGTTAGGGGCCTTAACGCCCCTAACAAGCAGCAGATATTAAAACGCTGCAGATCTTCATTAAAACCTGAAATTATGATAATTCAAGAGAAAACTAAATTTAATAGAAATCGATTCCCTTAAAAAAAGAATTGGTACGTGTGAGCTACTTGGCACTACTGCTGAGGGTGCTTCAAGGAGTTTATTAGTGATATGGGACCCAAGATGGATTTCCTTCACCTTGGTTTGTCAAAATAAGAGCTAGATGTGTGGAATGGTCAAAAGCATTAGATCAAAATTATAATACTATCTGTTCAATATATATGGTCCCATACAAACCCAGGACAAGAGGACGCTCTAGAAAGAGATTGAGACATTCCTAGAAACTATACCAAACCAGATATGCATCTTAGGAGGGGACTTCAATGCAATGCTCGATCCAAGCGAAAAATGGGGAGATCCTCCAAAGTCACTACGGCTACATTTGACTTCAGGGATTGGACAAGCAGAAACCAGCTGGTGGAAATCTTGACTGCATAGAACAGATTTACATGGAATAATCGAAGGAAAGGTTTTAGTTTCATAGCAAAGAAACTTGACAAATTCTTTATTGGGCTGAATTCTCTTTTAACCTCTCAGCATAAATTATGCCATGCTCAGGTTCTGATCATTACCCCATCCAACTTACTATCACAGAAGATACATCACCCAACAAATGCACCTTCAAAATAGAACAAATGTGGTTTAAAGATGAGAATCTTCTTCCCTAATAAAGCAATGGTGGTCTAAAGCACAATTCAAAGGTTCCAAGATGTTCTGCTTAGTCCCCAAAATGAAATATACAAAAAACAAACTGTTAGCTTGGAACAAAATTCATTTCGGAAACATCTTTGACACCAAATTAAGATTAGAAGAACTTGGAAACCTCAATATGCAGGTCATAGACAAAGGAATGAATGCAAAAATGTACCTGGAGGAAAAAAGGCTAAAAATGGAATATCAAGACATTTTAGCCAAAGAAGAAATCTATTGGCACCAAAAATCTAGAGAAACATGGCTAGAAGCAGGGGATAGAAATATGAAATTCTTCCATAAAAGCACCAAAATAAGAAGAAACCTTAATAAACTCACCAAAATCAAAGACTCAAATGGATTGGATATTGAGGACCCCAAGGTTATTGCTGAAATGGCAGCAACCCACTTTGAAAAGATCCTAAATAACCTGGAGGGATCCCATCTAGCACAGCAGCAGCAGATAGTTGGGAACATCCCCCATATCATAACAAACTAACAGACTAAAATGCTGACTACAAAATTCACTAAAGCAGAGATAGAAACTACGGTAAAACAAATGCACCCTGATAAGGCCCCAGGGCCAGATGGTTTTCCTGCCTTCTTCCAAAACTATTGGCACTTCATAGGGGATGAGGTAACTGAAGCTTTGGAAGGGGTGAGGAACGCAGGCAACCTACTCAGAGAGATTAACAACACATTCCTATCCCTCATACCAAAGAAAGAGAAAATAGAAGGCTTTGATGACCTTAGACCTATCTCGTTGTGCAACACAATTTACAAAATCTTGACAAAAACATTAGCCAACAGAATTTTGAAACTTCTACCTGACATTATAAGTGAAGAACAGACAGGCTTTGTCTGTGGTCGATCTATCTACGATGGTGTCATCATCGCACAAGAAGTCATTCATTCCATTCAACAAAATAAAGAACCTAGCATGTTAATAAAATTAGATATCAGCAAAGCATATGACAGAGTGGACTGGCGCTTTTTATGCAAAGTAATGGAAAAATTTGGCTTCACTAAACAATGGATCAATTTGATCTATGAATGCATTGCTACCCCTAAGATCTCAGTATTGGTAAATGGAGCACCACAAGGTTTCTTTAGCATATCTAGAGGTTTAAGACAAGGTGACCCTATTTCACATTTCCTCTTCATTATCATGGCGGAAGCTCTGGGAAGATCTATAACTAAGGCCAAAGAAGAAAGACGAATACAAGGATTAGAAATCACAAATGGTATCGACCCCTTGACTCATCAACAATTTGTTGATGACAATATGCTATACGGAAGCTGTAACAAAAGGGAAGCAGCTAATTTCATATCAATATTGGATACCTACACAATAGCATCAGGCTAAGAAATTAATAATTCTAAGTTGGAAATCTACTTCTTCAATTCAGACCCTACCACTGAGAGAGAGATATCTGCTCAATTCTTAAATTTAATAAAGGTGAGCTTCCCAGCAAATACCTCAGTCTCCTTTGGATAAAGGAATCAAATCCACTAGATTATGGGATAATGTTATCTCCAAACTGAAACAAAAAACTAGCACATGGAAAGGTAGATGGTTATCCTCAGCAAGCAAAGCTATCATGGTTAAATTTGTCCTTTCAGCTATACCCATTTATCAACTCTCATGCCTCCACCTTCCCGTGGAAATTAGAGGGGAAATCAACAAAACACTTAGGATTTTTTTCTGGCAAGGCTCAGAGGATAAAAAAGGCTGGCCTTGATTGCATGGGATAATATATGCAAGCCAAAAGAGGATGGCAGTCTTGGCTTAAAAAACACCAAAGAAGAAAGTAGAGCTCTGGGAGCCAAGCTAATTTGGAGGATGTATAGGAATCCAGAATTAAAATGGGTTAAAATCCTGAGACATAAATATCTAAATTCCCAAGACCCGATCAAGGTATTTAGAAATGCCCATCCCTCGGAAGGATCTAGAATTTGGAACTTCATGCTGGAATGCAAGGATATCATTAAAGAGAAGTTAACTTGGAACCTTGGTGAAGGCAAGGAGGCGCTATTTTGGGAAGATTCCAGGAGAGGGTATGAAGTGATAAGTAAAATGCATAACTTTAACACTTCTAAGATCATATTGGAAGAGAAATTAGGCAAGTATGTTAAGGATTACATCGAAATTCCCAATAATGATATAACCTTGGGTTGGAAATGGAAGACATTTGAGACTTTGGATATTCCCGCAGAAGAAAATCAGAAGCTATCTGAAATTCTCCAACAAAGAAAAGTCACCTTCAGAACTAGCGAGGACAAGTTGGTTTGGGATGGTTCGAAGACGAGAGAATATAACACTAAGGATGGATACAAGTTTTTTATGAAAAAACAACTTAGATAAAAAACAAAGCTCCCCCTTAGACTATGTTGGGATAAACATTGTCTCCCTAAAGCAGGTCTCTTCACCTAGATGGCACTACAAAGGAAAATCCTTACTATTGAAAGATTTACCAAAATGGGTTTTGAAGGCCCTAGGAGATGCCCCCTCTGTGAAAAAGATCAGAAAACTACAGATCATATCCTCCTTAATTGTGATTACTCTAATGAATGTTGGAGGTGGTTATGCAGAAAAATGAACTTGATATCTACATTACCCAACAACCTAATAGGACTATTCAATGCATGGCCAAATACACACAAAAATAGCATCTACAACTTACTATGGACTATACGCCTCTCTATCATGATATGGGAATTATGGAAAGAGAGGAATAGGAGGATATTCAAGGAAAAGAAAATGACATGGGAGCACTAACAAAATCAACACGCCCATCATAGAGTTAGCAAATAGTAGAGTTCTCTGTCAATCTTATAAAAACACCTCAATGACACATTGGGATGAAAAAATCAGAGCAAGTTGGGAAGGTCTGAAACTCCCTACATTCATGGGGCCAGGAAATCTGGACAGCCTAAAAAAGAGACAAGAATGTGTCTGGCATCCACCCAAGGATGGGTGGTATAAGTTAAACTTTGATGGGGCTTCCAGAGGTAACCCTGGGATAGCTGGTGTTGGTTATATAATTCATGATTGTGAAAACAGAGAAATTGCATCTCTATCAAACCCCCTTGGTAACACATCCAATAACATGGCGGAACTCACTACATTAATTGACGGATTAAAAATTTGCAGACTTGAACTTAAGTAGAGTTGAAATTGAAGGTGATTCTGCCATTATTATTAATGGCCTTAGGAAAGGCACTATGCCCAATTGGAAGCTCAACTCACAGCTTGCAGTTGCTCTAGAGCTTGCCTCTTCCCTAACAAATTGCACTTTCAACCATATTTACAGAGAAGGAAATAAGAAGGCGGACAAACTTGCCAACGATGGAGCGGATGGTATTTAGAGAACTACCCTTAATCCTTTATAAAACTAAAATAATATTAAAAAGACACTAGCACCCATTAGCGTATGGTATGACATGGCACCTGTATCCACCTTATAAGATCTAATCGGCTCCTTCATTATATCTATATCGCGTCACTTCTTTTATTATTGCCATATTTTAGTTCCCATTCGTCAAATTGGCTTTGAAAATTTTAAAGTCCGGATAAAGGTTCAATTTTATGTTTAAGTCTCTAAGCGTCGGGTTTTTCAAGAACTGGCCGCCCGTCGGAAATTCGGGATTTGGGGACAATCGAGATTTTGGGAAATGAGTCCTCATATGTTTTTCGGGTTTTATCCTCATAGCTTGAGTTTAAGTTCTCTTCATTCGGGAAGTCGGGAAAATGGTTTCTCATGTTCGATCAAGTCTTTCAATTAGTCTCTGTACTTGTGTCCTAAGTTATGTCGGAATCCGACATTTGGGTGGCAAGTTTGAACTTCAAAGAAATGCTAAGTACTCTATTGCGGGAAATGAGGTTTGAAGTGCTAAAGGTGGCGAAAATGGAAGCATAGTAAGGGAATTCCCAAAATTCCGAAGGGAAGGTTAGGACTCACACATCTCAAAATTATAGTTGTTCCAAAGAAGATGAAGGAAGACAAATCATCGGAGAATGGAGGGAGGAAGTGCAATTCCCGAAATTCTGAAGAAATGTTGGGACCCACATTGCGTGAAGTCATGGGCGGATTGAAAGATGGCGGAAAAACTTAACTCAGTAGATTCTCGATTATGAATGATGAAGACTTATTACCCTAGCAGAACTCCTTCGTTCTGTAAAAGGACGTTTGAAGTACACATTCATCAAAAAGTGAAAGGGGAAGTGCAATTCCCGAAACACCAAAAATGAAAACTCATGAAGGTTGGTCTACGACATTTGCAAAGTAGACGATGGGCTTCAGAAAATTTTCATCGTAGCCACTCCATGGGTGGATTCCGAAGGTATGTGATGAAATTCCCTCCTCAATGGAAATGAAGTGTCATTATTTTTTCCACAGAGGCCGCAGCTATTAGAAAGATAGAGAATCGGGATTATTGGTGTTGAGGTGCCAATTTTGGAATTCGACAAGTTAGTAGCTATTGTTCCTAAATCTGAAGGCGCCGTTGCTTTTGAGGTTCAAAGTGCTATAGGTGGCGGAAATGGAAGCATAGTAAGGGAATTCCCGAAATTCCGAAGGGAAGGTTAGGACTCACACATTTCAAAATTATAATTGTTCTGAAGAAGATAAAGGAAGACAAATCATCGAAGAATGGAGGGAGGATGTGCAATTCCTGAAATTCTGAAGAAATGTCAGGACCTACACTGCATGAAGTCACGGGCGGATTGAAAGATGGTAGAAGAAGTTAACTCGATAGATTCCCGATTGATGAATGATGAAAAGACTTATTACCTTGGCGGAACTCCTTCGTTCCGGAAAAGGACGTTTGAAGTACACATTCATTGGAAAGTGAAAGGGGGAAGTGCAATTCCCGATACACCGAAAATGAAAACTCATGAAGGTTGGTCTCTAACATTGCATAGTGGACGATGGGCTTCGGAAAATTTTCATCGTAGCTGCTCCATATGCGGATTTCGAAGGTACGTGATGAAATTCCCTCCTCAATGGAAATGAAGTGTCATTATTATCTCCACAGAAGCCACAACTATTAGAAAGACAGAGAATCAGGATTATTGGTGTTGAGGTGCCAATTTCAGAATTCGACAAGTTGGTAGCTATTGTCCCTAAATCCAAAGGCGTCGTTGTTGGCAAAGATAATGTTGGGAAGGCCACGTAGCCTTTATTAAAAAATGTCTTTCCATTTTCAAATTTTCTCTTGTGACATGTGTCTTGTAACCATTTCATTTTTCATGAAAACTATATTGTAACGGCTCGGGTAGGCCAAAGGACTTTAAATATTTTCTTTGAACAATATGCAAGGGATCGGCAATTTTGATTCCATTTTCCCCTTGTTGCTATGACAACTCGAAATTTGAATTATGAGTGTTGTTCATTAGTTTCTTGTAGTTTTACTGTTAAATGGGTGAATAGGAGATGAATGGGATGAATTAATTGCAGGTAATCAAACTGTGTTTTGAGAGTCAGTGATTATAAGGTGATCTGTAAATCACTATTTGTTCTTTCCTCTTTTGTTCATGTTGTTAGCAGAATTGCCCCCCTTTTGATAGTTTATACTATGTTTGATTTCCATGTTCATGGGGATTAATGCACAGCAATAGATTTTACATTTTAATATTTGACTTTATGTTTGTTCATCGATGTCTCATGGTGATGAACATCCATTAGATGCCTCTTCTGCTCTTTGGTTAAGAGCATACCCTTTAATATTCAGAAAATACCAAAAACATATTCATTGAAAAATTGTCACAGGGAGTTGTACCTGTAAAATTTCGAGATCAAATTGTTGTTCTTTTATTTCAGTTTGTTTGAATGTTGGTGACAGAGAGGTCTTGTGTGGGTTTGAGTCAATATTATAGACAGGCCAATCCGTTAACTAACAAAACTGGGTGATGAAAATAAGAGAGGTAAGATCGGTAATAGAACTGAGTTTTCACTATCTAAAAGCACACTTTCAGTTTAACTCTCTGATTTAAGTCTTTAAAGTTACATTGAATCAACTAAAAGAGATCTTTGCCAAGTTGGAGAGTTTGGTTGCAGGTAACAGTTTGGTTTGGGCTTCAATAGTGAGGGTTCACCTCTAAGAGAAAGGAAGGGAACGAATGGAAAAAAGTGTTAACAAAATGAATTTTCTCTTCTTCTCAATTCTTCTTCTGATATGTAATACCAAGCTAGGATTTCTAGCAAGGTGATATCTTGAAACAAACTATATTATTCTGGATGTAAAAACATAGGCTCCCAAGGAAGCGAGGGCCTCAAATTTGTAATGCCTGACAAAGGCAGCCAACCAAGATGTGTAGTTTGTGATCTAGACTTAATGTCCCGGGCAAGACCAGAGGTTTTCTTAGCTCATTCTTTCCTACCAGTGCCCACAGCAAATGGAGCAATTGTAATTTCCTGTTATAATTAATGAATAAAAATCTTTGGCTTCGGCCTTTTATTGATCAAATATATATATCATTTTCCTAATAGCAGACCATTAGAAGAATCTATTGGGTAAAATAATAGCAGTTGATGGTCCTGGCACATGACATGCAATTTTATTAACATGTAGAAATGATGGTAAATCTTGTAAAGTTCCAGAAACTCGTATTGATATTATGTTCATTACATAATCATGAATCGGACTGCCAAAGACAACCAATCACAACAAGAACTAGTGCTATTTAATAAATCAGAGCCACGGATAATAAAAATCTGAGGAATCAGTATGACTTGTTCGGAAATTACAAATGTCATCATATGATCCATTAAAAAGAATGTATAAAAAGATATCTGGCAATACAGTTTCTAGGCATTTCAACTGTATTATATTTCTAAAGGAGTTATTTTTCGATGATAAACTCCTCAATTTGTATACCTGTATGTCGTGCACTTGCCTGTTTACTCAGAAGAATTTGATCACCAACTTTCAAGGTTGATACAGGTATCGTTAACTGTTGCACTTCCCCATCTACAACCAAATGTTTGGATTAGATAGCCCACAAGAATTTGGTCTCTGAAGGTTATAGCAAATGAATAGGAATAAAATTTGGCTAATCAATTCCAATAAAATACCAGGAGATGGGGGACGAACTAAATTGACTGTTTCTGCATTTTGCAAGAGAATACTGCACCTTGGAACTTCAGCACATTCAATCTGCAAATATCAGGACAAAAGGTTTGTAAATGTTCCCCAACTTCAGAGGCAACTGATGTAAGCCTAGAAAGAAAAACGAAGAAAAGAAAAACTTTTGCTCTAGTCAATAATTTTGATGCAAACTTTTCTAGGATGTTCAAAGAAATGCTCATCGATGTTCAGATGCAAACTTTTCTATGATGTTCAAAGGATCATCGATCTGTGATTCTGCTATATTGCCAAAGCTTATAAGAGCAACTTAATTAAATGAAAAACAACTAATTTCTTGTTTTGAATTTTATCATTTTCCTTCATGAACAAATCTAGGTGCTCTTGTGCTTAGTGAACAAATTCAGTGCATAATTCCACACACTCATGGTGAATGTTGTAGATATCGATGAAAATTGGACGCAATATAAATTAAACAAATGTGTGACTTCTATTAAGATTGAACTGTCCTTTACGAAAGGCTTTGCTAAGGTGGGCTGGAAGTTGACAAAATTTCTCTAAACATTTACTGCGTAGTTTCCACTACAACCATACCTTACAACAATACCTTTTCACCAACAAAATGAACTAAAAAAGAAGCAAAATGAAGGATGGCACCCATTCATGGAGGCTCTTATTCTTCAATTCCACTATTCTCTAAATCTTCAAGCACTAGTGGCAATTCCAGTGGTAGTGCTAGTGTTGGTCCAAGAGTACACAAATGCAAATTGGATTCATCTAGTGTACACTACTCCAAGTTCCCAACTATCACTTGAATAGGGACAAGCATGATTCAACAAGGAATGCAACTAGAGATTTTTGTAACTATAGCTCCATTCCATTTCACGTAGCCAGGTAACAAATTTTTTTTTAAATTGGTTGTTTGATTTCTTTGTCTCGTGAATTTTAAAATTTCGGGGATCGTAGAATTTAAACTATAAATTTTAGTGTATTTATGTGTATTTTCTTTGTTTTATGTCTCCTTATTGGGAAAATCTAGTAGATACCAGTACCATTTGTGGCATGGGATTCAAAGCCCCAAATGATCAAGAAATAAAGGGCTCCATTTTGGCTAAAAAAGGTAGTCAATGTGAAGGCCAAAATTAAGAAGCAAAGTGAGATATGGAAGAGGAAGGGTTGCACAATCATGATTGATGATTAGACAAAAAGGAGTAACAAGCCATTGTTGAATTCTCATGCTTCTTCCTCAAGTGGTTGTACTTCTTGATATCGATGATATAGTTATTAAAATTTCAAACTTTTGTTTATGTGATTACTATTAGCATTTTAATAATTTCCTTGTTTCTTCAAGTGATATAGTTTTCTTGTGATTCATTGATTTTTCAAGAAAAACGAAAAAAGTTGATTTTCTTTGTGGGGTTTTAGAGGAAGTATTGGCTGAAGTGGGTGAGGAAGATGTTGTACAAGTAGTTAAATAGAAAATACAAAAAAAAAATGTTGTTGCTGGTAGACTTCTTATGGATAGGCACACATCTTTATTATGAACTTCTTGCTCATTGCCTTGACCTCATGCTAGAGGATCATGGAAAAATCCTATGAATCAAAGGATATGTGGAGCATGGTAAAAATAATTGTAGATATATATTTATGACCATGCTTGGATCCTCAACATTATGAAGCAATGCTTAATGGTGGATATCTTTAAAAATCAACTTGTTGAGTACAAATCTTGTAGCTGTATTAAAAATTGACAAACATTTCCAAGATTCTAGATTTATAATAAGTATTTATAATTTAAAACTTTATGTCAAAAGCAATGGTGATGGTATTGTGATTCTTATTGTCTATGTTGACAATCTTGTCATTAGAAGTAGTGGGGTTCCTATGCTTAAGCAAAATGATTGATCAATACCTCCACTATTCGTATGGTGTTGAATTCCCACAATATAACCATCTCATTTTCTGGTTTAGATCAAATACGCTAGGAGTCTATCATAGAGGTTTGGGATTGTAGATTGCAATCCATTTTCTACACCTATGAAGGTTGGATAAAGTTGTCAACCAATGATGATTCATTGCTGATCCATGAATCCTCCTATAGTATTGTCTAGGTGTTGAATTCTACAACCAGTAAATCAAAGTAAGCTGCAGCATAGTATGGCTTTATCTTCCATTGAAGTAGAGTACAAAGTAGTTTTCAATACTAATTCTGAAGCAATTTGACTACACCAAATTTTGATTTATTTCCAACTTCCTCAATATAAACCTACTCCACTTTTCTATAATAATCAAGGTCTATTGAAATTGGTGAAGAATCCAATGTACCATACTCACACCAAACATATTGAGATTCATCAACAATGCATTCAACAACTAGTTGATCTTGAAGACATTTCTCTTCATTACTACAAATCTCAAGGGCAATGACTAAACCTTTTGTTCCTATTTCTTTGTCAAATTTAAGGACAAAGTTGGGATAGTTTCCAGTTTAATCATTAAGGGGTTTACTAGATATATACTTACATTTAATATATGTTTATGTTCATAAACATCTCATTATAATTTTTGTAACCCTCGTTTGATATAATAAATAAATGGGCCAAGATACATTGTGCAGTCCCACATTCTTAACGCATTCTATTTTCTACATTCTTCATCCATTACCAATAGTTGTATTGCTTACGCTCACAAAACATGGATATCCATAGGCATAGAAATGCCAACCTTAAAATGGATGGCCCTCCTTACTCTTGGAGTTATCATTTGGAAAATCATGGAAAGAAGGATAAACAATTCCTCAAATGAAGAAAAAAGTGGAGACAAAGCACTCTTTCGTGTTTAAAATGACAATTTTCCAAGTAATTTACAATTATAATTCATTAATTCGCAAGTACCTGACAAAGATAATTCAGTACTTCCCAGGTACTCTACAAGTGAATAATTTATTACTTCCCAATTGCTTACAAAGATATTCTTGACTATTTTATGTACTAGGCTTTGTGTGCATGGGATAGAAAAATTGAGACTATACATCTAAGCTATGGGCATGTGCAGCTAACCGCTTGCTCGCATGGGCGTAAACCAGGAAACAGGCAAAAATATCTAGTTACAAAGATAGACAACCCATAAACATGAAATGAACAATTATTCTCATCTACAAATTGGTTATGCTCAGAACATATTTTTAATCGTCACTTGCATAGTGTTGAAATGTATTACACTGTGTGATATCTTAGATGGCACAGGCAGAAGAGGTAATTTTTATCATCATATTCTAGTTATACCACTGAATAGAATCACATGTAGCATACTGAAAACATCCAGATAATTAACATAGGAATATCTGGAGCTAATCCATGCTGGACATATATAATATATTATATAATGAAAATAAAATATGCACATTGAAGACATTGTGTTTTGTAACTCCTGCCCATCTATTCTATAGAAATAAGATATTTGCAGTCAGTATTCTTACTCATTTGTGTCTGAGATATATGTTTACTCTCCAGTAATTGAAACCCAGCCATGTAGGTTTCCTCAGTAACTGACTTTAAGAGACTACCTATGACTAAACTTGGATTAGACCTTCAGATCTACAAAAAGTACTACTTATGAACATTGACATAGGACATCTAAAATTATAAATAAGCTGCTGTCATATCAAGGACCACCATGTCAAAGGTCAAAATGTCGAAGACCTAATTGGGCATCCAACCAGATGCAAAATAAACTAGGGGTATTTACAGAATAGAATGCAACAATTATTTCACAAAAATATTCTGAAAAGAAATTTTTTGCTCATTGCCAAAGTTCACACATTCTGAAACTTAATATTGAAAAATCTCATCATGGTGGTAAAAAGTTTGGAAGCCACCTGTTTTGAAAATAATTTTGGGTGTTAAAAAGGTCGAAAGCCACTTGTGTTTTGAAAATAATTTTGGTAACTATTCTTGTGATGATGATTGATTTCTAAATACTTAAGGGACCAACACTATTTTTACTTTGAATTTAGCAGTTATTGTTTTTTAAGAGATTAACCATTAGCTCGAAAAAATCCATATCATTTAGGATGGATGAAACTGCAATTAAGCTAAAAGGCAAAGTTGGGTCGACCACATAAATGTTAGCTTATGAATAACATACATCGATTGCTAAAATAAGTTAAAAATGGTTTGGAATTTAAGAGGCACAAGATGCGACTCACACCTTTGCCTCAACTAGAATAAGAGGTCTGGATTCTATCTTCACACGGCCAACAATTGCTGTCCGCTGCCTACCATGCATGTCCATGACAATCACCTCTTTGCCTGATTCTAGCTCAGAAAGATATGAGGTCTTTCCACCAGGAACTGCTATGTAAGCATGCACAGGACCCTACAAAAGGAAAATCCCCAAAGCAATTTGAACTTGAAACCACAATATCAAAAGTTTTCAGGTAGATTTCATTATTATATTATCATAAGTATGATGACAAGACAGAATTATTTTTTTAATAATGATGTGTTTATTTTGAACAACAATATGAAACAAAATTTGATGATATAACTAAAATATCAGATGGAAAACATATCAAAATCTAAGCCATTTACAATTCAGAGGAGTTTATGTGATAACATGTCATTGAGTGTTTGCTTTCTTTGTATACGTAAATCATTTTCACTTTTGTTGGATCTCAGGTGATGGAAATGGAAGAGAAATGCTCACGGCATTCACGCGGAAAGGCCTACTAGCAATGTAGCTGGATTCCAAACATTCCGAATGGACAAGAAAAAGGCCTCTGGCAAAAGAACCAACCTGCAAATGAGTAATCAAGAATTCATGTTAAAATATCTTTAAATGGGAATGAAAAGCTCAAATAAAAATCCCATACCAGAACTCCTTCACCGGGTCTCAAGAGACTGCAGAGATCAACGCAGACTCGGTCGCCCATGCCCATCATTTCCAAACGAGTCACAGTTGCTGTACTCAATTTTGTGACATTCTTTGAATCAACCTTTCTATCAAGATAGCCCTGAGAATATTCGAGAAGAATATTATAGGAATCTTAATCATGCAATAGTTTGACTATCCACCAAAATGATGACTAGAATTCAAGTTCACTGCTCTAGATTAATATGAACAAGAAATACAAATATGAAATGGCGCTACCTGACTCAAAATAACAGAACATGGGAATGCAACAGAAAATGACCTTAAGCTTAAGAATATCATTCATATCATCTGTATGTAATACAACACCATCCATACCCTTTTCCAATGCCTGCAAAAGATGGGAAATACTAAGAGACTAACTTATTGTGTGCAACATCCTTGATAATATCAATGTCAACTTCAAGGAGATATGTCTGAATTACAAGGCACTTTCAGTTAAATGCGACAAATACTATTATTCTCCTGGAGGCTAGAACAATGGTTCAGCATAATTTCTTTTGTAGTGTAGACCTTTTTAGTCTTACCTCCAAATACGCTTGAGCATCTTGAACTGTCTTTGCAACAGTAAATGTGGATGTCCCACTGCCCTGGAAAGCAGCAACTATGTTTTCTGCTGGTATAATCTATTCAAAATAAGAAAAGCTATACTTAAGAGACTCATAATATTGTTAGTGTAGCTGCTTCTGGTTTTGATGTGTTTAATTTTTTGCATCAAAATAATATAATATATTCAAAAAAAGAATATGTATACATTAAAGGCACCTATGGTTGACAGTTAAACAAACACCAATTATGGTAAACCTTCAAACAATTATTACTGCTGTTTGGAAAAAAGAAAAATATTAAACTTATAATTAAAATGTCCAGTGATGGTGGAATAACTGTACGAGAAATTACAAACAATGCAAGTGTATAGCTTGCTTGGGGAACAAAACAGCATTAATTCGTTGAACAACCCTAGTTATTAAGTAATAATTAGACACCAGACATATATTAGTTGCCACAAGTCCACTTACAATACTTTGAATCATTTTTCATTAAGGAAACCCAAGGATGTGACTCCTGCCTATTTTAAGGTGTCCCCACACTGGGGATGTGGGGATGCCTTGGATGCATCCACGTGGATCCCCTGAACCCCTCTTTGACAACAAAAGTTTTAAGAACATCTGAGGGGCATCCAGGAAATGGCAGGGATGGTTAGGAATGTCAAAGACATCCCCCAACCTTCCCAGGGACAGCCAGACATCCCTGCCTGGAAAATGGGGCAAAACAATTCTCGAGTCATCTTCTTCTGTTGTAAAATAAACAAGATCACCATAATGGTTTGTCATACAAAGTATTTGTTTCCACCCCTCCTGCAATGAGAATAGTGGTGAGGTCAAGGCTGCTCAACTTTGAAAGGCCCAAATTAATATTGCAATCAATCACTGCAACCTTTGGATTGATCACATGGGTAGTTGGAGCAGATAAAGTTAGAAGTCTCATTGCCTTTAACTGCTCAACGCAATCAGTACTTTTTTCTGTATTTTCCTTTTATGTCATATCTCTCATCCTCTAAAATATTCTTTCCAACAAAAGATCACGTTCCCCTTATTTCAACTTTTGTCAAAATATGAACGCCCACGTCACTAGACTCGGAGCTTTATTTTGCCAATAACATGTTTTAATGTTTAAACACAACTTGGCTGTAGGTATTTGGGAATTAAACATGACTTCCAAAGTGACTACTTTTTATTGAATATAGATTATCATAAATATTTAAGACGATATTTGAGTGCCTATGCATAAAATTTTGGTGCATATGCACATTGGTAATGAAAACCCAAATGATTAGATGCTATTTTGTCAACTTGTGTAATATCGCTTGCTAAATGATGGAGAAAGATGATTTTTTCTGCTCAAGGAATATTGTCAAACAAGTTGCATACAATCTGAAAAGTACCATAAACGGATTGCAGACCAAATATATATAACATATGAGAGGCCAAACACATCAAATTTGATTCATATAGGACATAGGCATTTTGTCAAACACTTGCCATACATGACTCAAAAAATACAAAGTCTGAAGTATATACTGCTGCAAATGAATTCTGATTTTTATTTCAGACCCTTAGTGATTGACAAACAAAATTATTGATGCAAAACATGCAAGTTACAATTAATCAAATGCAAATCAAGAAACCTGGAATCTGATCGCAGTCTTTGGTGAAAACCAAAATTGGGACGCAGCTCACTGAAACATGACTGCCGCTGCTTAATAGATGAATGGCGGCACTCTAAACCACAAACACAGATTTATAAACAATTGCAATCTGCACAAGATACTATCCTCTATCCTTGCAAATAAATCTGAGATGAGACTATGAATCTTCTTCACAATTCAATCACCAAATTAAGCACATTCATAATCTCTAAATGAGATTATCGCTGGCACAATTTATTAGCAGAGATCAACCAATTCAAAGTGCAAAACACTTTAAGAATTCCCAATTCTTCCAGCTTCCAATTGCTCAAACCCTAGGCTCCACCCAATCACCAAATTCATCAAAAGCAAATGTCAAAAGAATACTCTTTTTCCTTGAATTGAAAGCATTTATAATTCTCCAATGCAAATCGGCTAGCAGCTTCAAACTTACACTTACATAACTTAAAACATATTTGCTTTTGTTCCAAAGTCTGAAATATAATATTTTATTATATTTCCCTCCAAGAACAACTTTATGTTATTATTTAAAGTTGGCATATAATAAAGTCACTTTATTAATTTAAACTCCCCCATTGCTCCAAAATGACATTTTCATTAATATAATGATATTCTGACACACAAGGTCCTTGTTTCATGTGCCCATGATTTAAAACTTCTCATCCCAGTTCCAACGAGCTATAACACTAAGGTGCCCAATATACAATCCCAAATAAAATAGCAACCTTAGCCAAACTAATTAAATAATAATCATAATTCACCCGTCTTGCAAAAATGACTGAGGAAGCATCAAAATCGAAATCTGACAGCACATGAGTGATCCTGATGATGAAAGATGATGTATGAACCTGACAGGGTGACTTTCTAAAAATAGACACTCCCTCCAAGAATCTTGGAGCCCAAACCGAAAGCTAGAAATAAAATCTGAGAGCATCATATAACTTCTCTAAATCATCCGAGCTCACTGGAACCATCTGTTGACTTACTATAAATAGTAAGTCCCTCAAAACGGGGCCAAAACCCTCTGAACTGTTAAGGAATATGATCTGAAGATAAAACTTAATTGCTGTAGTAGAATACAATTGCCTTGTTTATTGATTGATTCTACAAATCCAATGACTATATATATTGAATCCAAAAGATGTGAGTATGAATAGACATGACTCATCATATTGATGAGTCATATCTATTCACACTCACATATTATAACTATCGTTTTATGCACGTATTAAATCACATATTAAACTGCATAACCAAGCGCATATCTTTATAGCCGATTGTTTAATTAGTATCGGCAGTCACAATATTATCGTGGCTGTTATATACTAACAGTCACGATAGTATCGTGACTGTTAATATATAACAGTCACTATACTAATGCATATCGATAATTAAGTCGACTATTAAGTCGACCGATTCAATATTATGTCATTTCATTATTATTTAATTTATATTATATTATATATATATATATATATATGATTTTCACTCATGAATATGTTACTATATATTATATCTTTAATTTAATATATATATTCAATTATTATATTATATATATATATATATATATATATATATATGTATATATATTTTACTATTGTCTCATCGTTTTATTAAACACGAACGAACAATACTTTAACACTCCCTCTTGAGAGAGAGTTTAATAGAATCATAATATCTGGCCCAATCCAGATAAGTTATTACACAG
>MU226361.1:315926-336970 GCA_018584345.1 Thuja plicata | reverse complement strand
AAAATTTGAAGGACCTTCTAATCTATCTTCCATTCTCATGCATTGAGCCATCTCTAAAAAATTATGCTCAAGAATTACGAGGTTTGAAAATATACTTAACTATAGATTCTCTAGAGTTTATATTTTTTATCTTCTTTTAATAACCTTGCTGCTCTGATACCATGTTAAGGAATATGATCTGAAGATAAAACTTAATTGCTGTAGTAGAATACAATTGCCTAGTTTATTGATTGATTCTACAAATCTAATGACTATATATATTGAATCCAAAAGATGTGAGTATGAATAGACATGACTCATCATATTGATGAGTCATATCTATTCACACTAACATATTATAACTATCGTTTTATGCACGTATTAAATCACATATTAAACTGCATAACCAAGCGCATATCTTTATAGCCGACTGTTTAATTAGTATCGGCAGTCACAATATTATCGTGGCTGTTATATACTAACAGTCACAATAGTATCGTGACTGTTAATATATAACAGTCACTATACTAATGCATATCGATAATTAAGTCGACTATTAAGTCGACCGATTCAATATTATGTCATTTCATTATTATTTAATTTATATTATATTTTATATATATATATATATATATGATTTTCACTCATGAATATGTTACTATATATTATATCTTTAATTTAATATATATATTCAATTATTATATTATATATGTATATATATTTTACTATTGTCTTGTCGTTTTATTAAACACGAACGAACAATACTTTAACATGAACAACCTAGCTTTAGAATATATGGAAGGTTTGGAGAGCCAAATAACTCCACAACATGGTCCTCTAATCACCAATATTAGCCTACAAGGACCCAGTGATAGGCTAAACCCATTAACTCTGATGCAGGTCAAAAATGGGGACATTACAGTCCGCCCTCCCTGAAATTGCTTGTCCCCAAGCAATCTCCACTGCAAAGAAACTCCACTAAACTAGAAACCCAAAGGAAGACTGAGACAATGTCCCACACTAAAACACAACTGCAGCACCAGTATAACCACAATTGCACAGAGATGAACAACAAACCAACTATCCAATCCCTGCGCCCTAAAATTGTGCATCTGAAACAAACCATGTACATGAAGACTGAAAGTGAAACTACGGGTAATCCTCACCATGTACACACTACAACACCTCCCAGTGAACCCATACTGGAACCCCGATGCACACAAAGGATCCCATTGCGCACTGAAGAGTGACCAACCAAATATACCTGGATCCCAAATCCAGAATAGAAGCCTGCCAAGAAGAATAATCCCAAACTTTTGCTTCTCAACACTGATCCCAACTTCACCATACCAGAAGTGGTGAAGCAATCTAATGGGACCCATCCAACCTGCAGTACTAACCCTGCCACCATCTGGATCCCAGTATAAAGTTATAAATGAAACTCACATCCATCCATCATAAGGAGGTAAGAATATCTGTAATCATCTGCTATACCAAATCTCCCTCTACACTCTATCAATCCCCCATGGGTGTGACATCCAACTGAACTGCAAAGATAAGGACTCCCAAGGATGCCTGAGTCACAACCACGATACCCATCCTCTGCTAAACTGCCATGGATGTACTAACTCTGCAAGTAGTCTCCCACCAACTTGTAGCTACTGACTCCATCAACTGAAGATGGCGTATACACATCCCATTAAGGATGGTATAATCCTGGAGCCAATCCACATTGACGCATAACCAACTCCTCTACATGTGGATCAAACGAAAAATGATGAGCACTCCTCACTGTGTAGTCACAGTAAAAGGCTCTGATCTTTGTCAATGGCTCATCTACAATCTTTCCCACTAAAACCCGAATACCACGAGAACCCCGAATGAGAGTACCCTCAGAGGCCCCAAAAGGTCCCTCCTGCAATTCCTGACTCTCAAGCAGGTACTCCATAAATGACTTTGTGCTGTAGAAGTTATATAAAGAAGCGTCAACCTGCTCCCCTGCAATCCACAATTGATCCCTCTGAAACCGTGGCACTACCAACTGCCTTTCGCTATCAGCTGTATGAGATGAAGTAATAGATTTGCTTCCGGCAAAAGGAAACAAATCACCATGAGAACTCGTCTCCAAATCAGATGATACCCTGCCCATGTCCTGTGAAGAAGAGGGAGTAGTGTCAGGAACTGGCACACAACTCTTTGATTCATCCGAGCTCAGGAACTGGTATCATATAACTTCTCTAAATCATCCAAGCTCACTGGAACTTTCTGTTGACTTACTATAAATAGTGAGTCCCTCAAAACGGGGCCAAAACCCTTTGAACAACCTAGCTTCAGAATATATGGAAGGTCTAGAGAGCCAAATAACTCCACAACATGGTCCTCTAATCACCAATATTAGCCTACAAGGATCCAGTGATAGGCTAAACCCATTAACTCTGATGCAGGTCAAAAATGGGGACATTACAACTTGCATGTTGCATCTAAATTTCTCAATTCAACTCTATTCTCTCATAATAAGGTTATGTAATGAATCTGGTGAATGCCTTAGCATATGAATATTTGAAATTTTCTATATTTTTTAACTTTCCACTATTCTTTTAATTGTTGCACTCTAACATGTTGGAAATACGTCTCCTATCTCCTGCCATCCTGGAAGCTTGGTGGAACATAGGTTTCTTAGCTTATTTCTAATCTTTTATCGCAACCCTTTTGTTATCTCCAGCAGCCATTAAGGACCCTTCCATCAATCACACAAAGCAATGTCTCTCAGGAATTGGAATCAAAATGCATATATTATAATATTTCACTTCCGGTGACATTCCTAAACAGAATTTCAAAGGTAACAGTAATTATATAATTGCAGCTGGTAATGAACATTTCAAAGGTAACAGTGGTTATCTGATTGCAGCTGGTAATGAACATACCTTTGTCAGCATGTGAGACTTCATTACCATCATGGACAGATCATGATTGTGAAATGTTATTACGTGGACCAATGTTTATATTCTTCTGTAGCTGTTAGCAAATAGAAAATATACTTGCCTCAAAGGGTTGTCAATGACCATCTCAATGGATATTGAGTAATCGAAATTCTGAAACAATCACTCACCATTTGCTCAACTTTTTTAACACTCAACAAAGGTTTCTTACAGTAGCAAGCTGGATGCATTTTTTATGTTCACACTTGCTTCACTTGTCTGATCTTGGTCTAGAATATTAAAAAAACACAACAATTTCAAAGTCCAATGTCTAAAATGTACACTTGACTGTATCACTATCATTATTTTGTCTGTTGAACATTTGGCTTAAGCAGAGTCATTAAACATTTAAAGCCCTCAAATATTATTGAGCACAAAGAGCATATGCTTCCAGGTAGCATTAGAGCTATGGCTAGAATTTGTCAAACTACTGCCACTATTTCAACTTTAAGACAGTTGATTCAGACATACTCCAATTTTGGTGACGTCCCTCTACTTTTTTCTGCCCAACACTTGCAGTACAATACACGTTTCTAGCCATCTTACTGGTTACTTGTGATGATAAGAAAAATCAAGGTATAACCAGCAGTGAATTGTGATTCCTAATGTTTTTAATTTTAATCTTCGTATATGCAAATAAGGTTGACCAGAAAAATAATGTAGTTAAAACTTACATTGCTTTCTGTTCTACTATAGCTTTCACCTAGTGTTGCAGGATGATTTTATTGACTCACACATGGAAGGAGACTAATTTATTGCCATTCAGTAATTGCCTCACTTAGCTTAGAAATTTTAACTCGTTCTTCAACACATCATGCATATCAGCCCAAGGCTTGCCAATCAATCAAACTCTGATATGTAAAGGTCAAGCAATTGATTCACAGTTCACCAATTTTTCAGTATTTTTGGATGTAGCTTTTTGCCATGAGATAAATATTTACTGAATGTTGACCCTCTGTCTAGTAATTTATAGCTCTAGATCAACTTCAGCACATTTTTGCATATGATCAAGATTCATGAGACTTCACTGATGCCAAATCTCAACTTCACTGATGCCAAATCTCAAACTGAGTATCGCACTAATTTCCTTATTTTTGTCCAGTTAGTCTATCCTTGAAGATATCATGGTTATTATTAATCTAATGTTTTTGCTCATCTCTCTAGACATGCAATTACTTAAGCAATCTGGTTTCTACATTCATGAGTGACTTGTATGAGAATAACATGTTTCAGAAGATATAAAAATTGTTTCTTATTTCATTCGATGCTTCAATGCTCTTGTACAAAAATGGGGAAGGGAATGATCTTGTAACAACAAAATCCCTTTTCCTGACTACAAACAAGTATATTAACTTGTCAAAAGTTGCCAAGAAATTCCAACAGTCGATAACTACCCAAAACTACTTCAATCGGCCAATGAGACATAGCCATCCTTGCAGACTAATGAAAATTACAATTAACTGATAACTAATATATGATTTATTCTATCTACATCAGCCCCCTCAAAAGACAAGAAGTCTTCCAAACGACAAAAAGTAGACAAAACTATCACTAGGAGGTTGGGTGAGAAGACATCCCTCAATGTAGACACTAAAGAGGAAGGATTAGAGTATTGAGATGCAGCTATGCGCAATTTGTAAACTTCCTTTTTCTTTGCTTGCTTCAAATGGTGAGTTGCCAATAGTTCCCTTTCCCAAGAAATTCTAACCATTTGGACTGCCTCCATGAGTTGAGGTTTTGCCTTTTCATTGTCAATTCATAGATTGGCAACTTATTTGTCCTTATCAGCAAATTACCTAACTTTATCAGCAACCTTAGCCTTTTTTCAATTCCGTGAATTGAGTCTGTTGTGCAAGCTGTGCTTGAAACTGAGTGTTTTGATTATCCAATTCTTATTTTAATCTCTTGGAAATATGCACCAAAACATCAATTTGTGCCCCAATAGTACATTGTGCTACCATTTCAATCTCCAACATGAGGTACAAATATTGAAATCTATGCTCAAAATAATACAATGCTTCTAGAATATTACCATCTGAACCACCAAAAAAAGGAGGCATTCGAACAAGAATCCAATGATGCTTCATGTCAAGTGTCTCTATGGTAGGCCATCCAACAAAAAAAGACTTTACAGAACTCTTCATGGCCCTCACCCTCACCAAAGTGTTAAATCCACCCAGCCTCTTATAGGACCAAATGAGGAGTACTATCCAACTTCCATGCAATCTCAGCAACTTTGCTCATTATGTGTGACATCAGTTCCAAGTCTTGTATATACTGCTAGATGGTTCCAAGTGGATCACTAGAATCTGGTTTGGATGGTTGAATGGTGTTCTCATCATCATTACTATGGACTAGGTTATATGAATCCACATGCAATTGTGACTCCTCATGTAATTGTGAGTCCTCATTCAAGTGTTGAGAACTTCCCTCATGCAGTGGCTAAAGACTTCCCTCTGGCTGAAGAGGGAATGACTGGGGTTTTGTTCTAACTGTTGTTCAGTTTCCTATGTAGGGCTCATGGGAGGATGTTCCATGATGTAAGAACCCCCTGGGTTCTAACTCTGACAAACACTGGATTGCTAAACCAATGATAGATATTGTTTTGAAATTTGAATGTTTGACATTTTGTCAAACACTTAGCATGCAAATTCTAATACCACTGTAATATCCCTTGTAAATCTTATCACAATTTGCTGTTATGAAGCTCAAGGAATATTAACAAACATTTAGCATACAATATCAGAAACCGCTGTTATGAATTTTCTGATTATCTTCTTTGACTTAATAGGCTGCAAATGAAGTTATTGAATGCTTCTAACAATGCAAGGTTGTTATAGAAATGATATGCTAGCTGTTTCAGACCTTTGACAAACATGTAAATGACTGAAATTAACTAGTTCAGCTAACTGAGATAAAGACAAACACTTGCCATGCCTCCCAATGTACACCTACAACCACTAGGCATTTCTACAAACACTTGGCATGCATACTAGTGATTCAATATAAACTGAAATGAATAACTACAGCTTGGCATTTCATCAAACAGTTATTGAGCAACCTTGCAACTCTTTATTTCAATTCCAAACTATATACAATGAATCAATTTGCAATTTATGGAGACTTTAATATATTCAAACAAATTATAAAAAAAACCTAGTAAGCACGGGCTGTGTTATTTCTTCAACATTCATAGAATTGTCTCCATACAAATAACAATCCCTTCCAATGCACACAGCTGAAGATATTAAAGGCCCCAAATGCCAAACAAATTCCCTTTATTGCTCACGTCACTTCCTAAAACCCTCATGGAAACAATAAATAACCTGGGGCCACTCTCCAAACTCAAACGTTGAACCATATATGGGCTGCGATCTACACATATTGAAGCTTCCTGCCCTTGCAATCAAATCTGAAATGAAATGGAACTTCTAATCAATTTTTGCTAACCGTTGTATCAATCTTGGCCTCTGTATGAAGCCAAAGCCCTAGCACTATTCACTGCTATCTTGCAACCAATTCAAAGTGCTATGACAGTGAAGAATTTACAATTCCTCAAGCTGATAATCTAAAACCCTTGTTTCAATCCCATCTCCACACCAACAAAAGCAAAATACACAAGTCATGAATTGAATTTTGATTTCTCTCCAAGGCTCTTTTATAATATTTCACCATGAATCTTCATTAGCAAGGCTCTTTAATGATTTTGATATTTGTTTTTATAATAATGAGTTGACTTTATAATATATCAAAATAAGGCACACTTTTAATCAATGAGTATTAATTACTCATTACTCTCAACATGACCCCCACTTTATTATAAAGTCAATTTATAACTTTATAATATACTTAAATAATTAAACATCATTAAAGGCCATTAAAATATTAATATCTCATTAAATACTTGTTAATTTGACGAGCCATCTGAACGAGGGAGTCAACCATTGCATCCCCTGTCTGTATGACTGCTTACTAAAAATAGAAAGGGCCCTTCTTGATCAACCTCTGACTTACGATAAATAGTAATATATGAAACTGAGCCCAAACGAAGTCCAATCTGAGCTAAACGAAGACCAAACTGGACCATACTAAATTCTGGAGAAGACAAGAACCTCCATCGACCAAGCCTCTGCCTCAGAAGACCCTCTATCCACAATAATTAGCCTACGAGGGCCACTGATAGGCTAATCCATACCACCAACCATGGTGACCTAAAAAGGGGACATTACACATGACCTCGATGAAAGTTCCTTGTAAGCTCAACCACTTGTCTATATGTTTTGGCCTCCTTTGATAGTTCTGCCAATGCGGAGATTGAAGAAAGTTCTACAAGTGTGGTGCTAGAGGGAGATGTAGGTATTCTTTAATTTCAAACTCCTCATCTGCTTCACTATCACCTTCCTCTGTGGGTTCATCTCTGGAAGATGATCCTGCTTGTGTAGCTTTCCTCTTTCTTGTAACAGTCTTGGCCTCCTCTCCTTTTCCTATCATGAACTATAAACCCAAATGATTTCCATCTAAAAACAGATGGCTAGGAAGGATAATACTCTATATTCAGTTAAAATTTGTTAGCTGCAGCTACTGGTATTTGTGTGAAAATTGCATTCAAAATAATGGAATCACATGTTTCATGCAAATAATGGGCTTTAAAAATAGAAACTATTGTATTCTTACTAATATTTCCCCCTTGCTCATCTCAGCCATGTATTCAGTCATCATGACAACAATGTCGGAAGCCAATGTAGCCCCCATTAAACTCCTCTCAATAAGATCTAGGATACACTGTCATTCATCATTTACTAGATAATCCTTTCACAAGCCTCTATTTCCCTTACTCTCGATGTTTCTGTATTCCTGTTTTGTCAAGTTGTACCTGCAAAGTATTTGGAATAAAACTATATTTTTCCATTTTCTTAGCAGGCTCTCTACATGTAGTTGTTAAACTTCTTGAACTGCAAAGTCTTGGGATAACTATGTTGCTAACTTCTTATAACCACAATTAAATATAAATTCTTGGGACTCAAATTAACAATTATTCCAATTGATCTTTAATTATTTCTCCTTATATCATACCACTGAAGCTAATTTCAAAAAATATATGCCAAACAATTTTGATACTATGAAATAATAATTAATTGACCTTTCAACAAGCAATTGAAGTTGATGAACAAACGACCAATTCCTTCCATCCAAACTCTAAAAGCAAACCAAATTTTGTCTAAACTAAGGCCCTATAGGAGGTTTTATGGTGGCGTGCAACAAGGTTAGTACTATAGACCAACAATTTTCAACTCTAAACAATTCACACTATCTTATAATTATGCAAACTTTCAACCACACAGTTGAGACCAAGAAGCTGATCTATATGGCACAAAGAATCTGTGGAGTATGTAAATCGTGCAACTGTATGGCAATACCTTTGTGCACTAGGAATGAGAAACCATACAGATGTAGAAGTCAATTGTAGGGAACAATCATGAAGCACAAGGAGATCACTTTGCACAGCTACAAGAGGGCTAGGTTGTACAACAAACAATAGACCACTTAATGCTTTTGAGCAGGTTGCAACAAATAATAATGTTCATACAACAAGGAAAAATATTGATTGTTGGCAATTGTACAACATATAACAAGGATTTTAGAGTATACGACAAGATCAAAGATTTTAAATTGCCCAAAGGAAGGACATGCGATGATTGAAGGAACAAATCATATGTTGGAAACCAATGTGGGACATACAGTGGAGGAAGATAGTGCAAGTTGTATGGCATTGGTGATCAAGGGGCGTATGCTACAAGAAGTTGCAATAAGTCGTACAATAGCAAGACTAATAGATAGGGGAAATAAATAGCATACAACAAGCACATAATTTTCTACTATTTTTTCTAATACGTAATTTTTTGCTTTTTAATTTCCCAAATTCTATTGTCTAATTTTACCTCCATTTTTTTATTCATATAACATGCATATGTTCCTTTTTAATACTTGTTAATGCAACATATACTTGCATATTCCAATTTTAAAATTCCTTCTCAATATTACCTTGATTATTTTTGCTGGCTTCCTTGTGTGCCAAGAGTGTATTAAATTTGTCATTTCTCATTGTTAGTACCAATTTATTTGGTATCTCGTACAACTGTGTAATGTCGCCAATCCCGCAATAGGCCAGTATGGCCCCTGGTTAGTCTATCTCTCCCATCCGGATGTTAGCCAGTCACAGGCTTCAGTGGGCGAGCATTTATTAATTGGGCTCATTTTATAAAGTAAAGTCACTTTACTTTATAAAAAGATATAAAGTCACTTCATAACTTTAAGTTACTTTATTTTATAAAAGTGACTTAAGTGACTTAAAGTAACTTAAGTGGGCAGCTTTATCCCACATTGCTTAAGTTGTGGAGTTTTCCCTCACTTCAAGATTATAAAAGGAAAAGGCTTTCTTGGGAAAAGCACCATGAAATTATTATAAACAAAGATTATTAAATTCTAGTTGCATTTGTGACTGGTTTATTTCTTGAGGACGTAGCCCCTTGAAGAAATACTGGAAAGTTGGACGTAGCCCTGACTTTTCCATTTGTGGTGGAGTTGCACAGATTTCACCTTTGAGCTCATCAAGTAAGTGAAAGAATTCAGACATTCATACTTCAGCACTTAGTTTCGAATTCAGTGAGTACAGAAGATAGGCATTTCTCGAGCGTAAAGAATCAGAAGTGAAAACGTAGCATTGGGAGGAAGAAATCGCAGGGACCAAGCTTCTCTATACGGGCCTGCAAGTGTGTGTTTGACCTTGCAATAGCTGTTAACGGGTGAGGAAATCTGCTTACTCCAGCATCATTCCAGTCTGTCGTTTTAGAGGTGTCTACAGCTCATTCACGGGACGGCACCTTTCCCTAACAGCACGCGGACTTTGGTTCTATGCCATTCCCCTTAACCTTCGGAAGACGCGAAAGACTGTTGGAAATCTTTGCAGGGATACTCACGCGTGCTCCGCGGGTTACCCAGACTCATAGAAAGCTGCTCGGCTGTCATTGCGGGTCATTGGGTCTATGCAGCCGCCAACATTCTGGGCGTGGGCATTAACAGAACCAGTCTGGCATATATATACAGCAAGCACCCAGCTTCCTTGACAAGCCAATCCACAGGGACTTGCGGATAGATAAGTTGGCGCGGCTACTTCACCAGACATTGCTGGAACTTTTGTTGCAGAATATAAAAAGGTGCTCAAATATTTGATTACCCATCTTTGGTTGTATCACTTGTAGCTTGAATGGTTCTAAATATATTCGCTCTGAATATTGAAGTCAATTGATAGTATTGTTGAATTGCAAGTAAGACCCTCTTAATATATAGTGTGCATTATTTGTTTAAAGAATTCTCAGCATTAGTGGGTTAGATAATTTGGTGTATTGCTTCTCTCATTAACCAACTTGAACAAAGACAAATCCATATATGTTATACAAACCTAAGAACGGTATAGACTTCCAAAAAAATCAGAGAGTCTGCAGACTTTGTCTTGAAACAGCAAGTCAAGAACATTACAAACTGGTTTTGCCAAAGGTAATGTAATATACACCAAACCCCAAATGGTTCCAGTGGAAATGGTTGTGGTGTACCAAAACTTGTTAGTTGACGTCTTTCTCTGAACTTTTGAACTGTGTGGTCCTATCTTGATTGTTCCACCACAAGTGAGCATTCTACCACAATCATTGGGCAAAAGTCCATAGCAACCTTTCCTTTTGGATGTGGGAATGAGTGTCCATCAACGAATTTTTGGTATTCTTCTATAAGTTCCTCTAAATCTTCAAGTTTCTCTTCTCTAGGAAGTCGACCAAGGTTGACATCTTTCAAAGAGAAATCAAAGTCGATATACCCAAAATGTACACAATAGTATGGCAAATGTATCCATCATTTTCCATATACCTTAATCCATCTTGTAGGTGGACGAAACAAACAATTGATTAAGTGTGGGAGTGTTCTTGTTACTGCAATTTCTTCATCCTTGTCCATTATTTTTTTGTTCAATTATTTCTCTTCCTTCTCCCAATCTATTATATTGACTGCTATCTGGGCTTCTTGTTTCACCTTATATATTTTCAGTTTGGAACTGTTTATAACATCCTTTATCAAAGTTCCCTCTAAAGTTCCTAACCTTTTGGTTACAATGTCCTCTATCAAGTTTCAATCTAAATTTTCTAATCTTATGGACCCATTTACTAATATTTCTCTAATTTTGAACGGCCCTATCCAGATGACTTTAAACTTACCTAGTTCAATTTCGTTATGACCATTATATTTTAATGCTAACTGTCTGGGCTTGAAGTTCATTCTTCAAAGATGTTTATCATGCCAATATTTTCTCCACTTTTGCATTACTTTGGTTGCCCATTGTACCATAATTCTTCATCCGTCTAGCTTGTTTAAGAGAAGAGTCGCTCTTTGAGACTTTTGTTGTCGCCCAATCTATTTTCTATAGCAATCCTTAAATTGGGAACCATATATTTCATAACTAACATCACCTCTTGACCATACATTCGTTGGAAAACAATATGCTTGATAGTAACTCTTAACTATTTTTCGATAGGCCCATAATACTACAAACATCTTTTCTTCCAAATCGGTACCTTCAATCCCACAATATTTGTGGATAACTAAGATATGTACTTTATTTGTTGACTCTACTTGGACGTTTTCTCTCAAGTAGAAGGAACTAGAGAGGGTATGGAGGATCCAAAATTCACTCATCATTAGTCGGATCACATGATTCACAAAATATCCCCCTCTATCACTAGTCATCTATATAGGGATCCCAAACTATCTACTCATAGATAAACATTGTTGTACTTAATGTTATATTGTCTAGTAATCCTCATGCTTTGGCCCACTTAGGTATTCTATTACCACTATGAGGTATCTACATCTATGTAATTGACTACCCTTGATGACCTATGAATTCTAGTCCCCACAATTTGAACAATTCTTGTGGTTGAGATCGTGAGAGTGGCATGAAATCCCTTTTTACCAATTTCCCTACTCTCTACCATGTATCATATCCAACTACCCACTCCCTTGCATCTGCATAAAGTGATGGCCACCATAAACCACCTAGGAGAACTTTCCTTGTAGTGGAATCCCGCTCCACATATCTGCCAATCAATCTTTCATGTGCCTCTTCCAACATACCTCTTACCTCTTCTCACATCACACATCTTCTTGGGATGTAATCTAGGCCCATTAAATATAAGAGCCTATTGATCAACTGAAATGTTTTGGATATGAGTGCTAATTTCCTTCTTTCTCCTAGTGGCATATCCTTCAAAAATCATGATGTTGAAAGGTATTCTCTTATGTTCTTGTACCATGGTAGCAATGTTGCTATCTAGAATAAGTGGGCATCAAAAAAATCTTCATCTATACCTTGAAGGGTTTCTCTATATTTGGTTATCTAATATGCAATGAAATGACTTCCTTGGTCAAATTAGGATTATGGAAGTAAATTGCTAAAGTAATAGTAGTCATCTACTTACCCAGTCCTATATAATTATTTATTCACCAGGTACATCAATGCATGATGGTCCATATAATGTGAATGGAGTTGCCAGTAGATAGTGCTAAAACTTCTGCACTAAGTATACCATGCCCAATACTTCTCTCTCTATGGTGCTATAATTGGATTTTGCACTTGACTAGAACTAACTTGCAAAGAATACTAGGTGATCAAAACCTAGAGGCCTGACTTTTGCTAGTGTGTCTCTAATGGGAAAGTTAGATACATCCACATGAAGATGAAACTCTTTATTCCAATCCAAATATGCTAAAAGGGGGGAACTAATAAGTTCATACCTTTACTCTGTTGAAATCTTTTTCTTGCTCCTCTGACCATGTGAACGTCACTCCTTTCCTTGTGAGTACCTCCAACAAATGTCATATGTGGGAAAAGTTCTTGATAAACTATCTATAGTAGCTAACATGTCCTAGAAACGATCTTACTCTTATGATGTCTTTTGGGGATTTCATCTCCACAATGACCCTTATTTTATCAAGAATTGTTTTCAATCTACCATTACAAGCAATATGTTTAAGGAGTTTATCTTGTGGTACCATGAAGAAAAACTTCTTTGGATTTAAATCCAACCATGTAAATCTACATTGATCCATGCACTCAACTATGGTTGTTCTTTGTTTTGATGGTTGGCTGGCGTTTCTGGCTGGTTTGTTTTGTTTTTTGTTTTAGGGGAGTTTCAATGCCTTATCCATAGTTTCAGTTGTGTACAGGGTTTCGAGGCCCCTTCAAAACCTGCTTTTACCTTAATCCAAAAAATATATATGGCTTTTCAATGTATTTCTTGGTTGTTGTAGATTGACCGGTCATCTAGGAAGGCCTTGAAGTTTCCAATGGACATTTTATCAAAGATATGCAAAATTATTCTTTGGAACATTGCAATAGCATTGCATAGTCCGAATGACATTCTATTATAGGCATATACTCCATCTTCTACTATGACATTAGTCTCTAGTTTATCTTCTTCGACAATGCTTATTTGGATGTAACTAGAGAATCCATCCATGAAGAAGTAGGTTTCATATCATGCTACTTCGAGAACAAAATGTGATTGGAAATGAATCCTTGATAGTCATCACATCAAGGCCTCAAAAGCCCACACATATTTTGATTTTGCTTGGATTACTTCTTTAAAGATATGACTATTGGTGATACCTAGCCATTGATTTCCACTTTGAATATGATCCCTACATCTAATATTTTCTTTATTTCTTCAAAAAGTTTTGTTGTACAATCTTGATTCATCCTCTAAGGTGTTTTCTTTGTTGGTTGTGCTCCAAGTATTAAGGGAACTCTAGCGGTACTCCTTTAAGGACCATGTAAGTCTGTACAAAGACCTCATTATATTTTAGGAAACAATTGAATGCAGCAGCCTTTAGCACTAAATTGCAATTGTTGCCAACCATTATGACTTTTGAACTACCTTCCTCTCCCAAATTTACTTCCTAGTTGTAGGATCTTCATATTTAATATCCATATTTTGTTCAAATTTATATTCAAGTGTGTCATCTACCTCGCATTCCCTAGTTTGTAGTGTTATTCTGGTGGAAATGTATGACTTGCTAGTTTCAAACAATCCTCTTCCATATTTTCTTTACCTTTCTCAGCCTCCCTAATTTTCATAACTCATATAATGTTACATTTTAGCTAAAATAACTCATAATCTTCTAATTGGCAATGGAGTAATTCTTAGAATATTATTATTTTATTACTTTAATGGTCATCTTTTATATATTATGTAAATTAGATAGATAAGATGGTTTCTTATTAGAAACTTTCTATTTTGTACATTTGTAAAATTCTTTATAATGATCTCTTTGATCATTTGTTAATACAACAATTATTTTACCAATTACTTGCGTAATATGGTATCAGAGCAAGGTTTTCAAATTTTTTCGAAAAAATTTATATTTTCATTTTCGAAATTATCTACTCATTGAAATTTTTCGAAATTTTGCTCTCTTCTCCAAAACCCGACTAGGGTTTTCGTTGACCATTGCTTCTGCAAATCACGTGGCAAATCCCATCGTCGTTTTTGCAAAGTTTTTACTGAAACACAAATCGTGGGTCATTTTTTTCTGTCATTTTTACTAGGCGGTCTTCTTGCTACTGTTGGGTGACGTCCTTGTCTGCAACCCACACATCACTCTTTCCGTAACTTGCGCGTTGTATGGCGCCCACCATGGGGCACTGTTTGACGCTCATTTTCATGCTCTTTTCTGCAAACGAAGGACAAAAACGACAATGTGTTGCAATTATCTGATAAAAAAGACCCCTTCTATAGTCATTTTGTGCTCCCACGAAGGTTATCTGCCATTTCTTTCCAGTCTCAGACAATCATCCGCCATTGTTATTTCAGATTTTGCTCATCTACTTGAGCCAGCTAGGGTTTCATTGGAAACTCTATTTTCTTGACGGCTTTGAAATCTGATTCTAGATTCTTGGTGGGGTTTTTGAGATCTCAACTAGGTCGCTTTCAATTTTTTGGGGTGCCTCGATTTCTATGCCAACTGGAAAATTATTTTGATTACAGATTCTTTCTAGGTTTTTTGAGAGCTCTTTTGGCTCTTTGTCGAGATTTTCTGGATTAGCCAAAATTTTGTCTTGAAATTTGTGCCAGCCATACTTCATTATTTTTTGAAGTTTGTACCTGCATTTGCCTCTATTTTTTGCATTGGGATTCGTGTTTCAGATTTTGTACTATCGCCTCTTCATTTTTTGTTTTCCATGCATTGGGAAACGTGCAAGATGGCGTCATTGACCAACTTCATATTGGAGGGCAGTCGGAGATTCAATGGAAAAAATTATAACACCTTGAAGCAGCGCATGCTAACAATCTTCGAATATCGTCGCTTGGATGATCTTGTTTTAGGCAAAGAGACTCGTCCTACCACAGTCCAAGCAGACCAAGACAAGTTTGATGACCAGAATCAAGAAGTTGTCATGCTTCTCAAGCTCTCTGTCACAGATGATCAGTTGCCTCAGATTCCTTATGGCAAGTCAGCGTCAAAAATATGGAAGCATCTAAAAGAGTTGCATGAGACATCCGACAAGAGTAGAGCGTTCTTCCTAAAGAACCAGTTGTTCTCCATCATGATGGATGAACATATGTCCTTACAGGAGCATCTCACGAAGATTAAGGACATTCGAGATCAATTCGAAGCTATTGGTCGGAAAATGGAGGAAGATATGGTAGTCGTCACCCTGAAGAATCTACCTAAAGCTTATGAGCACTTTATAGACACTCAACATTACTTCCACTAATGTTGATCTGAAATTTTCAAAGTTGTGCACTAAACTTCTGCAGCAAGATCGTTGGAAACAACAGTTTGGTAGCAGTGCCACCTCATCCTCCTCAAAGCATGCCTTTGCAACCAAATCCTTTCACAAGGATAAAGGCAAATCTCAGCCATCTCAATCATCTCAGCAAAAGGGCTCCAGTCAATCTCAGGATGGTTCGAAGAAGAAGAAGGTTCAGTGTAACTATTGTCATAAATATGGCCATCTGATCAAGGATTGTCGCAATCGTTTGGCTTCCGAGCAGCAGAAGCAAGGAGGGTCTCAGCCTAAAGCCAATGTTGTTGAACACACAGAGCAGAAAGAGTCTTCCTTTTATGCCTTCATGGCTAAAAGACCTACAGACCATGTAAATTCTTATGCCTGGTATATAGATTCTTCTGGTGCTTCTCGACATTTCACTCACAGGCATCATTGGTTTACAGAATTTTCTCCCTTTACTAATTCAATCATATTTGGAGGAGGTGAAGAGTATACTGTTGTCGGTAAGGGCAACGTTCAAATACAGTTTGGTGGGAGGAATCTCATTTTCCTCAATGTATACTATGTTCCTGGCATGGAACTAAACCTACTCTCAGTGAGTCAGGTCATGCAGCATTCTCCTTAGCTCGATGTGGTATTCAATGCACACAAGTGTTTGATTGTTGATCGTGCAACATGCACTACTGTAGTTGTTGGCATTGAGAATCATGGTCTATACACACTTGTAGATACTGGTGATTCTCTTGTGCATGCCTTCGCAGCAAAATCATCTTCTATCAGCAGTCTCTGACATCAACAATATGGTCACCTGAACATTCATTATCTTGCTAAGCTTGTCGAGTTTGTGGAGCTTGTCAGGCTGGGAAGCAACATAGGACACCGTTCAAGGATGGTGACTCATGGCGAGCCTCTAAGGTACTACAGTTGGTCCACGCTGATGTATGTGGTTCAATGAATACTCCTTTTGTTACTGGGTACAGATATTTCTTGCTTTTTGTTGATGATTTTAGTTGTAAAATGTGGGTGTACTTTCTTAGACAGAAATCAAATGTGTTTAAAGTATTTCAGAAATTTAAGGCCTTAGTAGAAAAAGAGTCTAGGTGTTCTATTATATCTCTTAGGTCTGATAATGGGGGGAATTTTGTTCTACTGTTTTCTCCACTTTCTGTGATACACATGGCATAAAACGTCAATTAACCACACCAAACACCTCTCAACAAAATGGCGTTGTAGAACGTTGCAACCGCACCATTACAGAAATCGATAGGTCTATGATGAAACACAGAAATGTTCCTAAGAAATATTGGGCAGAAGCAGTGTTTACTGCAGTCTATCTCCTTATTTGGTCTCCCACACATGCAGTTAAGGGGACGACTCCTTAATAGTAATCTACTGAGGGAAATTGTTTATTATTCAAAGAAATGTTGTAGATCTAGCACGCCCTCGTCACTCGGCTCCACAGGACCTTTTTTCTTCTTCTACCCAAGTTTCTCTTGAGTCTAAGTCTAAATCTAAGGAAGCTACTTCCTCACTCACGACATGGTCTCACAAATCTATTATATGCTTTCTTCCCTTGTTTTTGATAGATATTGTGTTCTTCTCCAATTGCGGTCGGCTTTGACGACTATCAACTGTCCCTGACCCAAGAATGCATTATACGCCTTTTCGTAGAAGGAAAAAACTACAAAATTCAAAAGAAATGACGAGATTCCTATTAGTACCTTTTGGACCATTGGGACCCCTAACACTTGGATTCCTTTTTGATCAATTCCCACCTATTAAAAAGTTGGCAGCCAAGTGGTAATTTTAATGAGGCTCTTCATGTATCTTCAGGAAGTGCATTCACTCTTCTCCCTGCATTGATGATTGTGTTCGTTATATTCTTTTCTAGAATTTCAATAAGTAGTACAGCAGGTTTCTTCGCCACATCAGCCGTCAACAACGTGGGGTTTATTACTAGGTTGCGATGCAATGACAATTCTACTATTAAATCTTCCCCCTCCTCTTGGCTCATTCTTCCTTCTTTAGAGCTACTATCTATTATGGTAGTGATTGTTGTCCTTAATTGCGCCATGCTCTATAAAAGATCCACCATTTGGTAGTTTGAAACTTTGCAATACCTGCCATATTTTTATCTAACTCGAGTCTCATGGAAGTACATGCATTTCCATTCAACCACCATTCTTCTTGTAATCGCCTGAACCAATTTTTTAAACCAAAATTTTGCGATTTTCCACAGTATACTATGTAGACATTTCACCAATAGTTTGCAACATGCTGATCTGAGATAGTTTTTCAACTTGTTTTGCAGGGGGTATATTTGAATAATCACCATCACGTCAACTTCCAAAACTTCATAATTAAAGCAACTCGCAAAGATCAATCCATAAAATTATCAAGAGAGACTTATTTTCTAACTTTGTATATTGCTGTTGCAAAGTGACAGAGAAAAATTTAGACAGCAGAAAGATCATTCACAAAAAAATAATATTGGTATGACAAATGCTGACCTGGACTTTGAATGGTCCACACTCCAACCAGCAGCATTTTCTACAACTTCCTTTGAGCTCAATGAACCCTTTCACCATAGTACAACACCTCATATTTAATGTGCAGCGGGATATATATTGGAATTGCAATTTATCAAGGCTAGATTACTACCCTCTATAGCTATGCCAATCTTCATTTAGCCTATTGAAGGCTACAGTGGGGCTTGGGAATCTTCGAACGTATCTAGAATCTCCCCTCCTAATGCTTGACATGATTTAACAGCCTTCTCTGAGATCCTTCACTGGTATGGTGGTGTTTTCTTAAACAAGTGCATCTTTGGGGAAAAATGGCCTGCACAACTCCCATTATGTGGTACCAAGCAGGGTTGTAGTATTGGGATTTGTATATGGTAGTCACTGTATTTAATATTTCCAGTGCTGCCTTTGAATAATATTTGGTGTGTTCAAACTTTAAATAATATTTTGGGTACTTCTGGTAGTTTTCGTATATTGCTAATATTTCTGAAAAATCAATTGTTGTGCTATTTTAAATTTATAAATCTAAAATTACATATTATAAGGTTTAGCTAATATTCTGATTTTCAGTAGATCAGATCTGAGCATAATACTTAGCATAGGGTTTAAATTTAAAGCTTGCATTTGCTTTTAGCATTTAAACAAACTGTTATATTCTAAAAAATTTCAAATTATTATAAATTATCAGTGTTATATAGAAGTTCCATCCCATGTTTTACTTTTAACATTTATAAAAATAATCTGGAAATTACTTTAGATGATCAGCACTTTCACATTTTACTTTCAGCTTGCATATCCCCACCAAAAAATTAGGAAAATTGCACATTCTGTAAAATCCCGATTCGGAGACATTATAGTGGTATTAGAACTTAGATCTTGCCAGCCTGTAAGGTATAGAACTAACAGTTTATTGTAGATCTACACATTGGTTCCACATGCTAGCCTATGAAACATGGCATTAATAATGCAAAGAAAATATGTAAATGTAGCTTTACAAAGAAGATAAAAGGCTCTAGCATTTGCCTCAGTTGAAAGATGAATTACTCAACATGTTAGAAGAAGTGGAATTGCTTATCTATGGTAGAATGGAGATGATGCAACTTGTGATTTCATCTATGACTTCTTCATTTAAGCCCTAGCTTTTGAGGCATCCAAATAAAGATGTGTGACTTCTACTTATCTCTTGTATTAGTGATATTACAAGAATAATAGCAGCTAAGTCCCATGCATCGATGGCATAAGGGAGATGTTTCAGTTGCTTGTTGAAAGTTTTCAATGTTTAAATGAGATCAAAAGTCCTTCATTTGCAAGGAGGGTCACGATTCTAGAACTATTGCTAAAGTCAATTCATGTGTTGTGATGCTGGATCTAGAATGAGTTTAAGAACAATGCAGAAAAGGTTATAGCCTCAATGAAGACAATTATGACCTCAGTTTTGAATGAGTTGTGATATTTCCCAACAACTGCTATCTGTTTTATTGGTTTTGAATGAGTGACGATATTTCCCAAGCTGCCTCATATTGGATTCCAATGCCAAAATATTATACAGGAGAACTTCTATACACATTTTTTCAAGATCACTGTTATGATGACCACAGCTTATTCATTCTTTCAGCCCTGTCTTAGCCGTAATACTTACTTTATGCTGTGTTAGCTATATTATGTGTATCCCAACAATACTTAGTTACTACCGGACGACGGTTGGGAATCGGTGGTGACGTTTGGTCACACCCCTTCCGGTTTTATATAAGCAATGTACTTTCTCTTCGGAGATATAATATAATAGTGACTATTGTGGATGTACTCAAGTTATGAATGATTAATGAAAGCTTTGGTATTCTCTGATCTATCTTATGTCATCTGTATTCCCTGTATAATGTCTATGCATCAGTAAATTAAGTTACCCCAGCAGGTAAACATTTGGCGCCATTGCCTAGATGTACTCGGGAAGACAAGAACTGGATGGCGTACGGGCACTATGGGCCTACCAATTGGTGAGATTAACCCAGAGGCCGACGACGCATGTACGGAGCTCTACGAAGGAGAAGACAATACAATGAGGAAATCACTCAATTGAGAAGTGTTGGAATAAAACGACATGAATGAATAAAATAAAAAAATAAATTGATGTGTTGATTATTGCCCTGTGGAGAAGTGAGCAAAGAATTCATGCCCAATCAATTGAATAAAAATAGAAAGAAGGAACTCGAGGAGGAACAAGCCACTAGAAAAGGCGTACTCGCACAGCAGCAAGCCGAGCAAAGGGAGAGATTCAGAAGACGCGCCGAAGGACTACCAAAGGGCGTAAGTGAAGGCGAGGGTCTGGAGGAATCTGACCGGGAGGCCGAGAGAAGTGACGAGGACCGCCTAGAGGAAACAAGGAGCTTGTTTGGGTCCTTAACCTTAACTCCACGGACGAAAGCAAGAGAAGCCCGAAGGAAGGAAGAAGAGGAAGCCGCACGGAGGGAGGCTCAGGATACCGTTGTCGCCGCAAGTATCGAAGTGACAGAGGGGCACGCGGATCACAGTAGCCCACCAGGCCTAAATAGTTCCAATAGTTCAGGGACATCAAGTGTTACAGTACCAAAAATTTCCCGGGTACCTGTTGGCTAAATATTTTGCAAGTCACTAAGACTACAACTTGCAAAACGTGTGTTTTAGGCAGCAGTATGTGAGATTTCTCTCTCCTCTCAGCAATAGGGGAGGCTCCCTTCTTACCGCAGGTGG